>JAWZYT010000298.1:1685000-1890884 GCA_034508575.1 Petrolisthes manimaculis | reverse complement strand
TCTTTGATTTTACACAAGTAGTGTTTTGATATAGACAAAATTCTTTGTGTATTGTTGTACAGTTGTGGACATATAAAACAAACACACCTGAAATGAGACCCCTCATTGAGTATAGGGTAATATAAGACGTTGTGTATAGAGGTGTGTCCTATTCTATACTTTATAAGGGCACCGTTCAAAATGTCTCTGTTTCATGTGTCCTCAACTGTACATTTGTTATTAAATATTGTTGACTTTTAGACAACATAAGTATTTCATCACTGAGACAGGAACAAGATATATATATATATATATATATATATATATATATATATATATATATATATATATATATATACATATATATATATATATATATATATATATATATATATATATATATATATATATATATATATATATATATATATATATATCACACAGCTGACCTCAAAGATATAAATATATCCTGGTATAAACCTAATCAAGTTGTGTGTCTATCATCAAACTTCTCCCAGATTACATGAAGGAAGATTTTCTGATGCAGTTATCTTATACCGTCACACCTGATGTTCAAGTTTTATCACACTGTCAAACGTGTTGATATCTGCTCGCTTCAGATGATAACTTTTACACTTGTGGGAAACTCGGCCACTTGTTTTCTAGCTATCAGTCCCTCTGGAACTCCCCCCCCCCCCAAGGGAGTGAAGCCTGGTGGTTAGGGCAGAGGATGTAAGGAGGCTTGTATGTAAGATGAGAATGGCTAGGTAAATGTGTGTTATTTCACTTAGAGATAGAGATGGGAGGCAAAATTACAAATCAACAAGTGAGAGCATGAATATAAATAGAAGGCTTAGTGGAAGTGATGCATAGAGGTACAGTAGTTAAAGGTGGTTTGGACAATTGGAGAGGATGGAAAACCAAAGTTGGGTGAAAGGAAATATATATATATGAATGTTGTGGGTAGATGCCAAGAGGTGGGCTTAAACTGACACGAGAAGTAGTCCTGCAGAATGATCTAAAAGTGAAGGGACCAAGCTGAAAAACAGCACGATTGAATTGCAAGATCTGCCATTGAGTGAAGGGAGAATCAATATGACATTTCCTCTTGTTTTGTGTAATAATACAGAGTAATGTTTAACACAAGAAAATGCTGTTTCACTTACAATAAATCTGAAAAAGTACAAAATTAAGAGTCATATCACTTGGATATTCCTGGACACAATACAGGATTTCTTCTTATAACAAGTCATTCCATAATGATATTCACTTCAATCCCATTTGCATGTTCAGTCTAAACAGCTCTTAACACAGTGCTAATCCAATCAAAATGTTATATCACACTGAATAGACAGGTTCTTCTATACAAAAGAGAATTCCATATGACTCTAACTCAATACAAAATGTCATCAAGGAACAGAAGGGAAATAGCTAAAAACGCCGTATAGAATTAATATATTATTTGAGTATTTACAAGATGAAAAAACGCTTGCAGAATATTTCCTACACGAATTACAAACCCCCCTGACTTCCATCAATTGTACCGTTTTCAAATATGGCGAAAATTAAGTGTTTATGGAGATTGGGTTGGGGGGTGGGAGAGGGGGGATATCTTCCAAAACATTAATTTGTGGAGATCTTGAATATTGAATGCGTTAAAAAAACACTATAAAACATTGCAATATGAAAACCTTCAGCCGAAACCAGATTATGGTCCAATGCTTGAATATTACCCATTATAATATAGTGTATTTTTTACCTTATACGATCCACTAGAGGCAGCCACAACTTAAAATACCATACATACCAGACAAGCACTGATATATTTAGGCACTCATTCTTTCCCCGTAGCATCAAAGAGTGGAATAATCTCCCATCTCATATAGTTAATAGCCCCACTCTTGACACGTTTAGAAATAGGTTCACCAATCATTAACTCTCCAATCCTATTCCTCATCCCACAGTCCCTGACCCAATCCACCCTCATCCTAACCCCCTTCCTAATCTTACCCTGGATCCCTAAATCCCCCGCACAACCCCCACATATTATGCTGCCCACGAGCAGCCCTCTGCGGGACTTCTAAGTTCTAACGTAAACAGTATTTTGTTGACATCTTCAGTCAGTGTTGACATTTGCAGTCAGTGTTGACATTTACAGTCAGTGTTGCCAGCTCTGCTTCACCACATATCCATAAATTTACCCTATATTTCCCTTTTTGACGCAATAATTTCCTATTTTACTCTTGAACATTGACGGTCCTTTGTGTATTCATCTGGCAGAAATTTCCTTGTTTACTCTTGAACAATATTTATATAATTTTCCTGTGTGGATTTCAACAATTTCCAGAAACATAGAAATTTCCCTGCACCTGGCAACACTGACTCAAGTCCAAACAACAACATTGTTGAACATTTTAAGTTTTTTATAGGACCTAAAATTTTCACACATTTCAAAATTTGTCAATGATATACAATATTAACCTGATTTCCTGTATTATTATTTATGTAAATATATACTAAACAATTTGATAAATAAGTAACAACATCACATAATTCAATATGGAGAAATGAAGGCTGGAATTATTTTGTTTACTATTAATAATTAGTCAATGACCTCCAGCCTTCCACACACTGTCACCCTGTAGTAGTGAGGTATTGCCTGTTGTGATGTGGGCAAAACATTAAGGGTTTTAGCACCCCTTCGGTCCCAACTACTAGTTTTCAGTTCTTCAACTCTATCATTTCTTTCCATCTGCTTGCTGTCACACCTCTCTATCACCTTTTTCTAGCGCCATATACGTCATATATCTACAGTATATGTAAATGGATAAGGATATCTATTGTGTACACAGTGTACATTGTATTTATTAGTATTTTTTCTATGGTAAGGAAATGACTTGTTTTGTAAATATTGTAACAACATGGGGTTGTGTAACTATTAGGGTGAACAGACTCGATTGTACACAATTTATTAATATAGATACAAGTATGTGTTCCACTAGTGATTCCAGGACATTATAGCAAGGTTGGCTAGGGTCAGAGTTATAGAGAACAAGCACCTTGTTGAGGATAAGTCTTGCCTGCGGGGGGCCGCGTGGGGAGAGAGAGCTGCTAAAGGAGGTGGTGTGGAGAGCGTGGCGTGGTAGGGCAGCAAACAGGGTCGGCGTCAGGGCAGAAGGGGAGTCTAGGTCGAGTGCTGCTAGGACTAGGAGAATTGTCCAAGGAGTGGCTCATCGGCGCATCTTAACCCGACCAGGTTGGCTGAGCTCCGGTGGCAGGTGGATAGGTGAGGAGGCAATGTGCTTGGTATCTGCTACAATATCTACTGACAACAACAGTCTTGGGGAAGAGGTTGGCTGACAATTGGTGGTTTGGGCCATCACCAAAACTCTACAATCCATTTAAAGTAACTGAGGGTTAAATGCAAAGAACATTATACTTTGTGACATTGAGTTGAAGTCAAGTAAAGGTTTTATCATGATATTTCTTCACTGTAAATACAATCATAAGGGAATGTTAAGTTATACCCAGTAATAGTGATGTATTTATTTTATTAACTATTATTATTACAAACAAAAGTAAAGGTTTTATCATATTTCTTCACTGTAAATAAAACCAAAAGGGAATGTTAAGTTATACTCAGTAATAGTGATGTAAATTTTATTGTTATTAACTGTGTAATGGTGCAATACAAACAAAAGTAATTATGTCTGCTAAGAATTAATTGTTACCAATTACTGGCCAAGGAAATAATATCTCAAATTAAATTTAATCTCAACAAGTCAGTGAAAATTAAATGAATAAACAATATATAATGCGACTATAATAATAATAATTGCTATAGAGAAATATAATTGTCTGTCAAGAACAATACTATATACCATATGGACTACATAGTGGCAAGAATATCCATGGTGAATGTATAATAATAATTTCTATAGTGAAATATAATTGACTGTCAAGAACAATACTATATGGACTGTAGGCAAGAATAGCCATGATGTTGACAAACGATGGTGTAGTACGATGACTCCATAGATGAAGAACAGAGCAGCCATCGTATTGGTACCACACCATAGTTAACACCACCTATGATTATTCTTGTATACCATACTCAGCAGAGATGTGAAGCAACTCCCTGATAGTGTGAGAATAAAGGTGGTTCATTGATGGTTGGTGAGAAGTCATAGTGGTCTGTCTAGGATGTATATATATAGACTACATTATTACTGTGTATATATATAGACTACATTATTACTGTGTATATATATAGACTACATTATTACTGTGTATATATATATATATATATATAGACTACATTATTACTGTGTATATATATAGACTACATTATTACTGTGTATATATATAGACTACATTATTACTGTGTATATATATATATATATAGACTACATTATTACTGTGTATATATAGACTACATTATTACTGTGTATATATAGACTACATTATTACTGTGTATATATATAGACTACATTATTACTGTGTATATATATATATAGACTACAATATTACTGTTTATATATAGACTACATTATTACTGTGTATATATAGACTACATTATTACTGTGTATATATATAGACTATATTATTACTGTGTATATATATAGACTACATTATTACTGTGTATATATATAGACTACATTATTACTGTGTATATATATAGACTACATTATTTCTGTGTATATATATAGACTACATTATTACTGTGTATATATATAGACTACATTATTACTGTGTATATATATATAGACTACATTATTACTGTGTATATATATAGACTACATTATTACTGTGTATATATATATAAACTACATTATTACTGTGTATATATATAGACTACATTATTACTGTGTATATATATATAGACTACATTATTACCGTGTATATATATAGACTACATTATTACCGTGTATATATATAGACTACATTATTACTGTGTATATATATAGACTACATTATTACTGTGTATATATATAGACTACATTATTACTGTGTATATATATAGACTACATTATTACTGTGTATATATATAGACTACATTATTACTGTGTATATATATAGACTACATTATTACTGTGTATATATATAGACTACATTATTACTGTGACGTCAGCAGAGATGTGAGGCAACTTCCTGATAGTGTGAGAGAATAAAGGTGGTGATGGTTGGTCCAGGATATATATATTATTAGTATGACGTCAGCAGAGATGTGAAGCAACTCCCTGGTAGTGTGAGAGAAAATTAAGTTGATGGTTGGAAATAAATATGTTTTGTATTATTAATATCAAGACTGTATAATGACTCCTTCAAGGTGGTAAGATATTGACAGTAATATAAAAATCCTATACTGCATCAAGGAACAGACCAATTCAGTATACTCGTATATGATCAGTTTGTGGCAAAGTTAAGGAGAACTTTCCTCAATTCTGGCTGGTTGGAATACGTGCTATGGTACATTCCATTTGTGGTCTTGTGTTCATAGGCATAGACTCGATGATCTCAATGGAAAAGTCATCAATCATAATATATTCTTCATTTTGATTGAAGGTGATGGGGTAACTGTCAGTTCTGTAATGTTATTCAATATATAGTTATTTATGACGTAACTCTCTCTCTCTCTCTCTCTCTCTCTCTCTCTCTCTCTCTCTCTCTCTCTCTCTCTCTCTCTCTCTCTGTTGGTTGTGTGACTGATTGATCGATTTTTTAAATGACTTGGTGACTTAAGTGATTTATCAATTTATTTATTAGATGATTGATTAATTCTATTTTTATAAATAATGTAAGAGTAAAAACCATATAAGGCACTCATGGCTGTCATTGCTATGTCTGGAAATATAAAGAACAAATGACAAGTTCAGATAATGTTAATACACAAACACACAAGGTAGGAATTAAGGTCATACTTTAGAGGGAATATAGAGAGCCTTAAGTCATTCCATATAATTTAACAAAACACACATTAGGTCATACTTTAGGGGGAATATAGAGAGCCTTAAGTCATTCCATATAATTCAACAGTTGAGATAATGAATTGTTATGTACACATTAATTATTCTGTATGTATGTGTAAACACTGACTGTAACAACACCAGTATAATACACAACATTAAGTAACAACACATTAGTCTGTATGTGTAAACACTGACTGTAACAACACCAGTATAATACACAACATTAAGTAACAACAACAGGGGTTCACACATTTTACTTACGTGTGCAACTCAGCAGCTGTTTGCTCATCAATGATAATTGCTCTTTGGTATTGAGGGTGTGGTATTTCAATACGGGAACAAATCACAGAAGCAGCTGCCCAATTTCCCTTCTATTGAATATAAAATAGGTCTAGTAAATAGTAGCATTTAACACCGTCATTCATATTTTAAAGCTGATAATTATGTTTCAAAGACAACACAATTTTTGAGGATGAGAGATATTTTGCCAAGGTTTACTATTAATAGAGATATTCAAAGAATAACCTTGTATTGTAAAAAGTGTTTGATTAATTTCAATTGTGTGTATATTGGTTGTAATCACAATCACTCCAT
The DNA here is from genome assembly GCA_034508575.1 of Petrolisthes manimaculis. Taxonomy (NCBI): domain Eukaryota; kingdom Metazoa; phylum Arthropoda; class Malacostraca; order Decapoda; family Porcellanidae; genus Petrolisthes; species Petrolisthes manimaculis. The sequence continues at coordinate 1,884,342 of JAWZYT010000298.1, read as the reverse complement.
TATTAATACTTAAACAAACAAAAACAAAAGAACAATATAGTATTGTACAGTTGCCTCAAAGTATTTCTTTACCTTGCCCCCCTGTGGCTGTGGAGTGCATGTGGCATCATTGGACATGTTCGGATCACATTGGAAACAGTATAATATCACATCTTATACATTATTAACATTGAAGATTCCGAAACAGTGATTCATTGTGTTATCCTTAAATAGGATTCAACAGGGAGATTGGTCTCATTCATAAATGTGACTCTAGTATTGTTACGTTGCCACATCTACTCCACACCCAAAAGAGTGTGTAAAGGAATACCTTGAGACAACTGTACATCTGAGTTGACAGTACAGTACAACTTTGACAGTACAGTACACCTTTGACAGTACAGTACATCTGAGTTGACAGTACAGTACACCTTTGACAGTACAGTACACCTTTGACAGTACAGTACATTTAAGTTGACATTAAGTAGCATATGCCTTCACTCTTCAGTTCATTACCTCAAATTTAGTGCTGATAATACCCTCGCTTGTAGACACTTGAAAGGGTATATCTGGTGATATAATCTTCATCCTGGTAGTAACTGTAAAATTATAGAGAAAGATTAGAACCTGAACTTTCCATGATATGATAGAAATATGAACAGTTGTGGACACATGTAACACACACACTTTAAACGGGTCCCTTATATTGTCAACACACAACAGCTCATCCTACTCTATGTCCATTGATATGCCCCAGTTCCAGTGTGTGTGTGTGTGTTTCATATATCCATAACTGTACACTCCTGCTTGGTTTATGGTAAGTAGATAGGTAGGTAGATGATCTGTCCCTCAACTACACACAAGGCACTACTGTCATCCTTTCATCAACACACACACACACACACACACACAGATGGATACATATAACAGTTTGAGATTCCAAGCAAAACTCATTGACTGAACATAAACAGACAAATATTCGTTACTGAACCCTCCTATTTCCTGAATGTAAACAAAGAAAGTAATGCAGTATTGATTGGATAATGAAACTATCCAACCATTGGACATAAACAAAGAAAGTAATGCAGTATTGATTGGCTAATAAAACCTTCCAACCATTGGACATAAACAAAGAAGGTATTGCAGTATTGATTGGCTAACGAAACCATCCAACCATTGGACATAAACACAAAAAGTGTTGATTGGCGTTTGTTCAGAGTCCATGCATTCCAACCGAGCACACTACTACATAATAATATGATGTGTTGTTTTGATGTAACACATATTATTATTAAACAAATGGGCACGTCTAGTAAGTTCCATGTGGATTCTCAAATGTTGGTTCCAGTTAAATCATAGACTCAAAGAGAAAATGTTGACAAATCAAATATTTAGCAAAATGTGGAACAATATTGATCCCCACCATCAATAGCCTACTTGGGAAACATGCAATGACGAGAAAACTCCTATTTTCGTTTAGCAGTAGATATCGTGAGAGGATACTAACTTTCTATTTATGAATAAACTTAGCACATCATTATATTGAAAGTCACCAAGCCATAGTTTGGTGTTTTTACGTAGAGTCTATTTTATGCAGGAAAAGCCACAATTAACAATATGAACCACGAGAAAATGTTGTATACGTTATAATAAAAGGAGGGAGTTGAGTGGATCCCAAGTTTCAAACAACACCTGTTGGTTTGGGTGGAAGCTTCGAGGATTCTAAAGAGGCCAACTTACATGGGTTTCCAACGGCAAGAGCAGCCGAGGCGAACCCAATGCTGAGAATGAAGAAGATGTTGGCACACTGCATCTTGTCTGAGTCAAGTCGGACTGCTGGTGGTGACGTCTGGTGTCTGATTGTTGAGGCATTGCTCTTTTATACACTCTAACCCTCCCTCACTCCTTCACACCTTGAAGATAGCATCTGTAAACTTCGTCAGCATTTTATCATGACAACACTTGTTTACAACAGGTAATATGTATTTGTATGTTTCCTTTTATACACTCTATAACACTCCCTCACACCCTGAAGGTGGCATCTGTAAGTTACGTCAATACTTTATTACAACAATACTTGTTTACAACATGTAATATGTATTTGTATGTTTCCTTAAAGAGGAAAGTACAGTGTTGGTATATATGGACCAAATAATTCCTCCATCCTACTCCATGTAACAAACAATATTTTGTTAATATGGTTCTGTTTCTTGGTATGTTTTGTTGGAATCAATGTGCTCTAATGAACCCAAAGTACAGTATACTGTTGTTGTTAATGTGGTTCTGTTTCTTGGTATGTTTTGTAGGAATCAATGTGCTCTAATGAACCCAAAGTACAGTATACTGTTGTTGTTAATATGGTTCTGTTTCTTAGTATGTTTTGTAGGAATCAATGTGCTCTAATGAACCCAAAGTACAGTATACTGTCCACATAAGTATATTATGACTTGGTGATCTATATCAATGCTATACTCTTATTCCCATGGCCCCCGTAGGGGTGTATTGCCTGTAGTAATGTGGGCAATACTTACAGGGTTTTGGCACCCCTTCGGCCCCAGCCACTGACTTTCAGTTCTTCAACTGTCCCTCTTTTCTTTTTATTTCCTTCCTGCTTGCTGTCACCCCTCTTTATCACCTTTTTCTGGCGCTATAACACCTCGATGTTGCGGCACCTAATATCCATCAATCAATTATCCCCATGGTGAACTCATAGTATTTGTGTGTTTGGTGATCTATAATAGTTTGTTTAATGCTATTCTCTTAAATTCATGGTGAACTTATATTATTTGTGTGTTTAATGATCTATAACAGTTTGTTCAATTTTATACATTAATACCATGGTGAACTTATAGTATTTCTATGCTTAGTGATCTATAACAGTATGTTCAATGTTATATTTTTATCCGAATGGTGAACTTATAGCATTTCTATGCTTTGTAATCTATAACAGTATGTTCAATGTCATAATCTTAATAATCACAAATCATTCTGAAGACTCAACCTTATGGATTTGTTTACACCAACCAGTGCTTAATTATTCGTTTTTTATGCCAAACATAAAAAAAAAAAAAAAAATCTTCCTCGTGGGCATCTACATTCAATTATTCTTTTTGTGGCTGCAATTAAATTATGTTTCCTCTGTGTTTTCGGCTTTATCCGACCTTTACCATTAAGGAGCTTTCACACATTCAAGACTAGCACAAAGTGTATTTAGCACCGAGTCCATATAGCCATCATGAAAGACCTTGAGACAAATAACGGCACCCACTACTTATCATACAACTTGAGGCTCCCTGGTGTTGAGTATGGTATATCTATATACTATATAATATACCATCGTTTTTGGGCAGGAATAAAGTTTGTGATAATTGGTTGAGTCACTCTAACTAAGACTTATTGCCTCCCTCCCAACCACTCCACCCCATCTCTCTGTCTATATGTAATGTGTTGTAATAATTATATAGTACAGTCACAGTACATACACATACCCATCTCTCTGTCTATATGTAATGTGTTGTGATAATTATATAGTACAGTCACAGTACATACACATACCCATCTCTCTGTCTATATGTAATGTGTTGTGATAATTATATAGTACAGTCACAGTTCATACACATACCCATCTCTCTGTCTATATGTAATGTAATGTGATAATTATATAGTACAGTCACAGTTCATACACATACCCATCTCTCTGTCTATATGTAATGTAATATGATAATTATATAGTACAGTCACTGTTCATACACATACCCATCTCTCTGTCTATATGTAATGTATGTGTTGTAATAAATATATACATATAGTACAGTCACAGTACATACACATACCCATCTCTCTGTCTATATGTAATGTATGTGTTGTAATAAATATATACATATAGTACAGTCACAGTACATACACATACCCATCTCTCTGTCTATATGTAATGTATGTGTTGTAATAAATATATACATATAGTACAGTCACAGTACATACACATACCCACCTCTCTGTCTATATGTAATGTGTTGTAATAAATATATACATATAGTACAGTCACAGTACATACATATACACACCTCTCTGTCCACATGTCATCTTTATTCACATACTCACCTCTCTGTCCACATGTCATCTTCATTCACATACTCACTTCTCTGTCCACATGTCATCTTCATTCACATACTCATCTCTCTGTCCACATGTCATCTTCATTCACATACTCACCTCTCTGTCCACATGTCTTCTTCATTAGGGGGATATAGTATACTGTAATGTTATTAAATTAGAGAGCCTGAATTTCTCCAAAGTATGCCAGGAAGCAGGACCAGATAAACAAAACTAATGGTGTTCTGTTACTTGGGGTAGTTTAGAGGACTCACAGATGTTTCAGATTTACCAACACAATACTTTCTCCTTAAAACATACACAAATATTCAATATTGCAACATTCTATGTACTTATTTGTCACTAGCAACGATACCCGACGTTGTCCGGGTGAAGATCCTACATGTGGTTTTGTAATTAAATTTCCTCTAATTATTTTTATATTTTTATACAATGTGGCTTATTTGGAGGGTGGGAGGAGTCCATTATCCGATGTGGTTGCTGGTACCCCAGAGAAACCATACTAACTTTACAACCACAAAAGTTCTCCATGACGCAACTACAACAGGTGGCATTGTAACAGCCACGATTAAATAGCAAGGCCCGAGTGTCGAATTGGTAACAACCTTCGGCTTGGGCTGCAGGGGCACTGGTATTGAACCCCCCCACCATCCCATTGGTCATTTTAAAACTTTTTTGTTCACTGTCCTTAGATTTAGAATTAAATTTAGGTGTTCAACATTTTGTGGTTTGAATTAATTACTAAACTGGGCATGCAAGCCAGGCCTGCCTGCATGCTTAATGCTTGAGACCATAGAGTCTATGTTAAGAAAGCCATAAATCTTTGGTTGTTTTAACCCCTACTGTACGGGCGGGTCTACACTTGCCTCGCGTTTTTTGCACGCCGCTACCAGCAAAATTCCTTGATTCCCCTATTTTCACAACGCTCTCACTCTTAACCTATATAGCGTACTAACTTCATATTTACCTTCAACTCTTCCTCTTTCGAATGGTACCATCTGGAGGGCTCTACAATGTGTAGTTATGGAGATAGTGTGAGTTGAAGTAGACCAAGTTTTGTGCGGGAAGCGCCACTTGTTTGTACACATAGCGCGACTGTGGCCTTGGTGTACAATTAGCCGCTAAGCACCTTCATATATTCACTACAGTATATACTTATTACTACGATTATGTATCGTGTGTCATTATCACAGCACTAAAAATAATATGTACACTTGTAGGAATATAATTTTGTCACTTTCACGTTCATATATTCACTACAGTATTTTCTTACGTGCGCTAGATCACAAATTCAGACACGCACAAATACTTAACAATAGCCCAGCCTTCGTGACGCTTAGAAGGCAACTGAATGGGTAGCGATCGATGATGTGATGCTGTTTACTAGCCCGCTAACAAGAAATACTTGCCCAACATAGCCCTACATGGCGGAAAAAAGCTAGGACGGTGTAAACCGTCACCTGGAGTGCACGTATCGACGGTGTAAATCGTCACCCGGACTGTAAGGGTTAAGCTGATAATTCAAGAAACATATATCCACCAAAAATAAAATTAGACCGAGGAAATTCCCTGGACTACACCGGTCAACATTTTTTTTTTTTTTTTACCTGAGATTCGAACCTGGGATCTTTCGGTTATGCTCTCTCTCTCTCTCTCTCTCTCTCTCTCTCTCTCTCTCTCTCTCAAATACAAACAAAATATCTCTTTCTCTCACAAACACATACACACATTCTCTCTTGCTCTAAATTTCACACACACACACAGAATCAGTAACATTATTTTATACCGAATTGTTTATCTCAAAGAATTGTGTTTGTGAGAGAGAAAAAAGGATAAAAGGAAAGAAAATAATAAAATACGAATAAAAGATTAAAGAATAACCGGATGAAGGAAGGAATAAAGATAAAAATGGAATAAAGGAAGGAAGAATTGTTATGTGTGTCAGAATTCGAACCACAGCCTTACACATTGCTATACTATGCCGTTAACCAATATGCCACCAACACCACCATAAGATGAGTTGAAAAACCCTCACTATCTACTTAGGAGCCCTATGGGGTTGCCACTGCTAACACAACACCTTTCTTCCTCCCATAGTGCAGCGGAATAATGATCAACATATTAATTATTCTAACCCCTTACCATGGACCTACATATAGTAAAGCACACGTTAACGTGTGGAAATAAAGTTCTATGAAAAGTCCACACTCAAGATTCGAATAAAGAGTGTGGACTTTTCATAGAAATTTAATTCCATACGTTAACGTGTGCTTTACTGAAAGTGTTTGTGTAAGGAAAGTTATTGATGTGTGTGTGTGTGTGAGAGAGAGAGAGAGAGAGAGAGAGAGAGAGAGAGAGAGAGCATTGGGGGGGGGGGGGGAGGAGGGTAATAGGTTCTGGTGGTTCCTACTTGGAACTGTGAGTACCGAAGAAACGGCCGTATTACATGGGTTTGAACCCCCCCCCCCCAGCTCCCCCATTGGTCATTTAAAAACATTCTTTTTAGGCCAAAGACACTTCCCAGGTTTCAAGGATCAAAATCATGTAAAAGTTTTTACTGTAGGTCAAACGATGAGGCCGTGCATTGCGGCTAAACACACAAACAGACAGAGTGTTTTATATATATAGATATATTACATTAAAATGTTTTTTCTTTGGTTTCACACATGTAGTGTTTTGATATAGACAAAATTCTTTGTGTATTGTTTTACAGTTGTGGACATATAAAACAAACACACCTGAAATGAGACCCCTCATTGAGTATAGGGTAATATAAGACGTTGTGTATAGAGGTGTGTCCTATTCTATACTTTATAAGGGCATCGTTCAAAATGTCTCTGTTTCACGTGTCCTCAACTGTACACTTGTTATTAAATATTATTGACTTTTAGACAACATAAGTATTTCATCACTGAGACAGGAACAAGTTTTATATATATATTTATATATATATATATATATATATATATATATATCACACAGCTGACCTCAAAGATATAAACATATCCTGGTATAAACCTAATCAAGTTGTGTGTCTATCATCAAACTTCTCCCAGATTACATGAAGGAAGATTTTCTGATGCAGTTATCTTATACCGTCATACCTGATGTTCAAGTTTTATCACACTGTCAAACGTGTTGATATCTGCTCGCATCAGATGATAACTTTTACACTTGTGGGAAACTCGGCCACTTGTTTTCTAGCTATCAGTCCCTCCGGAACTCCCCCCCCCCTCCCCCCAAAGGGATTGAAGCCTGGTGGTTAGGCCAGAGGATGTAAGGAGGCTTGTATGTAAGATGAGAATGGTTAGGTAAATTGTGTTATTTCACTTAGTGATAGAGATGGGAGGCAAAATTACAAATGAACAAGTGAGAGCATGAATATAAATAGAAGGCTTAGTGGAAGTGATGCATAGAGGTACAGTAGTTAAAGGTGGTTTGGACAATTGGAGAGGATGGAAAACCAAAGTTGGGTGAAAGGAAATATATATATGAATGTTGTGGGTAGATGCCAAGAGGTGGGCTTAAACTGACACGAGAAGTAGTCCTGCAGAATGATCTAAAAGTTAAGGGACCAAGCTGAAAAACAGCACGATTGAATTGCAAGATCTACCATTGAGTGAAGGGAGAATCAATATGACATTTCCTCTTGTTTTGTGTAATAATACAGAGTAATGTTTAACACAAGAAAATGCTGTTCCACTTACAATAAATCTGAAAAAGTACAAAATTAAGAGTCATATCACTTGGATATTCCTGGACACAATACAGGATTTCTTCTTATAACAAGTCATTCCATAATGATATTCACTTCTATCCCATTTGCATGTTCAGTCTAAACAGCTCTTAACACAGTGCTAATCCAATCAAAATGTTATATCACACTGAATAAACAGGTTCTTCTATGCAAAAGAGAACTCCTTATGACTTTAATTCAATACAAAATGTCACCAAGGAGCATAAGGGAAATAGCTAAAAACGCCGTATAGAATTAATATATTATTTGAGTATTTAAAATATGAAAAAAAAAACACTTGCCAAAAATTTCCTACACGAATTACAAACCTCCCTGACTTCCATCAATTGTACCGTTTTTAAATATGGCGAAAATGATGTGTTTATGGAGATTGGGTTGGGGGGCGGGGGAGGGGGGATATCTTCCAAAACATTAATTTGCGACGGTCTTCAACATTAAATGTGTTCAAACAACACTATAAAACATTGCAATCTGAGGTAAATTTTTACAAGTTGCCACAACAGGATTTCACTGGAAAAAAATAAAATTCCAAGAAGGATTTAGTGTGACTACCGGGACCTAACTGGGGCAGACTACCGGGACCTAACCTGGGCAAACTACCGGGACCTAACCTGGGCAGACTACCGGGATCTAACCTGGGCAGACTACCGGGACCTAAGCAGGAAAAAATATACAGTAGAAATTTGTCAGACCTCACCTGACCTGACCTAACCTAATCTGGACTGGGACACACTTACCGGGACCTAACCTAACTTAATCTGGACTGGGACACACTACCGGGACCTAACTTGGGCAGACTACCGGGACCTAACTATAAGAGATAACTACTGTTATGCAGCTTTTGCAGAAGAAATGGTATATAGAAAAGTTGTTTGTAATAGTGAAATATAAACACTGGTAACAGTAAAATTTTCGAAATGGAGTTGTGGTAACTTGTAAAAATATTCCCAATCTGAAAACCTTCAGTCGAAACTAGATTATGATCCAACGCTTGAATATTACCCATTATAATAAAGTATATTATTTACCTTTTACGACCCACTTGAGGCAGCCACAACTTAAAATACCATACATACCAGACAAGCACTGATATATTTAGGCACTCATTCTTTCCCCACAGCATCCAAGAGTGGAATCATCTCCCATCTAATATAGTTAATAGCCCCACTCTTGACACGTTTAGGAATGGATCACCAACAACACAACAGTGTTGTGTTGACCAAGGCCAAGAGATATACAGGTCAGGACACTCGCGCTCCTCACCTCCCACCAGGAGGGTGAGTGAATCTGTGACGTAGGTAAAAGGGAAGTTGACTATTGGCTGTCCATCAGTGAAGGTTTCCCGCTCTGCTTTCAAATGGATATACAGTGTAGGGCGGTATTTCAAAATGATTAATAGGAATTAATGCCATGTGACTCTGTTCCCATGGGATAAATATCAGATTTTCCTTCACTCTCTTCTCTCTACACACCCACACTCTCTCTCTCTGCACATCCACACATACATAATTTCTCTCTTTCTCTCTCGTTATTCTGCCTGTTTGATTCTCTTCTATTACTATTCTTACTTTTATTATTAATAGTATTTTTATTAACAGACACTTGTTAATACGCATATGACTTATTGTTATATATAGTGTGTCTGTATGAATTGTTTATATAATGTTTATGTGTCAATTTCTTCTAATGCATCTCTCTCTCTCTCTCTCTCTCTCCGAATTCCAAATACAAAATATAATTATCTCTCAAGTTCTCAACAGATTTCCTGGTAAATATTTTTGTTCGCCCTCTAATGTGTACTTCAATCTCTCGTTTTCCTTCTATGGTCTGTGACGTACTGGAAAGGGTAGTAAGCTCCTCCCCCTGAAATTGATACCCTGTATGGGGGTGTTAGTGTCCCGACCTAGTATATCTCTTGGCCTTGGTGTTGACATCTTCAGTCAGTGTTGCCATATGCAGTCAGTGTTGACATTTACAGTCAGTGTTGCCAGCTCTGCTTCACCATATACCCATAAATCTACCCTATATTTCCCTTTTTGACACAATAATTTCCTATTTTACTCTTGAACATTGACGGTCTTTTGTGTATTCATCTGGCAGAAATTTCCTTGTTTACTCTTGAACAATATTTATATAATTTTCCTGTGTGGATTTCAACAGTTTCCAGAAACATAGAAATTTCCCTGCACCTGGCAACACTGACTCAAGTCCAAACAACAACATAGTTGAACATTTTAAGTTTTTTACAGGACCTAAAATTTTCACATATTTCAAAATTTGTCAATGATATACAATATTAACCCTATTTCCTGTATTATTATTATGGTAAATATATACTCAACAATTTGATAAATAAGTAACAACATCTCATAATTCAATATGGAGAAATGAAGGCTGCAATTCTTTTGTTTACTATTAATAATTAGTCAATGACCACCAGCCTTCCACACACTGTCACCCCGTAGTAGTGAGGTATTGCCTGTTGTGATGTGAGCAATACATTAAGGGTTTTGGCACCCCTTCGGTCCCAGCTACTAGTTTTCAGTTCTTCAACTCTCCATCTTTTCTTTCCATCTGCTTGCTGTCACACCGCTCTATCACCTTTTTCTAGCGCCATATCCGTCATATATCTACATTATATGTAAATGGACAATGATATCTATAGTGTACACAGTGTACATTGTAGTTATTAGTATTTTTTCTATGGTAAGGAAATGACTTTTTTTGTAAATATTGTAACAACATGGGGTTGTGTAACTATTAGGGTGAACAGATTCGATTGTACACAGTAACAATTTATTAATATAGATACAAGAATGTGTTCCACTAGTGATTCCAGGACACCATAGCAAGGTTGGCTAGGGTCAGAGTTATAGAGAACAAGCACCACCTGTCGTGGCCGCGTTGGGAGAAAGAGCTGCTAAAGGAGTTTGTGTGGAGAGCGTGGCGTGGTAGGGCAGCAAACAGGGTCGGCGTCAGGGCAGAAGTGGAGTCTAGGTCGAGTGCTGCTAGGACTAGGAGAATTGTCCAAGGAGTGGCTCATCGGCGCATCTTAACCCGACCAGGTTGGCTGAGCTCCGGTGGCAGGTGGACAGGTGAGGAGGCAATGTGCTTGGTATCTGCTACAATATCTACTGACAACAACAGTCTTGGGGAAGAGGTTGGCTGACAATTGGTAGTTTGGGCCATCACCAAAACTCTACAATCCATTTAAAGTAACTGAGGGTTAAATGCAAAGAACATTATACTTTGTGACATTGAGTTGAAGTCAAGTAAAGGTTTTATCATGATATTTCTTCACTGTAAATACAACCATAAGGGAATGTTAAGTTAAACCCAGTAATAGTGATGTATTTATTTTATTAACTATTATTATTACAAACAAAAGTAAAGGTTTTATCATATTTCTTCACTGTAAATAAAACCATAAGGGAATATTAAGTTATACTCAGTAATAGTGATGTAAATTTTATTGTTATTAACTGTGTAATGGTGCAATACAAACAAAAGTAAATATGTCTGCTAAGAATTAATTGTTACCAATTACTGGCCAAGGAAATAATATCTCAAATTAAATTTAATCTCAACAAGTCAGTGAAAATTAAATGAATAAACAATATATAATGCGACTATAATAATAATAATTGCTATAGTGAAATATAATTGTCTGTCAAGAACAATACTATATACCATATGGATTATATAGAGGCAAGAATATCCATGGTGAATGTATAATAATAATTTCTATAGTGAAATATAATTGACTGTCAAGAACAATACTATATGGACTGTAGGCAAGAATATCCATGGTGTTGATAAACGATGGTGTAGTACGATGACTCGATAGATAAACAACAGAGCAGCCATCGTATTGGTACCACACCATAGTTAACACCACCTATGATTATTCTTGTTTACCATACTCAGCAGAGATGTGAAGCAACTCCAATTCAGTATACTCGTATATGATCAGTTTGTGGCAAAGTTAAGGAGAACTTTCCTCAATTCTGGCTGGGTGGAATACCTGCTATGGTACATTCCATTTGTGGTCTTGTGTTCATAGGCATAGACTCGATGATCTCAATGGAAAAGTCATCAATCATAATATATTCTTCATTTTGATTGAAGGTGATGGGGGTATTGTCAGTTCTGTAATATTATTCAATATATAGTTATTTATGACGTAACTCTCTCTCTCTCTCTCTCTCTCTGTTGGTTGTGTGACTGATTGATCGATTTTTTAAATGACTTGGTGACTTTAAGTGATTTATCAATTTATTTATTAGATGATTGATTAATTCTATTTTTATAAATAATGTAAGAGTAAAAACCATATAAGGCACTCATGGCTGTCATTGCTATGTCTGGAAATATAAAGAACAAATGACAAGTTCAGATAATGTTAATACATAAACACACAAGGTAGGAATTAAGGTCATACTTTAGAGGGAATATAGAGAGCCTTAAGTCAATCCATATAATTTAACAAAACACACATTAGGTCATACTTTAGAGGGAATATAGAGAGCCTTAAGTCATTCCATATAATTCAACAGTTGAGATAATGAATTGTTATGTACACATTAATTATTCTGTATGTATGTGTAAACACTGACTGTAACAACACCAGTATAATACACAACATTAAGTAACAACACATTAGTCTGTATGTGTAAACACTGACTGTAACAACACCAGTATAATACACAACATTAAGTAACAACACATTAGTCTGTATGTGTAAACACTGACTGTAACAACACCAGTATAATACACAACATTAAGTAACAACAACAGGGGTTCACACATTTTACTTACGTGTGCAACTCAGCAGCTGTTTGCTCATCAATGATAATTGCTCTTTGGTATTGAGGGTGTGGTATTTCTATATGGGAACATCTCACAGAAGCAGCTGCCCAATTTCCCTTCTATTGAATATAAAACAGGTCTAGTAAATAGTAGCATTTAACACCGTCATTCACATTTTAAAGCTGATAATTATGTTTCAAAGACAACACAATTTTTGAGGATGAGAGATATTTTGCCAAGGTTTACTATTAATAGAGATATTCAAAGAATAACCTTGTATTGTAGAAAGTGTTTGATTAATTTCAATATTGGTTGTCATCACGATCACTCCATTATTAATACTTAAACAAACAAAAGCAAAAGAACAATATAGTATTGTACAGTTGCCTCAAAGTATTTCTTTACCTTGCCCCCCTGTGGCTGTGGAGTGCATGTGGCATCATTGGACATGTTCGGATCACATTGGAAATAGTATAATATCACATCTTATACATTATTAACATTGAAGATTCCGAAACAGTGATTCATTGTGTTATCCTTAAATATGATTCAACAGGGAGATTGGTCTCATTCATAAATGTGACTCTAGTATTGTTACGTTGCCACATCTACTCCACACCCAAAAGAGAGTGTAAAGGAATACCTTGAGACAACTGTACATCTGAGTTGACAGTACAGTACAACTTTGACAGTACAGTACATCTGAGTTGACAGTACAGTACATTTAAGTTGACATTAAATAGCATATGCCTTCATCTTCAGTTCATTACCTCAAATTTATTGCTGATAATACCCTCGCTTGTAGACACTTGAAAGGGTATATCTGGTGATATAATCTTCATCCTGGTAGTAACTGTAAAATTATAGAGAAAGATTAGAACCTAAACTTTCCATGAGATGATAGAAATATGAACAGTTGTGGACAGATGTAACACACACACTTTAAACGGGTCCCTTATATTGTCAACACACAATAGCTCATCCTACTCTATGTCCATTAATATGCCCCAGTTCCAGTGTGTGTGTGTGTGTTTCATATATCCACAACTGTACACTCCTGCTTGGTCTATGGTAAGTAGATAGGTAGGTAGATGATCTGTCCCTCAACTACACACAAGGCACTACTGTTATCCTTTCATCAACACACACACACACACACACACACAGATGGATACATATAACAGTTTGAGATTCCAAGCAAAACTCATTGACTGAACATAAATAGACAAATATTCGTTACTGAACCCTCCTATTTCCTGAATGTAAACAAAGAAAGTAATGCAGTATTGATTGGCTAATAAAACCTTCCAACCATTGGACATAAACAAAGAAGGTATTGCAGTATTGATTGGCTAACGAAACCATCCAACCATTGGACATAAACACAAAAAGTGTTGATTGGCGTTTGTTCAGAGTCCATGCATTCCAACCGAGCACACTACTACATAATAATATGATGTGTTGTTTTGATGTAACACATATTATTATACAAATGGGCACGTCTAGTAAGTTCCATGTGGATTCTCAAATGTTGGTTCCAGTTAAATCATAGACTCAAAGAGAAAATGTTGACAAATCAAATATTTAGCAAAATGTGGAACAATATTGATCCCCACCATCAATAGCCTACTTGGGAAACATGCAATGACGAGAAAACTCCTATTTTCGTTTAGCAGTAGATATCGTGAGAGGATACTAACTTTCTATTTATGAATAAACTTAGCACATCATTATATTGAAAGTCACCAAGCCATAGTTTGGTGTTTTTACGTAGAGTCTATTTTATGCAGGAAAAGCCACAATTAACAATATGAACCACGAGAAAATGTTGTATACGTTATAATAAAAGGAGGGAGTTGAGTGGATCCCAAGTTTCAAACAACACCTGTTGGTTTGGGTGGAAGCTTCGAGGATTCTAAAGAGATCAACTTACATGGGTTTCCAACGGCAAGAGCAGCCGAGGCGAACCCAATGCTGAGAATGAAGAAGATGTTGGCACACTGCATCTTGTCTGAGTCAAGTCGGACTGCTGGTGGTGACGTCTGGTGTCTGATTGTTGAGGCATTGCTCTTTTATACACTCTAACCCTCCCTCACTCCTTCACACCTTGAAGATAGCATCTGTAAACTACGTCATCATTTTATCATGACAACACTTGTTTACAACAGGTAATATGTATTTGTATGTTTCCTTTTATACACTCTATAACACTCCCTCACACCCTGAAGGTGGCATCTGTAAGTTACGTCATTACTTTATTACAACAATACTTGTTTACAACATGTAATATGTATTTGTATGTTTCCTTAAAGAGGAAAGTACAGTGTTGGTATATATGGACCAAATAATTCCTCCATCCTACTCCATGTAACAAACATTATTTTGTTAATATGGTTTTGTTTCTTGGTATGTTTTGTTGGAATCAATGTGCTCTAATGAACCCAAAGTACAGTATACTGTTGTTGTTAATGTGGTTCTGTTTCTTAGTATGTTTTGTAGGAATCAATGTGCTCTAATGAACCCAAAGTACAGTATACTGTCCACATAAGCATATTATGACTTGATGATCTATATCAATGCTATACTCTTATTCCCATGGCCCCCGTAGGGGTGTATTGCCTGTAGTAATGTGGGCAATACTTACAGGGTTTTGGCACCCCTTCGGCCCCAGCCACTGACTTTCAGTTCTTCAACTGTCCCTCTTTTAATTTTATTTCCTTCCTGCTTGCTGTCACCCCTCTTTATCACCTTTTTCTGGCGCTATAACACCTCGATGTTGCTGCACCTAATATCCATCAATCAATTATCCCCATGGTGAACTCATAGTATTTGTGTGTTTGGTGATCTATAATAGTTTGTTTAATGCTATTCTCTTAAATTCATGGTGAACTTATATTATTTGTGTGTTTAATGATCTATAACAGTTTGTTCAATTTTATACATTAATACCATGGTGAACTTATAGTATTTCTATGCTTAGTGAACTATAACAGTATGTTCAATGTTATATTTTTATCCGAATGGTGAACTTATAGCATTTCTATGCTTTGTAATCTATAACAGTATGTTCAATGTTATAATCTTAATAATCACAAATCATTCTGAAGACTCAACCTTATGGATTTGTTTACACCAACCAGTGCTTAATTATTCGTTTTTTATGCCAAACATAAAAAAAAAAAATCTTCCTCGTGGGCATCTACATTCAATTATTCTTTCGTGGCTGCAATTGAATTATGTTTCCTCTGTGTTTTCGGCTTTATCCGACCTTTACCATTAAGGAGCTTTCACACATTCAAGACTAGCACAAAGTGTATTTAGCACCGAGTCCATATAGCCATCATGAAAGACCTTGAGACAAATAACGGCACCCACTACTTATCATACAACTTGAGGCTCCCTGGTGTTGAGTATGGTATATTTATATACTATATAATATACCATCGTTTTTGGGCAGGAATAAAGTTTGTGATAATTGGTTGAGTCACTCTAACTAAGACTTATTGCCTCCCTCCTAACCACTCCACCCCCATCTCTCTGTCTATATGTAATGTGTTGTGATAATTATATAGTACAGACACAGTACATACACATACCCATCTCTCTGTCTATATGTAATGTGTTGTGATAATTATATAGTACAGTCACAGTACATACACATACCCATCTCTCTGTCTATATGTAATGTATGTGTTGTAATAAATATATACATATAGTACAGTCACAGTACATACACATACCCACCTCTCTGTCTATATGTAATGTAATGTGTTGTAATAAATATATACATATAGTACAGTCACAGTACATACACATACTCACCTCTCTGTCCACATGTCATCTTTATTCACATACTCACCTCTCTGTCCACATGTCATCTTCATTCACATACTCACTTCTCTGTCCACATGTCATCTTCATTCACATACTCACCTCTCTGTCCACATGTCTTCTTCATTAGGGGGATATAGTATACTGTAATGTTAGTAAATTAGAGAGCCTGAATTTCTCCAACGTATGCCAGGAAGCAGGACCAGATAAACAAAACTAATGGTGTTCTGTTACTTGGGGTAGTTTAGAGGACTCACAGATGTTTCAGATTTACCAACACAATACTTTCTCCTTAAAACATACACAAATATTCAATATTGCAACATTCTACGTACTTATTTGTCATTAGCACCGATACCCGACGTTGTCCGGGTGAAGATCCTACATGTGGTTTTGTAATTAAATTTCCTCTAATTATTTTTATATTTTTATACAATGTGGCTTATTTGGAGGGTGGGAGGAGTCCATTATCCGATGTGGTTGCTGGTCCCCCAGAGAAACCATACTAACTTTACAACCACAAAAGTTCTCCATGACGCAACTACAACAGGTGGCATTGTAACAGCCACGATTAAATAGCAAGGCCCGAGTGGCGAATTGGTAACAACCTTCGGCTTGGGCTGCAGGGGTACTGGTATTGAACCCCCCCCACCATCCCATTGGTCATTTTAAAACTTTTTTGTTCACTGTCCTTAGATTTAGAATTAAATTTAGGTGTTCAACATTTTGTGGTTTGAATTAATTACTAAACTGGGCATGCAAGCCAGGCCTGCCTGCATCCTTAATGCTTGAGACCATAGAGTCTATGTTAAGAAAGCCATAAATCTTTGGTTGTTTTAACCCCTACTGTACGGGCGAGTCAACACTCGCCTCGCGTTTTTTGCACGCCGCTACCAGCAAAATTCCTTGATTTCCCCTATTTTCACAATGCTCTCACTCTTAACCTATATAGCGTACTAACTTCATAATTATTCCATATTTACCTTCAACTCTTCCTCTTTCGAATGGTACCATCTGGAGGGCTCTACAATGTGTAGTTATAGAGATAGTGTGAGTTGAAGTAGACCAAGTTTTGTGCGGGAAGCGTGTAGATGGCAGAATCACAGAACA
The DNA here is from genome assembly GCA_034508575.1 of Petrolisthes manimaculis. Lineage (NCBI taxonomy): Eukaryota > Metazoa > Arthropoda > Malacostraca > Decapoda > Porcellanidae > Petrolisthes > Petrolisthes manimaculis. Next base: position 1,866,743 of record JAWZYT010000298.1, on the reverse strand, counting down.
CACTCCCAATGTGCAGTTTATTTACAGTGCACAATAAGACAGTAACAAAGGTCTACAATATCAACACAGAAACACAGTAACCCAGTAACACAGGCAACACAGTAACACAGGCAACACTTCATATGAACCAATATATATAGTCCCACACAGTTCTGGTAGCTCACTCGCTTCACCCTCACTCCCAGCTCCTCGACCTCCTGTATTTCACCAGGTCCGTCGCTCACAGCCCAACTGTCTCTTGCCCTCACACTGGCCGACAGCATTCCCACTTTGTCTTCCTCACTTCCTATAGCTTGCTTGCAGAAACACACAACTAAAGAAGAACAGACAGGGGCTTCCACACGTTAGGCTATACTGGTGAACGGTAGTGTAGTGGTTGGAGGTTGGTGGCTTTCTGCCTTTCCAGTCGGTGGCCTGCCACTCGTCACCTCGTTCTGCCTCCATCTTTCCCCCCAATTGCTGCCGAGGCGCCATCTGGACATAATACTAAAAACATGGGTGAACAACCGAAGCACCAATACCCAACCACACAAACCATCAACAAGCTAATTAGTAATTGGTTACATTCAACCACACTCTCCCCTGATTTTATTTCAATCATACAACCTCATATAGAACTCATACAATTAGCATCTCAAATACATGAAAGGCACAGCCGGGGTTTTCTGGTCCTCTGGGAGCGTCGAAGCTTCTCACCATCTGCATCCTCATCACTCCCATCAATTGCCTGGTCCAACCCTGGCGAGTCTTGAGCAGAAAACGTCATCAGTATTTCCTAGTCACTGGCATCAGAATCGTTACTTCTTATGTCCTGCGTACGTTGCGGAGGGATGCGATGACGTATATCACGAATGTGGCGGGGAACACCATCGATTTCAGTGACTTGATCGGAAACCACTCCTGTTACGATACCCTGCTTGTAACGTTGGTCACAACGTGTGCCAGGCTGCTTCACCCAAACCTCCTCTCCTGTCTGGTAAGGGTTGTCTGCCCCCTCTTCTTTATTTCTCCTGCTCATATCTTCACCCTTCACTCTCACGGAGTACCTATACAACATATTTGCCGGAGTGGAATTTGACGACCAGTCGTCCAGGGGAGTGATGTTGTACAGGTACACAGCCTCCGCCACTGAGCAGCCTTTCCTTGCAGCAATAACTTTGACTGTCCTATGGCACCTTTCGACAACACCATTTCCTGCAGGAACATATGCCCCCCGGTAGCGGAGGTGTACATTCCAGCGTGAGGCAAACTGAGTAAATAACTTGCTGCGGAAGGCAGTGTCGTTATCTGTCAGAATCTCGTCTGGTGACCCCCGCTCAAAAAACACGGTTTCTAGCTGTTCAGCGATGCACTCACTTGTTTGAATCCTCAGTGGTCGCCAGATAGTAAAACGGGATGGTCCGCAGTCAATGAGTGTAAGATATGATTTTCCTCTACAGTGGGTGATGTCAATCCCCACTCTCTGCCAGATGCCCTCCACCGACAGGTTACCAGTGCGCCACTTCACAGGTGCCGGGTCGACAGACTGACATACCTGGCAGGAAGAAACAACCATGCGCACCTGAGCTTTTGTCACAGCTGGGTCCACCCTCTTCGCGAAATACAATGTCCGTTTCACACCAGGATGACCACGTGAATGGTGAACTTCAGTCACTAGCTTATCAGTTGTTGGCTCGGCAGCTGCTGCACACACTGATGGTAGTACCACAGTGCCGACTGCGAGCATCTTCAGCCACGACTGTGGCACACGAGTGAGTGCGTCTGCCCTGTTTCCTATGGAGGGCACTAAAGTAACTGTGAGGGCTAATCCACACTCATTGACGAGAGATAGAATAATATCAATCCGTCGGCGAATTAGCATCTCGCTAGCTGCCTTTGTTTTCAACCTTGCACGTCCGGTGAGGCCGTCATTTATCCAACGCCAAACAGTTGAAGAATCAGTCATTAACTCCACTCTCTTCATATGCCATGCCAGGACAAGGTTGAGTCCCTTGATAACTGCATCTAGTTCAGCCATGTTTATGTGACTTGCACAGTTAGGACGCAGCCAGGTGGCATCCTCAATGATGTCCCCATCTACTTCAATCATCGCACCCATGGCTAGAGAGCTAGCGTCCACCCACACTTTCGCCACATCTCCTGTTACGTCCCATCTCCCTCGAACAGGATCATCCTTTCCCACTCTATCCATAATATCCTCCAGTAGAATTATCAGCTCATCTCCAATGATTGGGTCATCCCACCCTGTGTGACAAGGTTAGCTCTTCGTTTCACATAGGCCACTGCCACTCTTAACCATCCACACACTGGAAAGTGACCCACCAGCTTACCACAGTAGGAAAACACAGTCCGTCGTGTCATCTGTCTTGGTAAACCACCCAACCCACCATCACGTCCCCAGTATAGCTTGCCATGCTCCCCCCAAACCCTCAAGCCCAATATTCTTGCACCATCAACAACACACTCGGGAGCTTTGGAGACTAGTCCATATCGTTCAAGGTGTTCTACCACCCTACTGGCCGTGACTACTTCCTCATTCACCAAAACATCGTCGATGTAGGCCGACGTTCCTCGTTTCACCTCCAGGTCTTGTGATAGCACAGAGTTCAACACAGTTTTCATTATTAATGGGGCAACATTCAGGCCAAATCCGAGACGTGTAAGACAGTACCTGCAGCCTTTATACACGACTGTTTGATATGGCCAGAGCGATTCGTGTATGTGTGTCTGCAGGTAAGCCTTCTTTAAGTCTACCATGGACAGGTTTATGCCTTGCTTTCGCCATTCCCGCAATTTATCAGCACAAACATCCGAATCAGCTGTGAATGTGTCGATGTGGGTGTTGAGCTCCCTAAAATCAAGCACTGGTCGGACCTTCCCCTTGTTATGTTGGACAACTGCCATCAAGGGAATGAGCCCCTTTGGAGGTCCATGCTTGCATTCATCATGTGGAACCAACCATCCATCCTTAATCCACTTTTCCACTTCCTCTTCATACTGGGCTCTAATTTCACAAGGCACGGTGTATGCCTCCACCCTATTCTGCAGTATACCAGGCTCTTCTCCACCTGACCACTTCCATGCTGCCGTCCAGGTGTTCCGTGCAGTATCATAGGTGGCACTGAAGTCCTTCTCATTTACGTTGATGGAAGCTCTAGCGGCTGCACATACAGAGATGTCCTCCACCCCAAACCGTACCTTTCGATGTGCACTGACTGTAACCCCTCCCAGGGCCGTGACACCATTCATACCCAATATGAACGGAAACCCCAGAGGGTTGGTATTTACCACAAACACTTTCACTTCAGTCGAGACACCGTTGCTAAGCTGGAGGCACACGACACCAGTACCCTCACATTGCTGCTCTTTGCCACTGATTGTTAATATAGTAACATTTTCTTTTCTCCACTTTTTGCAACAAGATACATGGGCCACGCATCTAGAACAACCAGTGTCCACCAGTGCACTGTGCCGGGTCCCGTCCAGCCACACATCAACGACAGGTAGCGCCTCATTTACTGATTGTCCAGAGAGGAGGCTGGCGCTGATGCCTCCCCTCCTTGGCCGTTTCCCGGGCATGCTAATGCTATGTGGCCCAGTATGCCACAACGATAACATCGCCCACCTCGTCTTGAAGTGCTTCTAGCTCCTCTCCGACTCCTACCGATGAAAGGGTCTTGTTGACGAGCCAAGCAGTCCCTAGCGAAGTGGTTTAATCCATTGCAGACATAACATCTCTGACTTGAGTCCCCTGCACCAAGTCCCCTGGCACCGAGACACACTTCTTTTACACTAGAACAGTCGTCACGAATTACTGCTCGTGCCCTCGTCAGGATCTGTTCCAGGTCCAGTGACTCCATTCGCGACCCTGCTCTCAACAGCTGCTGAACACTGTCTGGGAGGCCAGCCACAAATGCACAGGCAAGGCCTTTTTCAGACATCCCTCCAAAAAGAGAAGCAAGGCGTCGTAGTTCGGCAAGAAAGACATCTGGACTCTCGCCAACCTGTAATTTTCGGCAAATAAATTGTTCATATGCTGCATACGGGTCCACAGCAAAAGCAGCCAGAAGTGCCTCCTTGATTTTCTTAGCCTTCTTTCGGTCCTCTTCGTTTACTTGTAAATAAACAGCGAAGGCCCCTCCAGAGAGACGTAGAGGAATTACACTAGCCACATCACTGACACCACGTAACTTACAGACCAGTTCCAATTTTTCTAACCATTCCACTACCGACTGCTTTGCAGAGCCGTCGTACTCTGGTATCAGTTTCAGATCAAGGGAGGGTTCAGACATAATGCCTAGATAGCTTGTAGATGGCAGAATCACAGAACACACTCCCAATGTGCAGTTTATTTACAGTGCACAATAAGACAGTAACAAAGGTCTACAATATCAACACAGAAACACAGTAACCCAGTAACACAGGCAACACAGTAACACAGGCAACACTTCATATGAACCAATATATATAGTCCCACACAGTTCTGGTAGCTCACTCGCTTCACCCTCACTCCCAGCTCCTCGACCTCCTGTATTTCACCAGGTCCGTCGCTCACAGCCCAACTGTCTCTTGCCCTCACACTGGCCGACAGCATTCCCACTTTGTCTTCCTCACTTCCTATAGCTTGCTTGCAGCAACACACAACTATAGAAGAACAGACAGGGGCTTCCACACGTTAGGCTATACTGGTGAACGGTAGTGTAGTGGTTGGAGGTTGGTGGCTTTCTGCCTTTCCAGTCGGTGGCCTGCCACTCGTCACCTCGTTCTGCCTCCCTCTTTCCCCCAATTGCTGCCGAGGCGCCATCTGGACATAAAACTAAAAACATGGGTGAACAACCGAAGCACCAATACCCAACCACACAAACCATCAACAAGCTAATTAGTAATTGGTTACATTCAACCACAAAGCGCCACTTGTTTGTACACATAACGCGACTGTGGCCTTGGTGTACAGTTAGCCGCTAAACACCTTCATATATTCACTACAGTATATACTTATTACTACGATTATGTATCGTGTGTCATTATCACAGCACTAAAAATAATATGTACACTTGTCGGAATATAATTGTGTCACTTTCACGTCCATATATTCACTACAGTATTTTCTTACGTGCGCTAGATCACAAATTCAGACACGCACAAATACTTAACAATAGCCCAGCCTTCGTGACGCTTAGAAGGCAACTGAGTGGGTAGCGATCGATGATGTGATGCTGTTTACTAGCCCGCTAACAAGAAATACTTGCCCAACATAGCCCTACATGGCGGAAAAAAGCTAGGACGGTGTAAACCGTCACCCGGAGTGCACGTATCGACGGTGTAAATCGTCACCCGGACTGTAAGGGTTAAGCTGATAATTCAAGAAACATATATCCACCAAAAATAAAATTAGACCGAGGAAATTCCCTGGACTACACCTGGACTACACACACACACACACAGAATCAGTAACATTATTTTATACCGAATTGTTTATCTCAAAGAATTGTGTTTGTGAGAAAGAAAAAAGGATAAAAGGAAAGAAAATAATAAAATACGAATAAAAGATTAAAGAATAACCGGATGAAGGAAGGAATAAAAAAAAAATGGAATAAAGGAAGGAAGAATTGTTATGTGTGTCAGAATTCGAACCACAGCCTTACACATTGCTATACTATGCCGTTAACCAATATGCCACCAACACCACCATAAGATGAGTTGAAAAACCCTCACTATCTACTTAGGAGCCCTATGGGGTTGCCACTGCTAACACAACACCTTTCTTCCTCCCATAGTGCAGCGGAATAATGATCAACATATTAATTATTCTAACCCCTTACCATGGACCTACATATAGTAAAGCACACGTTAACGTGTGGAAATAAAGTTCTATGAAAAGTCCACACTCAAGATTCGAATCAAGAGTGTGGACTTTTCATAGAAATTTAATTCCACACGTTAACGTGTGCTTTACTGAAAGTGTTTGTGTAAGGAAAGTTATTGATGCGTGTGTGTGTGTGTGTGTGTGAGAGAGAGAGAGAGAGAGAGAGAGAGAGAGAGAGAGAGAGAGCATTGGGGGGGGGGAGGAGGGTAATAGGTTCTGGTGGTTCCTACTTGGAACTGTGAGTACCAAAGAAACGGCCGTATTTCATGGGTTTGAACCCCCCCCCCCCAGCTCCCCCATTGGTCATTTAAAAACATTCTTTTTAGGCCGAAGACACTTCCCAGGTTTCAAGGATCAAAGTCATGTAAAAGTTTTTACTGTAGGTCAAACGATGAGGCCGTGCATTGCGGCTAAACACACAAACAGCCAGAGTGTTTTATATATATAGATATAATACATTAAAATGTTTTTTCTTTGGTTTCACACATGTAGTGTTTTGATATAGACAAAATTCTTTGTGTATTGTTGTACAGTTGTGGACATATAAAACAAACACACCTGAAATGAGACCCCTCATTGAGTATAGGGTAATATAAGACGTTGTGTATAGAGGTGTGTCCTATTCTATACTTTATAAGGGGACCGTTCAAAATGTCTCTGTTTCATGTGTCCTCAACTGTACATTTGTTATTAAATATTGTTGACTTTTAGACAACATAAGTATTTCATCACTGAGACAGGAACAAGATATATATATATATATATATATATATATATATATATATATATATATATATATATATATATATATATATATATATATATATATATATATATATATATATATATATATATATATATATATATCATACAGCTGACCTCAAAGATATAAACATATCCTGGTATAAACCTAATCAAGTTGTGTGTCTATCATCAAACTTCTCCCAGATTACATGGAGGAAGATTTTCTGATGCAGTTATCTTTTACCGTCACACCTGATGTTCAAGTTTTATCACACTGTCAAACGTGTTGATATCTGCTCGCTTCAGATGATAACTTTTACACTTGTGGGAAACTCGGCCACTTGTTTTCTAGCTATCATTCCCTCCGGAACTCCCCCCCCCCCCCCCCCCCAAGGGAGTGAAGCCTGGTGGTTAGGGCAGAGGATGTAAGGAGGCTTGTATGTAAGATGAGAATGGTTAGGTAAATGTGTGTTGTTTTACTTTGAGATAGAGATGGGAGGCAAAATTACAAATGAACAAGTGAGAGCATGAATATAAATAGAAGGCTTAGTGGAAGTGATGCATAGAGGTACAGCTCCGGACTGATCAATGGTCCACACTTCTTCCACCCTTGCCTTGGTGTGGGCCTCAACGGATATGGTATCACTGACAGGTGGAGTGGGGAGGGGAGAAATGTGGGCGGAGTTATATAGAGGGGGTAGCGTTACCAATGTTGAGCCATCCAGAAATTTGAATCCCGAACCACTTGTGATCATGGATGTGAACCACTCACTTGAAGGTGGTAGGAGAGGAGGGGTTGGGTTGGGGAGAGGGGGTAGAGCTTCACCAGTGATCGAGATGGAGAGAATTATTGGATCAAGTAGCTAAATGTTTTCTTCTGTAATCTAAATCCAATTCTGATGCTGCATTTCATGGGATATTCTTTATTATTTGAAATGAATCCAGATTTTACCTAATATAATTAACACGACACCAGTTTTTTATGACTAATATATCAAGCGATGCACCACCTACCCAGTGTTAAGTTACATTTCAAGTAAATCCTTTATTTTTATCCTGTATCATTCATGACATTTTCTAAGAAACGTTTATTGTGTAACTGGTTACCAAAGGATAATAGTTATAGTGTAAGATGTTAATTACCCAATTACTACTCCATCTGTTCTTCCTCAGCCCGTCCTCCCTTATTCAATTCACTGTTTCCTCTCCCTCCATCCCACCATTCCTTTACTCTCCATCTTACCACCACCACCATCATTCTGTGTGTTGCTGCATAATCTGTTAATGCGCAAACACGACCAGAATAGAAATAATAGTGATATCTGGTATGCAAATACAATCCGTTATATATGACGAATATATATTTATTTATCTGAGGTCAACATCTAGGCCAGCCATTCAGACGCCCAGTGTTAGTGAACCAATCACAACATTTAGAGGATATTGTGTCACAACTATTGTTATTACTAATTAAAATAGGGAAAAATTGAAATCGGACATTTATTGGTTATTGTTTACATGACTTTGTCAGTCTAGGTGAAAGCTCCACAAGTCCTCGTCACGAAGCATTCAAACTCATAATCCAACTGGGTCTGTAGGCACCACACTGTAAATGATGAACACGTTGGTGTCATACAATTATAATAACTCTGTTAACTTAATATAACCTGAAATTTTTACTTCGACCTCACGTTTGCATTAAGCATGTGTAATGTTTGTTTTGCTTTCTTATTATTATTATAAGCACCGATATATGTATTGCTTTAGACCCTTAGCCACGATGATATACAGTATATACACTATTTATATACACTTCTATGAAGATATTAAGGCTTGAAATACTGTAGATTACATATTTCATTTCATTACTCATCAATTTATTGCTAGTATCGTGTTCAACCACCCTCCTTCTCAATGACAGCCTGCAGTTGCTCGGGCATTGAGGCACCATGCCTCCTCACTGTATAATATATATGGTTTTCCCCGAAAAATCTCCCACTGTGTTCTGGTGTGACGTAGCAAATCTGCTGTGGTTCTCTGTCGTTCTGGCTCCCACGTGTTAACGATAGAACCTCATACATTTTCTATAGGGTTCATATCGCAGTCTTAAATAGACAAATCTATCACCTGCAAATAATCATGAGCAGTAAACCATTTTTGAACTTTCTTCGCCATATGGATAGGGCATCGGTCGTGTATAGGACAGATAAGGGTGAGTAGTTGAAAAGAAATGAAAAACATTTAGAATATGTGCTTCATTATATTGCATTTGATCGATCTATTAAACAAAGACACTGTCTGTTGTTCACCCCCGTAGAGAGATACTGATTATAATTATTATCCTTTGGATATTAAGCAACAAATAACGGAGCCGAGACAATTAATTTTCTGTCTTCAGCTTTAACTGTATTCTTTTCACCCCTCATGCTGGTAGTCCCCCTCTTTATCACCTTTTCTCGCCGTAAAATAAACTTAATACCTATATCTTTCAAGTAACTGGCAACCTCACAGAACCTCCTCTCCCCTGTCTTCTCTCTCTCTCTCTCTCTCTCTCTCTCTCTCTCTCTCTCTCTCTCTCTCTCATCCTTCCTTGCCTTCTGTAATATTCTTTATCTTTTCTTTCTCATATTTTTAACCTTCTCATTCGTTCTTTCAAAGTTTAATGACATAGGCCTTTCTCCCTTATCACCCATAGTCCTTCAAATTTATGCAAGCAAAAGGATATGATAATAGTTAAGTAGAATATATATATATATATATATATATATATATATATATATATATATATATATATATATATATATATATATATATATATATATATATATATATATATATATATATATATATATGACGGTGTGCAATCTTCCAACATGTTTTCCATTGTGACCTGGTGTGACTGATGCCCCGAGGTGGCTGATGCCTCTGTGTTCATGGCAGGAACCCTAACCGCTGCGTATAGTGTCACGTGACACAAGTTTATCTTCTAACTACTTTATTTTGTGTTTTCGCTACAGTTAAAACTATATAGTTCACAGATTTGACAAATAATACTAATATCAGTACGCCACCGTCTCAGTTGACGGAGAGGAACTATGTGATTCGGTACTTTCAGATTCATTCATTTCAACACTTGACACAATATGGAACTGTTGGTCTGTCCTGAGTAACAATGTTTACTGTCATCCATATAAAAGACAACTGAACCACTGTCGCTTCTCGTTGATGTATAAATATCTTATGTATTTATGGTGTAGTAGTCATTTTGGTTATATTCTTACCTCATCAATCCATGTTTGAGTTTCGGGAAGTGGGGGCAAGAGATGGGAAGTTAAGAGGATGCTGTCTGCTAAATTGGAGCTCTATGCATCCTCCAAACTTTGCCACGAAACTGATCCCTCATAAGAAACACCAAGGTCGTCTGCTTTCTGGCATAGTCTGGAGTATTCATGGAACTTCAATTTAACACGAAGATATAGTGTTCCCTTAAATGTATAGCCTACTGTGGTTAGAAATTAGTTCCCTTAACAAAATTACTTTCGTCACACCAAGATTTACTCTATGTGGATAGATTATCTTTACGAAATCATATTTATCTTGTAATATAGACGATAAGGATATCTCTACCCAGGATCAAGAGAATACCCATTTATCAATTCAACTCATAACCTACCGAAATGTTCTGGAACGCAATAACGCTGACGTGCATATGTATAAAATTATTGTCAATAAGCTGGGTCTAGAATTATTACTATTCATTAGTACTATCTTCAAGTAGAGAAAATTCATCTTTTCATCTCACTGGCTTGCGATAATTATCACCGTCGTCATCCCTGATATTTCCTTAAACTCTACGATATGACATCCAAGTCGACCGTGTTAAGACATAGCTGGTATTGTAATATGCATCAATATTGTAAGCTTATGTAATTTGAAACCCTGTGGGAGTAGCTTGTCCTATGTAGCCAACACCGTATGGAAAACATGTTGAAAGATTGCACACCGTCATATATAGTGTGGGTTGGTTAATCCATTGAAACAGTAGCATCCTTTGTTGTGCAATAAATGTTAATTTGTTTATATTGTTTTCATTATATTTGGTTATCAATATCATTCTGAGAACATAATTCTATAGTTGAGCATAAAACAATGTTTTCAGTAGCATTTAGAGAGATTCATGAAAATTACGTTGACTACCATTACTGTCCATGTGGTCCATATTGTGTCACATGTTCTGCACAGTAATGCTGGATGTAAGTAAAAGTAAGTTTATATATCTACATATATATTTTGATAACAAATGGCCATAATTCAGACTAGCAACATACTGGCAAATGGCAATACATGAAACCAATATTCCTTCTGATTTAAGAAGGCGAAATGCTGTGGGTGGGATTATGCAGGCAAGAATGTGTATCTGCCAACACCTTTGTTCTACATAACTATTATCATATCCTTTCGCTTACATAAATTTGAAGGACTATGGGTGATAAGGGAAAAATGCCTATGTCATTAAACTTTGAAAGAACGAATGAGAGGGTTAAAATTATGAGTAAGGAAAGATAAAGAATATTTCAGAAGGCAAGAGAGAGAGAGAGAGAGAGAGAGAGAAGACAGGGGAGAGGAGGTTCTGTGAGGTTGCCAGTTACTTGAAAGATATAGGTATTAAGTTTATTTTACGGCGAGAAAAGGTGATAAAGAGGGGGACTACCAGCATGAGGGGTGAAAAGAATACAGTTAAAGCTGAAGACAGAAAATTAATTGTCTCGGCTCCGTTATTTGTTGCTTAATATCCAAAGGATAATAATTATAATCAGTATCTCTCTACGGGGGTGAACAACAGACAGTGTCTTTGTTTAATAGATCGATCAAATGCAATATAATGAAGCACATATTCTAAATGTTTTTCATTTCTTTTCAACTACTCACCCTTATCTGTCCTATACACGACCGATGCCCTATCCATATGGCGAAGAAAGTTCAAAAATGGTTTACTGCTCATGATTATTTGCAGGTGATAGATTTGTCTATTTAAGACTGCGATATGAACCCTATAGAAAATGTATGAGGTTCTATCGTTAACACGTGGGAGCCAGAACGACAGAGAACCACAGCAGATTTGCTACGTCACACCAGAACACAGTGGGAGATTTTTCGGGGAAAACCATATATATTATACAGTGAGGAGGCATGGTGCCTCAATGCCCGAGCAACTGCAGGCTGTCATTGAGAAGGAGGGTGGTTGAACACGATACTAGCAATAAATTGATGAGTAATGAAATGAAATATGTAATCTACAGTATTTCAAGCCTTAATATCTTCATAGAAGTGTATATAAATAGTGTATATACTGTATATCATTGTGGCTAAGGGTCTAAAGCAATACATATATCGGTGCTTATAATAATAATAAGAAAACAAAACAAACATTACACATGCTTAATGCAAACGTGAGGTCGAAGTAAAAATTTCAGGTTATATTAAGTTAACAGAGTTATTATAATTGTATGACACCAACGTGTTCATCATTTACAGTGTGGTGCCTACAGACCCAGTTGGATTATGAGTTTGAATGCTTCGTGACGAGGACTTGTAGAGCTTTCACCTAAACTGACAAAGTCATGTAAACAATAACCAATAAATGTCCGATTTCAATTTTTCCCTATTTTAATTAGTAATAACAATAGTTGTGACACAATATCCTCTAAATGTTGTGATTGGTTCACTAACACTGGGCGTCTGAATGGCTGGCCTAGATGTTGACCTCAGATAAATAAATAAAGGTAATAAATATATTCGTCATATATAACGGATTGTATTTGCATACCAGATATCACTATTATTTCTATTCTGGTTGTGTTTGCGCATTAACAGATTATGCAGCAACACACAGAATGATGGTGGTGGTGGTGGTAAGATGGAGAGTAAAGGAATGGTGGGATGGAGGGAGAGGAAACAGTGAATTGAATAAGGGAGGACGGGCTGAGGAAGAATAGATGGAGTAGTAATTGGGTAATTAACATCTTACACTATAACTATTATCCTTTGGTAACCAGTTACACAATAAACGTTTCTTAGAAAATGTCATGAATGATACAGGATAAAAATAAAGGATTTACTTGAAATGTAACTTAACACTGGGTAGGTGGTGCATCGCTTGATATATTAGTCATAAAAAACTGGTGTCGTGTTAATTATATTAGGTAAAATCTGGATTCATTTCAAATAATAAAGAATATCCCATGAAATGCAGCATCAGAATTGGATTTAGATTACAGAAGAAAACATTTAGCTACTTGATCCAATAATTCTCTCCATCTCGATCACTGGTGAAGCTTTACCCCCCTCTCCCCAACCCAACCCCTCCTCTCCTACCACCTTCAAGTGAGTGGTTCACATCCATGATCACAAGTGGTTCGGGATTCAAATTTCTGGATGGCTCAACATTGGTAACGCTACCCCCTCTATATAACTCCGCCCACATTTCTCCCCTCCCCCCTCCACCTGTCAGTGATACCATATCCGTTGAGGCCCACACCAAGGCAAGGGTGGAAGAAGTGTGGACCATTGATCAGTCCGGAGCTATACAGTAGTTAAAGGTGGTTTGGACAAGTGGAGAGGATGGAAAACCAAAGTTAGGTGAAAGGAAATATATATAGGCCTATGGATGTTGTGGGTAGATGCCAAGAGGTGGGCTTAAACTGACACGAGAAGTAGTCCTGCAGAATGATCTAAAAGTGAAGGGACCAAGCTGAAAAACAGCACGATTGAATTGCAAGATCTACCATTGAGTGAAGGGAAAATCAATATGACATTTCCTCTTGTTTTGTGTAATACAGAGTAATGTTTAACACAAGAAAATGCTGCTCCACTTACAATAAATCTGAAAAAGTACAAAATTAAGAGTCATATCACTTGGAGATTCCTGGACACAATACAGGATTTCTTCTTATAGCAAGTCATTCCATAATGATATTCACTTCAATCCCATTTCCATGTTTAGTCTAAACAGCTCTTAACACAGTGCTAATCCAATCAAAATGTTATATCATACTGAATAAACAGGTTCTTCTATACAATAGAGAACTCCTTATGACTTTAATTCAATACAAAATATCATCAAGGAGCAGAAGGGAAATAGCTAAAAACGCCGTATAGAATTAATATATTATTTGAGTATTTACAAGATGAAAAAACGCTTGCAGAATATTTCCTACACGAATTTCAAACCTCCCTGATTTCCATCTATTGTACCGTTTTCAAATATGGCGAAAATGATGTGTTTATGGAGATTGGGTTGGGTGGTGGGAGAGGGGGGATATCTTCCAAAACATTAATTTGCAGAGGTCTTGAATAATGAATGTGTTAAAAAAACACTATAAAACATTGCAATATGAAAACCTTCAGTCGAAACCAGAGTATGGTCCAATGCCTGAATATTACCCATTATAATATAGTGTATTATTTACCTTATACGATCCACTAGAGGCAGCCACAACTTAAAATACCATACATACCAGACAAGCACTGATATATTTAGGCACTCATTCTTTCCCCGTAGCATCAAAGAGTGGAATAAACTCCCATCTCATATAGTTAATAGCCCCATTCTTGACACGTTTAGAAATAGGTTCACCAATCATTAACTCTCCAATCCTATTCCTCATCCCACAGTCCCTGACCCAATCCACCCTCATCCTAACCCCCTTCCTATTCTTACCCTGGATCCCTAAATCCCCCGCACAACCCCCACATATTATGCTGCCCACGAGCAGCCCTCTGTGGGACCTCTAAGTTCTGACGTAAACAGCATTGTGTTGACATCTTCAGTCAGTGTTGCCATATGCAGTCAGTGTTGACATTTACAGTCAGTGTTGCCAGCTCTGCTTCACCACATATCCATAAATTTACCCTATATTTCCCTTTTTGACACAATAATTTCCTATTTTACTCTTGAACATTGACGGTCCTTTGTGTATTCATCTGGCAGAAATTTCCTTGTTTACTCTTGAACAATATTTATATAATTTTCCTGTGTGGATTTCAACAATTTCCAGAAACATAGAAATTTCCCTGCACCTGGCAACACTGACTCAAGTCCAAACAACAATATAGTTGAACATTTTAAGTTTTTTACAGTACCTAAAATTTTCACACATTTCAAAATTTGTCAATGATATACAATATTAACCTGAATTCCTGTATTATTATTTATGTAAATATATACTAAACAATTTGATAAATAAGTAACAACATCACATAATTCAATATGGAGAAATGAAGGCTGTAATTCTTTTGTTTACTATTAATAATTAGTCAATGACCTCCAGCCTTCTACACACTGTCACCCTGTAGTAGTGAGGTATTGCCTGTTGTGATGTGGGCAATACATTAAGGGTTTTGGCACCCCTTCGGTCCCAGCTACTAGTTTTCAGTTCTTCAACTCTATCTTTTCTTTCCATCTGCTTGCTGTCACACCTCTCTATCACCTTTTTCTAGCGCCATATACGTCATATATCTACAGTATATGTAAATGGACAAGGATATCTATTGTGTACAGTGTACATTGTATTTATTAGTATTTTTTCTATGGTAAGGAAATGACTTGTTTTGTAAATATTGTAACAACATGGGGTTGTGTTACTATTAGGGTGAACAGACTCGATTGTACACAATTTATTAATATAGATACAAGTATGTGTTCCACTAGCGATTCCAGGACATCATAGCAAGGTTGGCTAGGGTCAGATTTATAGAGAACAAGCACCTTGTTGAGGATAAGTCTTGCCTGCGGGGGGCCGCGGGGGGAGAAAGAGCTGCTAAAGGAGGTGGTGTGGAGAGCGTGGCGTGGTAGGGCAGCAAACAGGGTCGGCGTCAGGGCAGAAGGGGAGTCTAGGTCGAGTGCTGCTAGGACTAGGAGAATTGTCCAAGAAGTGGCTCATCGGCGCATCTTAACCCGACCAGGTTGGCTGAGCTCCGGTGGCAGGTGGACAGGTGAGGAGGCAATGTGCTTGGTATCTGCTACAATATCTACTGACAACAACAGTCTTGGGGAAGAGGTTGGCTGACAATTGGTGGTTTGGGCCATCACCAAAACTCTACAATCCATTTAAAGTAACTGAGGGTTAAATGCAAAGAACATTATACTTTGTGACATTGAGTTGAAGTCAACTAAAGGTTTTATCATGATATTTCTTCACTGTAAATACAACCATAAGGGAATGTTAAGTTATACCCAGTAATAGTGATGTATTTATTTTATTAACTATTATTATTACAAACAAAAGTAAAGGTTTTATCATATTTCTTCACTGTAAATAAAACCATAAGGGAATGTTAAGTTATACTCAGTAATAGTGATGTAAATTTTATTTTTATTAACTGTGTAATGGTGCAATACAAACAAAAGTAAATATGTCTGCTAAGAATTAATTGTTACCATTTACTGGCCAAGGAAATAATGTCTCAAATTAAATTTAATCTCAACAAGTCAGTGAAAATTAAATGAATAAACAATATATATTGCGACTATAATAATAATAATTGCTATAGTGAAATATAATTGTCTGTCAAGAACAATACTATATACCATATGGACTATATAGAGGCAAGAATATCCATGGTGAATGTATAATAATAATTTCTATAGTGAAATATAATTGACTGTCAAGAACAATAATATATGGACTGTAGGCAAGAATATCCATGGTGTTGACAAACGATGGTGTAGTACGATGACTCCATAGATGAACAACAGAGCAGCTATCGTATTGGTACCACACCATAGTTAACACCACCTATGATTATTCTTGTATACCATACTCAGCAGAGATGTGAAGCAACTCCCTGGTAGTGTGAGAATAAAGGTGGTTCATTGATGGTTGGTGAGAAGTCATAGTGGTCTGTCTAGGATGTATATATATAGACTACATTATTACTGTGTATATATATAGACTACATTTAGACTACATTAATACTGTGACGTCAGCAGATATGTGAGGCAACTTCCTGATAGTGTGAGAGAATAAAGGTGGTGATGGTTGGTCCAGGATATATATATTATTAGTGTGACGTCAGCAGAGATGTGAAGCAACTCCCTGGTAGTGTGAGAGAAAATTAAGTTGATGGTTGGAAATAAATATGTTTTGTATTATTAATATCAAGACTGTATAATGACTCCTTCAAGGTGGTAATATATTGACAGTAATATAAAAATCCTATACTGCATCAAGGAACAGACCAATTCAGTATACTCGTATATGATCCGTTTGTGGCAAAGTTAAGGAGAACTTTCCTCAATTCTGGCTGGTTGGAATACCTGCTATGGTACATTCCATTTGTGGTCTTTTGTCCATAGGCATAGACTCGATGATCTCAATGGAAAAGTCATCAATCATAATATATTCTTCATTTTGCTTGAAGGTGATGGGGGTACTGGCAGTTCTGTAATGTTATTCAATATATAGTTATTTATGACGTAACTCTCTCTCTCTCTCTCTCTCTCTCTCTCTCTCTCTCTCTCTCTCTCTCTCTTTGTTGGTTGTGTGACTGATTGATCGATTTTTTAAATGACTTGGTGACATAAGTGATTTTTTAATTTTTTTATTAGATGATTGATTAATTCTATTTTTATAAATAATGTAAGAGTAAAAACCATATAAGGCACTCATGGCTGTCATTGCTATGTCTGGAAATATAAAGAACAAATGACAAGTTCAGATAATGTTAATACACAAACACACAAGGTATGAATTAAGGTCATACTTTAGAGGGAACATAGAGAGCCTTAAGTCATTCCATATAATTTAACAAAACACACATTAGGTCATACTTTAGGGGGAATATAGAGAGCCTTAAGTCATTGCATATAATTCAACAGTTGAGATAATGAATTGTTATGTACACATTAATTATTCTGTATGTATGTGTAAACACTGACTGTAACAACACCAGTATAATACACAACATTAAGTAACAACACATTAGTCTGTATGTGTAAACACTGACTGTAACAACACCAGTATAATACACAACATTAAGTAACAACACATTAGTCTGTATGTGTAAACACTGACTGTAACAACACCAGTATAATACACAACATTAAGTAACAACACATTAGTCTGTATGTGTAAACACTGACTGTAACAACACCAGTATAATACACAACATTAAGTAACAACACATTAGTCTGTATGTGTAAACACTGACTGTAACAACACCAGTATAATACACAACATTAAGTAACAACAACAGGGGTTCACACATTTTACTTACGTGTGCAACTCAGCAGCTGTTTGCTCATCAATGATAATTGCTCTTTGGTATTGAGGGTGTGGTATTTCTATATTGGAACAAATCACAGAAGCAGCTGCCCAATTTCCCTTCTACTGAATATAAAACAGGTCTAGTAAATAGTAGCATTTAACACCATCATTCATATTTTAAAGCTGATAATTATGTTTCAAAGACAACGCAATTTTTGAGGATGAGAGATATTTTGCCAAGGTTTACTATTAATAGAGATATTCAAAGAATAACCTTGTATTGTAGAAAGTGTTTGATTAATTTCAATTGTGTGAATATTGGTTGTCATCACGATCACTCCATTATTAATACTTAAACAAACAAAAGCAAAAGAACAATATAGTATTGTACAGTTGCCTCAAAGTATTTCTTTACCTTGCCCCCCTGTGGCTGTGGAGTGCATGTGGCATCATTGGACATGTTCGGATCACATTGGAAATAGTATAATATCACATCTTATACATTATTAACATTGAAGATTCCGAAACAGTGATTCATTGTGTTATCCTTAAATATGATTCAACAGGGAGATTGGTCTCATTCATAAATGTGACTCTAGTATTGTTACGTTGCCACATCTACTCCACACCCAAAAGAGAGTGTAAAGGAATACCTTGAGACAACTGTACATCTGAGTTGACAGTACAGTACAACTTTGACAGTACAGTACACCTTTGACAGTACAGTACATTTAAGTTGACAATAAGTAGCATATGCCTTCATTCTTCAGTTCATTACCTCAAATTTATTGCTGATAATACCCTCGCTTGTAGACACTTGAAAGGGTATATCTGGTGATATAATCTTCATCCTGGTAGTAACTGTAAAATTATAGAGAAAGATTAGAACCTGAACTTTCCATGAGATGATAGAAATATGAACAGTTGTGGACACATGTAACACACACACTTTAAACGGGTCCCTTATATTGTCAATACACAACAGCTCATCCTACTCTATGTCCATTGATATGCCCCAGTTCCAGTGTGTGTGTGTGTGTTTCATATATCCACAACTGTACACTCCTGCTTGGTCTATGGTAAGTAGATAGGTAGGTAGATGATCCGTCCCTCAACTACACACAAGGCACTACTGTTATCCTTTCATCAACACACACAGATGGATACATATAACAGTTTGAGATTCCAAGCAAAACTCATTGACTGAACATAAATAGACAAATATTCGTTACTGAACCCTCCTATTTCCTGAATGTAAACAAAGAAAGTAATGCAGTATTGATTGGCTAATAAAACCTTCCAACCATTGGACATAAACAAAGAAAGTAATGCAGTATTGATTGGCTAATAAAACCTTCCAACCATTGGACATAAACAAAGAAGGTATTGCAGTATTGATTGGCTAACGAAACCATCCAATCATTGGACATAAACACAAAAAGTGTTGATTGGCGTTTGTTCAGAGTCCATGCATTCCAACCGAGCACACTACTACATAATAATATGATGTGTTGTTTTGATGTAACACATATTATTATTATACAAATGGGCACGTCTAGTAAGTTCCATGTGGATTCTCAAATGTTGGTTCCAGGTTAATCATAGAATCAAAGAGAAAAGGTTGACAAATCAAATATTTAGCAAAATGTGGAACAATACTGATCCCCACCATCAATAGCCTACTTGGGAAACATGCAATGATGAGAAAACTCCTATTTTCATTTAGCAGTAGATATCGTAAGAGGATACTAACTTTCTATTTATGAATAAACTTAGCACATCATTATATTGAAAGTCACCAAGCCATAGTTTGGTGTTTTTACGTAGAGTATATTTTATGCAGGAAAAGCCACAATTAACTATATGAACCACGAGAAAATGTTGTATACGTTATAATAAAAGGAGGGAGTTGAGTGGATCCCAAGTTTCAAACAACACCTGTTGGTTTGGGTGGAAGCTTCGAGGATTCTAAAGAGGCCAACTTACATGGGTTTCCAACGGCAAGAGCAGCCGAGGCGAACCCAATGCTGAGAATAAAGAAGATGTTGGCACACTGCATCTTGTCTGAGTCAAGTCGGACTCTTGGTGGTGACGTCTGGTGTCTGATTGTTGAGGCATTGCTCTTTTATACACTCTAACCCTCCCTCACTCCCTCACACCTTGAAGATAGCATCTGTAAACTACGTCATCACTTTATCACGACAACACTTGTTTACAACAGGTAATATGTATTTGTATGTTTCCTTTTATACACTCTATAACACTCCCTCACACCCTGAAGGTGGCATCTGTAAGTTACGTCATTACTTTATTACAACAATACTTGTTTACAACATGTAATATGTATTTGTATGTTTCCTTAAAGAGGAAAGTACAGTGTTGGTATATATGGACCAAATAATTCCTCCATCCTACTCCATGTAACAAACATTATTTTGTTAATATGGTTTTGTTTCTTGGTATGTTTTGGAGGAATCAATGTGCTCTAATGAACCTAAAGTACAGTATACTGTTGTTGTTAATGTGGTTCTGTTTCTTAGTATGTTTTGTAGGAATCAATGTGATCTAATGAACCCAAAGTACAGTATACTGTTGTTGTTAATGTGGTTCTGTTTCTTAGTATGTTTTGTAGGAATCAATGTGCTCTAATGAACCCAAAGTACAGTATACTGTCCACATAAGTATATTATGACTTGGTGATCTATATCAATGCTATACTCTTATTCCCATGGCCCCCGTAGGGGTGTATTGCCTGTAGTAATGTTGGCAATACTTACAGGGTTTTGGCACCCCTTCGGCCCCAGCCACTGACTTTCAGTTCTTCAACTGTCCCTCTTTTCTTTTTATTTCCTTCCTGCTTGCTGTCACCCCTCTTTATCACCTTTTTCTGGCGCTATAACACCTCGATGTTGCGGCACCTAATATCCATCAATCAATTATCCCCATGGTAAACTCATAGTATTTGTGTGTTTGGTGATCTATAATAGTTTGTTTAATGCTATTCTCTTAAATTCATGGTGAACTTATATTATTTGTGTGTTTAATGATCTATAACAGTTTGTTCAATTTTATACATTAATACCATGGTGAACTTATAGTATTTCTATGCTTAGTGATCTATAACAGTATGTTCAATGTTATATTTTTATCCGAATGGTGAACTTATAGCATTTCTATGCTTTGTAATCTATAACAGTATGTTCAATGTTATAATCTTAATAATCACAAATCATTCTGAAGACTCAACCTTATGGATTTGTTTACACCAACCAGTGCTTAATTATTCGTTTTTTATGCCAAACATAAAAAAAAAAAAAAAATCTTCCTCGTGGGCATCTACATTCAATTATTCTTTCGTGGCTGCAATTGAATTATGTTTCCTCTGTGTTTTCGGCTTTATCCGACCTTTACCATTAAGGAGCTTTCACACATTCAAGACTAGCACAAAGTTTATTTAGCACCGAGTCCATATAGCCATCATGAAAGACCTTGAGACAAATAACGGCACCCACTACTTATCATACAACTTGAGGCTCCCTGGTGTTGAGTATGGTATATCTATATACTATATAATATACCATCGTTTTTGGGCAGGAATAAAGTTTGTGATAATTGGTTGAGTCACTCTAACTAAGACTTATTGCCTCCCTCCTAACCACTCCACCCCCATCTCTCTGTCTATATGTAGTGTGTTGTGATAATTATATAGTACAGTCACAGTACATACACATACCCATCTCTCTGTCTATATGTAATGTAATGTGATAATTATATAGTACAGTCACAGTACATACACATACCCATCTCTCTGTCTATATGTAATGTGTTGTGATAATTATATAGTAGTCACAATACATACACATACCCATCACTCTGTCTATATGTAATGTGTTGTGATAATTATATAGTACAGTCACAGTACATACACATACCCATCTCTCTGTCTATATGTAATGTGTTGTGATAATTATATAGTACAGTCACAGTACATACACATACCCATCTCTCTGTCTATATGTAATGTGTTGTAATAATTATATAGTACAGTCACAGTATATACACATACCCATCTCTCTGTCTATATGTAATGTAATGTGTTGTAATAAATATATACATATATAGTACAGTCACCTCTCTGTCCATATGTCTTCTTCATTAGGGGGATATAGTATACAGTAATGTTAGTAAATTAGAGAGCCTGAATTTCTCCAAAGTATGCCAGGAAGCAGGACCAGATAAACAAAAATAATGGTGTTCTGTTACTTGGGGTAGCTTAGAGGATGCACAGATGTTTCAGATTTACCAAGACAATACTTTCTCCTTAATTAAAACATACACAAATATTCAATATTGCAACATTCTACGTACTTATTTGTCATTAGCTCCGATACCCTACGTTGTCCGGGTGAAGATCCTACATGTGGTTTTGTAAATAAATTTCCTCTAATTGTTTTTATATTTTTATACAATGTGAACTTATTAGAAGGGTGGGAGGAGTCCATTATCCGGTGTGGTTGCTGGTCCCCCAGAGAAACCATGCCAGCTTTACAACCACAAGTTATCCATGACGCAACTACAACAGGTGTTATTGTAACAGCCACAATTAAATAGTAAGACCCGAGTGGCAAACTGGTGCCAATTTTTGGCTTGGGCTGCAGGGGTACTGGTATCGAATCCCCCCCATCCCATTGGTTATTTTAAAACTTTGTTTTTCACTGTCCTTAGATTTAGAATTAAATTTAGGTGTTCAACATTTTGTGGTTTAAATTCATTCCTAAACTGGGCATGCAAGTCAGACCTGCCTGCATCCATGATGCTTGAGACCATAAATCTTTGGTTGTTGTTGTTGTTGAAGTTCCTCAAGCTGTCTGGCAGAGCAGCCCCGAGCTCCTGAGGAAGGCCATGGCCTGAACCGGGCTTTCCCACAGTGCCCTTAGAGAGTGTATGCTGTGTTGTTGGCGAGTGTGGTTGTGTGTATTGCAGTCTTCAATAATGTGTCTAATAGTATGGGGTGCGGTGTTGCATCCTGGACAGGCATCCGCAATGGCTCCATCCAGCCTCTTCTGATATGTCAGAAAGGCCGGGTGGTGGCCACATCGCAGCCTGGCCAGGTGGACTCTGTCCTCACGGGGAAGGGAGGATTCAGATGGATGGATGTCAGGAGGTTGTGCATGCAGCTGTGAGTTGTTTTTTGTGTTTGGATGGACTGATGAGTGATTTGAGTATGGATGTGTTTTTGGAGATTGTTTTGGGGTGGGCATGGTGTAAGAGATGATAGTATTTGTGTGTGGTATCGTGTGCTAGGTGTTGTTTTGATGTTTCTTGGCATGTGTGGGTGTTGTGCCATGTAGTGTAATGGATGTTGTGGGTTTGTGGAGGGTGCAACAAGTGTTTGTGTGCCTCTCATGTCAAGGTGATCCTAGATTTTGAGGACTTTGGTTTCATGGTGTAAGTGGTCTGTAGGTGTGGTAGCTGTGCAGCCTTTGATTGTCTTTAGGGCTCTGTTCTGTATGGTCTGTAGGGTGTTGTGATGAGTCTCAGCGAGGTTTGAAGCCCAGGCAGGGCTTGCATAGTCCATCACTGATCGAATATATTGTTTGTATACTGTGATTGTAGATTCTTTGTTATGTTCAAATGTTGTGCTGGCAAGTGATCTGAGGGCTTTAAGTCTGTTCATGCATTTGTTTTTAATGGTCGTGATGTGTTGTTTGAATGTCATGGATGTATTGTATGTTATGCCAAGTATTTTTTTTTTGTGTGTGTGTATGTGTGGTATAGGTGTGTTGTTTATGGTGAGGTGTGGTGTGTTGCGGTGTTCTGCATTTCAGTTGGTGAGAAGGGTGACAGTTGACTTGGTGGGTGCTATTTTAAATCTATTTGTGGTGAACCAGGTATTAAGTGTGTTGAGGTAGGGTTGGAGGATGAGAGTGGCTGTGTCTGCGTTTCTGTGTGTACATGTGAGTGTTATGTCGTCTGCGTATGAGGCTACGTGTATTTGTGGTGCCTGGGGTGTTGGTAAGTCATGCATGTATAAGTTGAAAAGGTTGAGTGAAAGTACAGATCCTTGAGGGACACCATTAGTGAAGTTTTTAATGTTAGATGTCTGACCAGCAAATGTAACATGGGCTATTCTACCTCCCAAAAAGTTGGCCAGCCATCTTTTGGTGTTGTTATGCATGTTTGTGTTGTATATTTTGTTTGTGAGGTTGTGGCAGGGGATGGCATCAAATGCTTTACTTATGTCTAGTGTAACTAAGAGTGTTCTGTGTTCTGAGTTGATGCCATCAAAAATTCTTTGTGTGAGGTCTGTAAGAAGGGTGTTAGTTGAGTGTAGTGGTCTGAAGCCGTGTTGTGAAGATGCAAGGGGGATGTGTTGTGTAATTAGTTTAATTATGAGGTGCTCGGTGATTTTGGAAGGTGTGCAAAGGAGGGTGATGGGACAATGAGAAGAGGGTAGTGTGGGGTTGTGTGAGTAGCTGTAGTTTGCTATGTTAGTGAGTGCTTGTATACCTTGTGGTCCAAGGTGTTTGAGGTGTATGTTACTGATGTTTTCTGGACCACAGGCAGGTGAGTGTTTTAGGTTGTGAATGATGTGGTTTGTCTGATGATTTGTGAATGGTGCATAGTCTTGGTCAGTGGGAAAGAGCTCTCGGCTGAGGCCGGAGCTAAAAAAAAATTGTACCGGATATTCGATCCATAGAATTATTTGTCTCAAAAAATTGTGTGTGTGTGTGTGAGAGAGAGAGAGAGAGAGAGAGAGAGAGAGAGAGAGAGAGAGAGCATTGGGGGAGTGGAGGGGTTTGTGAGGGTAAAAGGTTCCAGAACCGATTCTGGAGTTCTAACTCGGAACTGTGAGTACCAAAGAAACGGCCATATTGCATGGGTTCATACCTCCCCCACCAACTCCCCCATTGGTCATTTAAAAACATTATTTTTAGGCCAAAGACACTTCCCAGGTTTCTATGATAAAAATCATGTAAATTGTTTTACTTTTGGTATAACGATGAAGCCGTGCATAGCGGCGAAACACACAAACAGACAGAGTGTTGCATATATATATATATATAGATTACATTAAGATGGTTTTTTCTTTGATTTTACACAAGTAGTGTTTTCATATAGACAAAATTCTTTGTGTAGTGTTGTACAGTTGTGGACATATAAAACAAACACACCTGAAATGAGACCCCTCATTGAGTATAGGGTAATATAAGAACTTGTATATAGAGGTGTGTCCTATTCTATACTTTATAAGGGCACCGTTCAAAATGTGTCTGTTTCATGTGTCCTCAACTGTACATTTGTTATTAAATATTGTTGACTTTCAGACAACATAAATATTTCATCTCTGAGACAGGAACAAGATATATATATATATATATATATATATATATATATATATATATATATATATATATATATATATATATATATATATATATATATATATATATATATATATATATATATATATATATATATATCACACAGCTGACCTCAACATATCCTGGTATAAACCTAATCAAGTTGTGTGTCTATCATCAAACTTCTCCCAGATTACATGGAGGAAGATTTTCTGATGCAGTTATCTTATACCGTCACACCTGATGTTCAAGTTTTATCACACTGTCAAACGTGTTGATATCTGCTCGCTTCAGATGATAACTTTTACACTTGTGGGAAACTCGGCCACTTGTTTTCTAGCTATCATTCCCTCCGGAACTCCCCCCCCCCCCCCCAAGGGAGTGAAGCCTGGTGGTTAGGGCAGAGGATGTAAGGAGGCTTGTATGTAAGATGAGAATGGTTAGGTAAATGTGTGTTGTTTTACTTTGAGATAGAGATGGGAGGCAAAATTACAAATGAACAAGTGAGAGCATGAATATAAATAGAAGGCTTAGTGGAAGTGATGCATAGAGGTACAGTAGTTAAAGGTGGTTTGGACAATTGGAGAGGATGGAAAACCAAAGTTGGGTGAAAGGAAATATATATATGAATGTTGTGGGTAGATGCCAAGAGGTGGGCTTAAACTGACACGAGAAGTAGTCCTGCAGAATGAACTAAAAGTGAAGGGACCAAGCTGAAAAACAGCACGATTGAATTGCAAGATCTGCCATTGAGTGAAGGGAGGATCAATATGACATTTCCTCTTGTTTTGTGTAATAATACAGAGTAATGTTTAACACAAGAAAATGCTGCTCCACTTACAATAAATCTGAAAAAGTACAAAATTAAGAGTCATATCACTTGGATATTCCTGGACACAATACAGGATTTCTTCTTATAGCAAGTCATTCCATAATGATATTCACTTCTATCCCATTTGCATGTTCAGTCTAAACAGCTCTTAACACAGTGCTAATCCAATCAAAATGTTATATCACACTGAATAAACAGGTTCTTCTATACAAAAGAGAAAACCTTATGACTTTAATTCAATACAAAATGTCATCAAGGAGCAGAAGGGAAATAGCTAAAAACGCCGTATAGAATTAATATATTATTTGAGTATTTACAAGATGAAAAAACGCTTGCAGAATATTTCCTACACGAATTTTAAACCTCCCTGACTTCCATCTACTGTACCGTTTTCAAATATGGCGAAAATTAAGTGTTTATGGAGATTGGGTTGGGTGGTGGGAGAGGGGGGATATCTTCCAAAACATTAATTTACAGAGGTCTTGAATAATGAATGCGTTAAAAAAACACTATAAAACATTGCAATATGAAAACCTTCAGTCGAAACCAGATTATGGTCCAATGCTTGAATATCACCCATTATAATATAGTGTATTATTTACCTTATACGATCCACTAGAGGCAGCCACAACTTAAAATACCATACATACCAGACAAGCACTGATATATTTAGGCACTCATTCTTTCCCCGTAGCATCCATGAGTGGAATAATCTCCCATCTCATATAGTTAATAGCCCCATTCTTGACACGTTTAGAAATAGGTTCACCAATCATTAACTCTCCAATCCTATTCCTCATCCCACAGTCCCTGACCCAATCCACCCTCATCCTAACCCCCTTCCTAATCTTACCCTGGATCCCTAAATCCCCCGCACAACCCCCACATATTATGCTGCCCACGAGCAGCCCTCTGTGGGACCTCTAAGTTCTGACGTAAACAGCATTGTGTTGACATCTTCAGTCAGTGTTGCCATATGCAGTCAGTGTTGACATTTACAGTCAGTGTTGACATTTACAGTCAGTGTTGCCAGCTCTGCTTCACCACATATCCATAAATTTACCCTATATTTCCCTTTTTGATGCAATAATTTCCTATTTTACTCTTGAACATTGACGGTCCTTTGTGTATTCATCTGGCAGAAATTTCCTTGTTTACTCTTGAACAATATTTATATAATTTTCCTGTGTGGATTTCAACAATTTCCAGAATCATAGAAATTTCCCTGCACCTGGCAACACTGTCTCAAGTCCAAACAACAACATAGTTGAACATTTTAAGTTTTATACAGGACCTAAAATTTTCACACATTTCAAAATTTGTCAATGATATACAGTATTAACCTGATTTCCTGTATTATTATTTATGTAAATATATACTAAACAATTTGATAAATAAGTAACAACATCACATAATTCAATATGGAGAAATGAAGGCTGGAATTATTTTGTTTACTATTAATAATTAGTCAATGACCTCCAGCCTTCCACACACTGTCACCCTGTAGTAGTGAGGTATTGCCTGTTGTGATGTGGGCAAAACATTAAGGGTTTTAGCACCCCTTCGGTCCCAACTACTAGTTTTCAGTTCTTCAACTCTATCTTTTCTTTCCATCTGCTTGCTGTCACACCTCTCTATCACCTTTTTCTAGCGCCATATACGTCATATATCTACAGTATATGTAAATGGACAAGGATATCTATTGTGTACACAGTGTACATTGTATTTATTAGTATTTTTTCTATGGTAAGGAAATGACTTGTTTTGTAAATATTGTAACAACATGGGGTTGTGTTACTATTAGGGTGAACAGACTCGATTGTACACAGTAACAATTTATTAATATAGATACAAGAATGTGTTCCACTAGTGATTCCAGGACACCATAGCAAGGTTGGCTAGGGTCAGAGTTATAGAGAACAAGCACCACCTGTCGTGGCCGCGTTGGGAGAAAGAGCTGCTAAAGGAGTTTGTGTGGAGAGCGTGGCGTGGTAGGGCAGCAAACAGGGTCGGCGTCAGGGCAGAAGGGGATTCTAGGTCGAGTGCTACTAGGACTAGGAGAATTGTCCAAGGAGTGGCTCATCGGCGCATCTTAACCCGACCAGGTTGGCTGAGCTCCGGTGGCAGGTGGACAGGTGAGGAGGCAATGTGCTTGGTATCTGCTACAATATCTACTGACAACAACAGTCTTGGGGAAGAGGTTGGCTGACAATTGGTAGTTTGGGCCATCACCAAAACTCTACAATCCATTTAAAGTAACTGAGGCTTAAATGCAAAGAACATTATACTTTGTGACATTGAGTTGAAGTCAAGTAAAGGTTTTATCATGATATTTCTTCACTGTAAATACAACCATAAGGGAATGTTAAGTTATACCCAGTAATAGTGATGTATTTATTTTATTAACTATTATTATTACAAACAAAAGTAAAGGTTTTATCATATTTCTTCACTGTAAATAAAACCATAAGGGAATGTTAAGTTATACTCAGTAATAGTGATGTAAATTTTATTGTTATTAACTGTGTAATGGTGCAATACAAACAAAAGTAAATATGTCTGCTAAGAATTAATTGTTACCAATTACTGGCCAAGGAAATAATATCTCAAATTAAATTTAATCTCAACAAGTCAGTGAAAATTAAATGAATACAAAATATATAATGCAACTATAATAATAATAATTTCTATAGTGAAATATAATTGACTGTCAAGAATAATGCTATATGGACTGTAGGCAAGAATATCCATGGTGTTGATAAACGATGGTGTAGTACGATGACTCGATAGATAAACAACAGAGCAGCCATCGTATTGGTACCACACCATAGTTAACACCACCTATGATTATTCTTGTTTACCATACTCAGCAGAGATGTGAAGCAACTCCAATTCAGTATACTCGTATATGATCAGTTTGTGGCAAAGTTAAGGAGAACTTTCCTCAATTCTGGCTGGGTGGAATACCTGCTATGGTACATTCCATTTGTGGTCTTGTGTTCATAGGCTTAGACTCGATGATCTCAATGGAAAAGTCATCAATCATAATATATTCTTCATTTTGATTGAAGGTGATGGGGGTACTGTCAGTTCTGTAATGTTATTCAATATATAGTTATTTATGACGTAACTCTCTCTTTCTCTCCCTCTCTCTCTCTCTCTCTCTCTCTCTCTCTCTCTCTCTCTCTGTTGGTTGTGTGACTGATTGATCGATTTTTTAAATGACTTGGTGACTTAAGTGATATAATTTTTTTTTTATTAGATGATTGAATAATTTTATTTTTATAAATAACGTAAGAGTAAAAACCATATAAGGCACTCATGGCTGTCATTGCTATGTCTGGAAATATAAAGAACAAATGACAAGTTCAGATAATGTTAATACACAAACACACAAGGTAGGAATTAAGGTCATAGTTTAGAGGAAATATAGAGAGCCTTAAGTCATTCCATATAATTTAACAAAACACACATTAGGTCATACTTTAGGGGGAATATAGAGAGCCTTAAGTCATTCCATATAATTCAACAGTTGAGATAATGAATTGTTATGTACACATTAATTATTCTGTATGTATGTGTAAACACTGACTGTAACAACACCAGTATAATACACAACATTAAGTAACAACACATTAGTCTGTATGTGTAAACACTGACTGTAACAACACCAGTATAATACACAACATTAAGTAACAACACATTAGTCTGTATGTGTAAACACTGACTGTAACAACACCAGTATAATACACAACATTAAGTAACAACAACAGGGGTTCACACATTTTACTTACGTGTGCAACTCCGCAGCTGTTTGCTCATCAATGATAATTGCTCTTTGGTATTGAGGGTGTGGTATTTCTATATGGAAACATCTCACAGAAGCAGCTTCCCAATTTCCCTTCTATTGAATATAAAACAGGTCTAGTAAATAGTAGCATTTAACACCGTCATTCACATTTTAAAGCTGATAATTATGTTTCAAAGACAACACAATTTTTGAGGATGAGTGATATTTTGCCAAGGTTTACTATTAATAGAGATATTCAAAGAATAACCTTGTATTGTAGAAAGTGTTTGATTAATTTCAATTGTGTGAATATTGGTTGTCATCACGATCACTCCATTATTAATACTTAAACAAACAAAAACAAAAGAACAATATAGTATTGTACAGTTGCCTCAAAGTATTTCTTTACCTTGCCCCCCTGTGGCTGTGGAGTGCATGTGGCATCATTGGACATGTTCGGATCACATTGGAAACAGTATAATATCACATCTTATACATTATTAACATTGAAGATTCCAAAACAGTGATTCATTGTGTTATCCTTAAATATGATTCAACAGGGAGATTGGTCTCATTCATAAATGTGACTCTAGTATTGTTACGTTGCCACATCTACTCCACACCCAAAAGAGAGTGTAAAGTAATACCTTGAGACAACTGTACATCTGAGTTGACAGTACAGTACAACTTTGACAGTACAGTACACCTTTGACAGTACAGTACATCTGAGTTGACAGTACAGTACATTTAAGTTGACATTAAGTAGCATATGCCTTCATCTTCAGTTCATTACCTCAAATTTATTGCTGATAATACCCTCGCTTGTAGACACTTGAAAGGGTATATCTGGTGATATAATCTTCATCCTGGTAGTAACTGTAAAATTATAGAGAAAGATTAGAACCTGAACTTTCCATGAGATGATAGAAATATGAACAGTTGTGGACAGATGTAACACACACACTTTAAACGGGTCTCTTATATTGTCAACACACAACAGCTCAACCTACTCTATGTCCATTGATATGCCCCAGTTCCAGTGTGTGTGTGTGTGTTTCATATATCCACAACTGTACACTCCAGCTTGGTCTATGGTAAATAGATAGGTAGGTAGATGATCCGTCCCTCAACTACACACAAGGCACTACTGTCATCCTTTCATCAACACACACACACACACACACACAAATGGATACATATAACAGTTTGAGATTCCAAGCAAAACTCATTGACTGAACATAAATAGACAAATATTCGTTACTGAACCCTCCTATTTCCTGAATGTAAACAAAGAAAGTAATGCAGTATTGATTGGCTAATGAAACTATCCAACCATTGGACATAAACAAAGAAAGTAATGCAGTATTGATTGGCTAATGAAACTATCCAACCATTGGACATAAACAAAGAAAGTAATGCAGTATTGATTGGATAATGAAACTATCCAACCATTGGACATAAACAAAGAAAGTAATGCAGTATTGATTGACTAATAAAACCTACCAACCATTGGACATAAACAAAGAAGGTGTTGCAGTATTGATTGGCTAATAAAACCTTCCAACCATTGGACATAAACAAAGAAGGTATTGCAGTATTGATTGGCTAACGAAACCATCCAATCATTGGACATAAACACAAAAAGTGTTGATTGGCGTTTGTTCAGAGTCCATGCATTCCAACCGAGCACACTACTACATAATAATATGATGTGTTGTTTTGATGTAACACATATTATTATTATACAAATGGGCACGTCTAGTAAGTTCCATGTGGATTCTCAAATGTTGGTTCCAGGTTAATCATAGAATCAAAGAGAAAAGGTTGACAAATCAAATATTTAGCAAAATGTGGAACAATATTGATCCCCACCATCAATAGCCTACTTGGGAAACATGCAATGACGAGAAAACTCCTATTTTCATTTAGCAGTAGATATCGTAAGAGGATACTAACTTTCTATTTATGAATAAACTTAGCACATCATTATATTGAAAGTCACCAAGCCATAGTATGGTGTTTTACGTAGAGTCTATTTTATGCAGGAAAAGCCACAATTAACAATATGAACCACGAGAAAATGTTGTATACATTATAATAAAAGGAGGGAATTGAGTGGATCCCAAGTTTCAAACAACACCTGTTGGTTTGGGTGGAAGCTTCGAGGATTCTAAAGAGGCCAACTTACATGGGTTTCCAACGGCAAGAGCAGCCGAGGCGAACCCAATGCTGAGAATGAAGAAGATGTTGGCACACTGCATCTTGTCTGAGTCAAGTCGGACTGCTGGTGGTGACGTCTGGTGTCTGATTGTTGAGCCATTGATCTTTTATACACTCTAACCCTCCCTCACTCCTTCACACCTTGAAGATAGCATCTGTAAACTACGTCATCACTTTATCACGACAACACTTGTTTACAACAGGTAATATGTATTTGTATGTTTCCTTTTATACACTCTATAACACTCCCTCACACCCTGAAGGTGGCATCTGTAAGTTACGTCATTACTTTATTACAACAATACTTGTTTACAACATGTAATATGTATTTGTATGTTTCCTTAAAGGGGAAAGTAAAGTGTTGGTATATATGGACCAAATAATTCCTCCATCCTACTCCATGTAACAAACATTATTTTGTTAATGTGGTTTTGTTTCTTGGTATGTTTTGGAGGAATCAATGTGCTCTAATGAACCCAAAGTACAGTATACTGTTGTTGTTAATGTGGTTCTGTTTCTTAGTATGTTTTGTAGGAATCAATATGCTCTAATGAACCCAAAGTACAGTATACTGTCCACATAAGCATATTATGACTTGGTGATCTATATCAATGCTATACTCTTATTCCCATGGCCCCCGTAGGGGTGTATTGCCTGTAGTAATGTTGGCAATACTTACAGGGTTTTGGCGCCCCTTCGGCCCCAGCCACTGACTTTCAGTTCTTCAACTGTCCCTCTTTTCATTTTATTTCCTTCCTGCTTGCTGTCACCCCTCTTTATCACCTTTTTCTGGCGCTATAACACCTCGATGTTGCGGCACCTAATATCCATCAATCAATTATCCCCATGGTGAACTCATAGTATTTGTGTGTTTGGTGATCTATAATAGTTTGTTTAATGCTATTCTCTTAAATTCATGGTGAACTTATATTATTTGTGTGTTTAGTGATCTATAACAGTTTGTTCAATTTTATACATTAATACCATGGTGAACTTATAGTATTTCTATGCGTAGTGAACTATAACAGTATGTTCAATGTTATATTTTTATTCGAATGGTGAACTTATAGCATTTCTATGCTTTGTAATCTATAACAGTATGTTCAATGTTATAATCTTAATAATCACAAATCATTCTGAAGACTCAACCTTATGGATTTGTTTACACCAACCAATGCTTAATTATTCGTTTTTTATGCCAAACATAAAAAAAAAAAAAAAATCTTCCTCGTGGGCATCTACATTCAATTATTCTTTTCGTGGCTGCAATTGAATTATGTTTCCTCTGTGTTTTCGGCTTTATCCGACCTTTATCATTAAGGAGCTTTCACACATTCAAGACTAGCACAAAGTGTATTTAGCACCGATTCCATATAGCCATCATGAAAGACCTTGAGACAAATAACGGCACCCACTACTTATCATACAACTTGAGGCTCCCTGGTGTTGAGTATGGTATATTTATATACTATATAATATACCATCGTTTTTGGGCAGGAATAAAGTTTGTGATAATTGGTTGAGTCACTCTCACTAAGACTTATTGCCTCCCTCCCAACCACTCCACCCCATCTCTCTGTCTATATGTAATATGTTGTGATAATTATATAGTACAGACACAGTACATACACATACCCATCTCTCTGTCTATATGTAATGTGTTGTGATAATTATATAGTACAGACACAGTACATACACATACCCATCTCTCTGTCTATATGTAATGTGTTGTGATAATTATATAGTACAGTCACAGTACATACACATACCCATCTCTCTGTCTATATGTAATGTGTTGTGATAATTATATAGTACAGTCACAGTACATACACATACCCATCTCTCTGTCTATATGTAATGTAATGTGATAATTATATAGTACAGTCACAGTTCATACACATACCCATCTCTCTGTCTATATGTAATGTATGTGTTGTAATAAATATATACATATAGTACAGTCACAGTACATACACATACCCACCTCTCTGTCTATATGTAATGTGTTGTAATAAATATATACATATAGTACAGTCACAGTACATACATATACTCACCTCTCTGTCCACATGTCATCTTTATTCACATACTCACCTCTCTGTCCACATGTCATCTTCATTCACATACTCACCTCTCTGTCCACATGTCATCTTCATTCACATATTCACCTCTCTGTCCACATGTCATCTTCATTCACATACTCACCTCTCTGTCCACATGTCTTCTTCATTAGGGGGATATTGTATACAGTAATGTTAGTAAATTAGAGAGCCTGAATTTCTCCAAAGTATGCCAGGAAGCAGGACCAGATAAACAAAACTAATGGTGTTCTGTTACTTGGGGTAGTTTAGAGGACTCACAGATGTTTCAGATTTACCAACACAATACTTTCTCCTTAAAACATACACAAATATTAAATATTGCAACATTCTACGTACTTATTTGTCACTAGCAACGATACCCGACGTTGTCCGGGTGAAGATCCTACATGTGGTTTTGTAATTAAATTTCCTCTAATTATTTTTATATTTTTATACAATGTGGCTTATTTGGAGGGTGGGAGGAGTCCATTATCCGATGTGGTTGCTGGTCCCCCAGAGAAACCATACTAACTTTACAACCACAAAAGTTCTCCATGACGCAACTACAACAGGTGGCATTGTAACAGCCACGATTAAATAGCAAGGCCCGAGTGGCGAATTGGTAACAACCTTCGGCTTGGGCTGCAGGGGTACTGGTATTGAACCCCCCCCACCATCCCATTGGTCATTTTAAAACTTTTTTGTTCACTGTCCTTAGATTTAGAATTAAATTTAGGTGTTCAACATTTTGTGGTTTGAATTAATTACTAAACTGGGCATGCAAGCTAGGCCTGCCTGCATGCTTAATGCTTGAGACCATAGAGTCTATGTTAAGAAAGCCATAAATCTTTGGTTGTTTTAACCCCTACTGTACGGGAGAGTCTACACTTGCCTCGCGTTTTTTGCACGCCGCTACCAGCAAAATTCCTTGATTTCCGCTATTTTCACAATGCTCTCACTCTTAACTTATATAGCGTACTAACTTCATAATCATTCCATATTTACCTTCAACTTTTCCTCTTTCGAATGGTACCATCTGGAGGGCTCTACAATGTGTAGTTATAGAGATAGTGTGAGTTGAAGTAGACCAAGTTTTGTGCGGGAAGCGCCACTTGTTTGTACACATAGCGCGACTGTGGCCTTGGTGTACAATTAGCCGCTAAACACCTTCATATATTCACTACAGTATATACTTATTACTACGATTATGTATCGTGTGTCATTATCACAGCACTAAAAATAATATGTACACTTGTAGTAATATCATTGTGTCACTTTCACGTCCATATATTCACTACAGTATTTTCTTACGTGCGCTAGATCACAAATTCAGACACGCACAAATACTTAACAATAGCCCAGCCTTCGTGACGCTTAGAAGGCAACTGAGTGGGTAGCGATCGATGATGTGATATTGATTACTAGCCCGCTAACAAGAAATACTTGCCCAACATAGCCCTACATGGCGGAAAAAAGCTAGGACGGTGTAAACCGTCACCCGGAGTGCACGTATCGACTGTGTAAATCGTCACCCGGACTGTAAGGGTTAAGCTGATAATTCAAGAAACATATATCCACCAAAAATAAAATTAGACCGAGGAAATTCCCTGGACTACACCGGTAAACATTTTTTTTTTTTTTTTTACCTGAGATTCGAACCTGGGATCTTTCGGTTATGCTCTTTCTCTCTCTCTCTCTTTCTCTCTCACTCTCTCTCTCTCTCTCTCTCTCTCTCTCTCAAATACATACAAAATATCTCTTTCTCTCACAAACACATACACACATTCTCTCTTGCTCTAAATTTCACACACACACACAGAATCAGTAACATCATTTTATACCGAATTGTTTATCTCAAAGAATTGTGTTTGTGAGAGAGAAAAAAGGATAAAAGGAAAGAAAATAATAAAATACGAAAAAAAGATTAAAGAATAACCGGATGAAGGAAGGAATAAAGAAAAAAATGGAATAAAGGAAGGAAGAATTGTTATGTGTGTCAGAATTCGAACCACAGCCTTACACATTGCTATACTATGCCGTTAACCAATATACCACCAACACCACCATAAGATGAGTTGAAAAAACCTCACTATCTACTTAGGAGCCCTATGGGGTTGCCACTGCTA
This sequence comes from Petrolisthes manimaculis, assembly GCA_034508575.1. NCBI lineage: Eukaryota > Metazoa > Arthropoda > Malacostraca > Decapoda > Porcellanidae > Petrolisthes > Petrolisthes manimaculis. The sequence continues at coordinate 1,830,453 of JAWZYT010000298.1, read as the reverse complement.
ACACAACACCTTTCTTCCTCCCATAGTGCAGCGGAATAATGATCAACATATTAATTATTCTAACCCCTTACCATGGACCTACATATAGTAAAGCACACGTTAACATGTGGAAATAAAGTTCTATGAAAAGTCCACACTCAAGATTCGAATCAAAAGTGTGGACTTTTCATAGAAATTAAATTCCACACGTTAACATGTGCTTTACTGAAAGTGTTTGTGTAAGGAAAGTTATTGATGTGTGTGTGTGTGTGTGTGTGTGTGTGAGAGAGAGAGAGAGAGAGAGAGAGAGAGAGAGAGAGAGAGAGAGCATTGGGGGGGGGAGGAGGGTAATAGGTTCTGGTGGTTCCTACTTGGAACTGTGAGTACCGAAGAAACGGCCGTATTACATGGGTTTGAACCCCCCCCCCCCCCCCCCCGCAGCTCCCCCATTGGTCATTTAGGCCGAAGACACTTCCCAGGTTTCAAGGATCAAAATCATGTAAAAGTTTTTACTGTAGGTCAAACGATGAGGCCGTGCATTGCGGCTAAACACACAAACAGCCAGAGTGTTTTATATATATAGATATATTACATTAAAATGTTTTTTCTTTGGTTTCACACATGTAGTGTTTTGATATAGACAAAATTCTTTGTGTATTGTTGTACAGTTGTGGACATATAAAACAAACACACCTGAAATGAGACCCCTCATTGAGTATAGGGTAATATAAGACGTTGTGTATAGAGGTGTGTCCTATTCTATACTTTATAAGGGCACCGTTCAAAATGTCTCTGTTACATGTGTCCTCAACTGTACATTTGTTATTAAATAATGTTGACTTTTAGACAACATAAGTATTTCATCACTGAGACAGGAACAAGTTATATATATATATATATATATATATATATATATATATATATATATATATATATATATATATATATATATATATATATATATATATATATATATATATATATATATCATACAGCTGACCTCAAAGATATAAACATATCCTGATATAAACCTAATCAAGTTGTGTGTCTATCATCAAACTTCTCCCAGATTACATGGAGGACGGTTTTCTGATGCAGTTATCTTATACCGTCACACCTGATGTTCAAGTTTTATCACACTGTCAAACGTGTTGATATCTGCTCGCTTCAGATGATAACTTATACACTTGTGGTGGTTAGGGCAGAGGATGTAAGGAGGCTTGTATGTAAGATGAGAATGGTTAGGTAAATGTGTGTTATTTCACTTAGAGATAGAGATGGGAGGCAAAATTACAAATGAACAAGTGAGAGCATGAATATAATTAGAAGGCTTAGTGGAAGTGATACATAGTGGTACAGTAGTTAAAGGTGGTTTGGACAATTGGAGAGGATGGAAAACCAAAGTCGTGTGAAAGGAAATATATATATGGATGTTGTGGGTAGATGCCAAGAGGTGGGCTTAAACTGACACGAAAAGTAGTCCTGCAGAATGATCTAAAAGTGAAGGGACCAAGCTGAAAAACAGCACGATTGAATTGCAAGATCTGCCATTGAGTGAAGGGAGGATCAATATGACATTTCCTCTTGTTTTGTGTAATACAGAGTAATGTTTAACACAAGATAATGCTGCTCCACTTACAATAAATCTGAAAAAGTACAAAATTAAGAGTCATATCACTTGGAGATTCCTGGACACAATACAGGATTTCTTCTTATAACAAGTCATTCCATAATGATATTCACTTCAATCTCATTTCCATGTTCAGTCTAAACAGCTCTTAACACAGTGCTGAATAAAACAGGTTCTTCTATACAAAAGAGAACTCCATTTGACTCTAACTCAATACAAAATGTCATCAAGGAGCAGAAGGGAAATAACTAAAAACGCCGTATAAAATTAATATATTATTTGAGTATTTACAATATGAAAAAACACTTGCAGAAAATTTCCTAAACGAATTACAAACCTCCCTGACTTCCATCTATTGTACCGTTTTCAAATATGGCGAAAATGAAGTGTTTATGGAGATTGGGTTGGGGGGTGAGAGAGGGGGGATATCTTCCAAAACATTAATTTGCGGCGGTCTTGAATAATGAATGCGTTAAAAAAAACACTATAAAACATTGCAATCTAAAAACCTTCAGTCGAAACCAGATTATGGTCCAACGCTTGACTATTACCCATTATAATATAGTGTATTATTTACCTTGTTAACTCACTATACACCATGTCAACTCACCATTATAATATAGTGTATTATTTATCTTGTTAACTCACTATACAGCATGTAAACTCACCATCATAATATAGTGTATTATTTACCTTGTTAACTCACTATACACCATGTAAACTCACCATCATAATATATATAAGGTGTTCCTGTAGACTCAATAAACCCTTGTAGTGTGTAGACGTGTAGGTTATACCATTTTTCACAAATTATAACACAAATAATAAGACGTGCCGCCATGACACAGACAACAGATGATATACAAAATCACAAACAAGTTAGTTGACATAGACAAAGACACATATCTACACCCTACAAGTATACGATCCACTAGTGGCAGCCACAACTTAAAATACAATACATACCAGACAAGCACTGATAGATAACGGCGACGGAATTGGAATGTTGACATTGGCGCGAATCCGCGAGAGCTCGGAACCAGTGTTGCCATGTCTGCTTGTCAGTGCTTGACGAAATTAGCTAACTTCAACATCAGAATTTCCCTTTTTACCTCAATTATTCCCTGTTTACTCTTGAACATTGATGGTCTTTTAGGTATTACATCTTGTAGAAATTTCCCTGTTTACTCTTGAACGAGCTGTATATTATTTCCCCGTGTTTACTTCGAAATTACCTAAAACAGAGAAATTACCCTGCACCTGGCAACACTGCTTGGAACAGTATCGCCAACTCTGGTGTTGACATTTTCCCTACCATTCTCATTTATCCAATTATCGTAATTTCCCGCGCTTCTGATTCGGTTAGGTCAGACTAATTCTATTTAATTTTCTGTAGTGTTTTTTCGACGAATCTAGTTCAAATATGGCGAAAATGAAGTGTTTATGGAGATTGGGGGGGGGGGGGCGCAGGGGGGGGGTCGTATCTCCCAAACATTAAAATGTGATGGCCTTGAACAATAAATGCATAAAAAACACTATAAAACATTGCAATCTGCAATCCTTCAGTCCAAACCTGATTATGATCCGGCGATTGAGGATTATCCTAACTCATTTCCTAATCCTACCCTGGATCCCTAAATCCCCCGCACATCCCCCACATATTATGTTGCCCATGAGCAGCCCTCTGCGGGACCTCTAAAGCCATCATCTGGTCGTCCAAGCGGAGGATTGGGGTACCGAAACCGTCTTGGGAGCGCCTGGTTTCAGTGACGAGAACTGACCAAATACGTAGAAACTGTGTTCTCGTCGTCCAGATACGGATTGGGCAGAAACAAAAGAAAGTTTCTAAACAAAGTCGTACGAAAATACTACAAATTGGTCAACTTTTCTTTCACTTTTCTCATATTATGAAGCAAATTTGTGTCCTAAGTTGCATGTATTATACACCAAAAGATGCAGAATTAAGAAAAAAATAAGATGATACCAACTAGAAGTCTCTTGATATGATCTTTTGTTGAAGACTTGCGATTTTTATTACTTTATTCTCGATTTTCGGTGAAAAATTTACTATACTTGCTAGAGATAGGTTGCCAAAAAGGTGATTGATTAGCTATATTTCTGGAATGTCCATCAACCATTTCGCAACACTTCAGAAATCCACCTTGCTGAAAGTGCACATGATATTTATTCACCTTTTTGGTACTCTCTGAAGTTCCAGGCTCAGCTCATGGACTAATAAAGTGTTTGTGTACCTCTCATGTCAAGATGATCCTTGATTTTGGTTTTATGGTGTGCAGCCTGTGATCATCTTTAGGGCTCTATTCTGTATGGGTGTGAAGGGTGTTGGAGATGAGTCTCAGTAAGGTTGGTGGTCTGTAGGTGTGGTAGCTGTGCAGTCTGTCATTATCTTTAATGTTAGGGCTCTATTCTGTATGGGTGTGAAGGGTGTTGATAGTCTCAGTGAGGTTTGAGGCTGAGGCAGGACTTACATAATCCATCATTAATCGAATATAGTAATTGTTTGCATATTGTAGTTGTGGTTTCTTTGTTGTGTCCAAATATTGAGCGGGCAAGTGATCTGAGGGCTTTACATTTTTGCATGCATTTGTTTTTGATGGCCATTATGTTATTTGAATGTCATGGATGTGTTGTATATTATGCCAAGTATTTTGTATGTGTGTGTAAACTCAAGGTCAGTATAGGTAGGCAATACAGTGTTGATTGCAGCTTTTATTTTGTGAAAATAAACTCTTAGTATCAAACATAATGCTGTATACATTTTCTTATCCAAACAAAATTAAGGTACAATATCACACAAAGTACAAAAATATATATGCATTATATAGGGTTATTCAAAAGAAGTTTCTGCTAACATGGTAAAATGAGTACGAGCTTGCATTCATGAAAATAGATTACAGTTGAACATATGATCTGCTATTGCTTCTTAAACACTGTAAATAAGTTCTGTATATTATGTCTTAAATGCATATATACAGCATATAATACACATTTAATAAATATTATAATATGTATATGAATCATCCTGTAGATATGGTACAGTACTTGGTTCAGCACTCATATAATCAAAGAAAAATGCGCACATGTAGGAATGATGTTTGTGAAAAAATGAGAATGGTCCAAAGATTGGAGAAGTCTTCTATTGTGTTTTAGGTCTTCAGCCATTATAGGTAACCATTATGGCAGGAGTTGTTGTTGAAGTTCCTCAAGCTGTCTGGCCGAGCAGCCCCGAGCTCTCGAGGAAGGCCATGGCCTGAACCGGGCTTTCCCAAAGTGCCCTCAGAGTGTATGTTGTGTTGTTGGCTAGTGTGGCTGTGTGCGTTGCAGTCTTCAACCACCCCCGAAGGCTGTCAAGGATGGCAGCTATGGGAGCCAAACCATCACAACACCAGGGGGCACGAGTCCCTGGACATGGAGTAGGGCTCATCAGTCTAGAATAGGTGCAGTGGAAATGAGTTACTTGAGAGGTGCATGTGGACTTACAAGTCGGGATGGAGAAAGTAATGAGAGTGTGTATGAGAGATGTGGTATGAGTAAGAAAGCAATTGGTAATGAGTGTGGTGTGGTTGAGAGTGAAGTGTAATACATTGTGGTGGTTTGGATATGCTTCCTTTCTCCCTTATGCTCTTCCTTGGTTATTGTACCAGTAAAATTTGTAAAGTACTAGTCAGTATCAATGAGACAACAAGAGGAGTGCCATTGTTAATTAAGGAAACTAAACTGCTCTAAACCATTGCATATAATTATCAGGGCATACATTGTTAGTAAAGGAAAAAGTTTCCTTGAATTAAATATTGAATATCTATTTTTGCAAATGACTGTAAGTCTGGATTAAAGTATTTTTAGCTTTAACCTACTCTCAGCAAAGGAGGTCGAGGAGATGGGCGATACTGAAGGAAGACTCTCCGCTTGTGCTTCAACTAAATGGGACTGTATGCAACTACAGGCATCATTTGTGTCATCGAATGCACGTTCACAGTACACACACATAGTCCTGGAAGTAAAGAATTTAATGTAGTAACCTACCATGGTAAGAAACAGTTAAAGAAGGGAATACAGTATCTGGTACTTGACATATTAAACACACATGCTTAATAAACTACATTTGCAATGTAGTACAAAAATTACCTCTCCCTATATAACGATAAGAAAGTTATTGAATTAGTTAGACCTAACTTAATTATTTTATAAAATTTATTGCTGTTCTGTAGCAGTGTCCGGCTATGTCCCGGTTAGGTCATGGTAGTTTAACAAGGTTAGGTGCCATTGGTTGCTCTGGTTAGGTGCCGGTAGTTTGCTCCAGTTAGGCCCTGGTTAATTTATTACGGTTATTTCCCAGTATTTTGCCCAGGTTAGATCCCAGAAGTCTGTTGCGGTCTAGGCAACATCTACAAGAAACCATTGCATATAAATATCAGGGCATACAGTACTTGATAGTACTGTTAAATGTATTTTTGCAAATGATTGTAGATTACATTAGTTTGATCATGTAAATACGGTAATATTAATATATGGTTGCAATGACCTGTCTGTGCTTGATAAAAACATATTACAACCTCTATTCTCACCAACAGAGGTAGAAGGGATGGTTGACAGTGGAGGAGGTGAATCCATCAGAGGCTCCATAACCTCTGCTTCCGCCAAATGGGACTCCATACACCTACACACATCACTGGAGTCATCGAATTGTCTATCACAGTATACACATGTTGTCCTGGAAGTGAGGGATATAATGTAGTATCCTACTACTATGGTTGGAAACAGCTGAAAGGAAGAGAATAAACTGTCTGCATTTATTAATGTCCACCTATAATTTCCTAACAATTAAAACATTGCATGCCTATTTTTTCTGGTCTTAATTCTATTTTCCATATTGTGAGCAGATGACTGTTTCTTTACCTGAGTTGCCCGGACCTAGCCTACTAATCAAATAAAGACCGATGCAGATTACGTGTATCTAACCAGGCAACTTACCAGAACCAAAGTCGTTATTGATATAGAATACCGTTATGAACTAAATTACTGCAATCACATTTGAAATACACATGAAGGTGGACCTCTTATATCCTACAGTGATACTGTGTTTAAGTCAGAACCGGTGAAAGTCAAAGTCCATTCCTGTATTTTAAGATTGATTAAAAACAGAAAAAGTTGGCATGATTCTATAGTTTTACCAAGAACTGATTTCCAATAAAGTACAATACTTCCCTTCACCTTAATAATATTACATAATTATCAAGAATGGGTCACATAACCCCTAAGCAATCCATATAATCTCATATAAGTTAAATTAGATACGAGAACATAAAAAAAAAAAAAAAATTAATAATTTATATCATTATCATGAATCTCCAGGTTTTAACAATTACTATTTTAGTAGAAATGGTAGACTAATATGAACTCTAACACCTGCTCTAATCTGTCATTGCTATACTTAAAGCCTTATTTGTGTTGCTATCGCTCTATTTTACAGCCTGTTGCACCTACAATTCATGTATTATTATACTATTAACTTACTTGTCATATCTTTAATGGCCGCCATATTTACTGCTATACTTCTCCTATCCTTTCCCAAGCTTAACGAATCGGTGGTCTGAGGCGAGCTTGGATGGATACGTGGTTGGTCTTGGTTTCAGTGGCTGGCAGCAGGGTCCATCTTGGTGGATCGACGAATCCTTTTGACCGACCAGAACAGTTCCGCTTATTTTAGCTTGGTTTCACCCAAGCGAACATCGTATCCGATTGACGACCAGATGACGGCTTAAGTCACTAACTTGAACAGTGTTGTGTTGATATCTTCAATCAGTGTTGATATTTACAGTCAGTGTTGCCAGCTCTGTTTAACCAAATATCAATAAATTTACCCTATATTTCCCTTTTTGACACAATAATTTCCTATTTTACTCTTGAACATTGACGGTCTTTTGTGTATTCATCTGGCAGAAATTCCCTTGTTTACTCTTGAACATTATTTATATCATTTCCCTGTATGGATTTCAACAATTTTCAGAAACATAGAAATTTCCCTGCACCTGGCAACACTGTCTAAGGCCAAACAACAACATAGTTGAACATTTAAAGTTTTTTACAGGACCTAAAATGTTCACACATTTCAAAATTTGTCAATGATATACAATATTAACCCTATTATATATACTCAACAATTTGATAAATAAGAAACAACATCCCATAATTCAATATGGAGAAATGAAGGCTGCAATTCTTTTGTTAATATTAATAATTAGTCAATGACCACCAGCCTTCCACACACTGTCACCCCGTAGTAGTGAGGTATTGCCTGTTGTGATGTGGGCAATACATTAAGGGTTTTAGCACCCCTTCGGTCCCAGCTACTAGTTTTCAGTTCTTCAACTCTCTATCTTTTCTTTCCATCTGCTTGCTGTCACACCTCTCTATCACCTTTTTCTAGCGCCATATACGTCATATATCTACAGTATATGTATAGGGACAAGGTTATCTATAATGTACACAGTGTACATTGTAGTTATTAGTATTTTTTTCTATGGTAAGGAAATGACTTGTTTTGTAAATATTGTAACAAAATGGGGTTGTGTTACTATTAGGGTGAACAAACTCGATTGTACACAGTAACTATTTATTAATATAGATATAAGTATGTGTTCCACTAGTGATTCCAGGACACCATAGCAAGGTTGGCTAGGGTCAGAGTTATAGAGAACAAGCACCTTGTTGAGGATAAGTCTTGCCTGCGTGGGGCCGCGTGGGGAGAGAGAGCTGCTAAAGGAGGTGGTGTGGAGAGCGGGGCGTGGTAGGGCAGCAAACAGGGTCGGCAGCAGGGCAGGAGGTGAGTCTAGGTCGAGTGTTGCTAGGACTAGGAGAATTGTCCAAGGAGTGGCTCATCGGCGCATCTTAACCCGACCAGGTTGGCTGAGCTCCGGTGGCAGGTGGACAGGTGAGGAGGCAATGTGCTTGGTTTCTGCTACAATATCTACTGACAACAACAGTCTTGGGGAAGAGGTTGGCTGACAATTCATGGTTTGGGCCATCACCAACAGTCTACAATCCATTTAAAGTAACTGAGGGTTAAATGCAGAGAACATTATACTTTGTGACATTGAGTTGAAGTCAAGTAAAGGTTTTATTAAGATATTTCTTCACTGTAAATAAAACCACAAGGGAATGTTAAGGTATACCCAGTAATAGTGATGTATTTATTTTATTAACTATTATTATACTTTAGGGAATATTGAAGTCCACACACGGAGATTATTATTAAAGATTGTTCAAGAGTAAACAGGGAATTTTCTATCAGACGAAATACCAAAAAGACCGTCAGTGTTCAAAAGTAAACAGAAAATAATTGAGATAAAAAGGGAAATTCTGCTGTTGAAGTTATAGGGAAATTCGTCAAGCAGACCTGGCAACACCGAAGACAACAGTAGCAGTCAATGTGTTTAGTATATCTGTAAAACCTTTAATACTACGGTTAGTTTAATTAATTTTTGTATGAAAATGGTTTCCGTAGGTGTATTACCAACGTTTACACACTACTATTTACATGTTGTTCACATAAATATGAGGGAATTTATTGTCACAATAAATGGTTAAATACAGTATTTTAGTACTGATTCGTCACCATTCAGTTCGACATTCTGCAAGGCTTAGGGAAGTTTTCAAGGAATATTTATGTTAAGTCGAAGATCGACTTAAAAATATCTTAGCTGGTTTATCTAAAGAAGATATTGTATAAATATAACAACATTTTAACGAGTAATTAGTCACGCAACATAGTAAAGGCAAAATATACATTATGTCGAACCTGCTAGCAGGCAGATACGAGAAAGATCAAACATGGCGGCCGATTTAATCAGCCAATCAGCGAGCAGCAAAAAATTTAGGTGTTCAGTCTCTCTATATAGGGTCTCTATAGGGTCTCTATGACTTTTTTATAGTCATCACCAGCGATCTAGCACTTAACTGGCCACTCCCCCAGCCTGTCCACCAACTCAGGCACACTTACCAGGCCGTCGATATTGGCCATCCTAAACTTCAGCCCTTGCCCTTTGCCAGTGGTGACCAGGGTGTTCTCAATATATTTTTTTTTGCAAAAACTGACTTAAATATGGCTTCAGACACCCTTTTGGGGTCTACAAAGCATTGGGAAACAGTGGCAAACATCATTAAGATTGTTTTATAGGTGTTGTTATTATCATTGGTTTTATGTTGGTGTATAGTGTTAGGATGGGGTGGGTTATTCACTGTAGCAATTAAGGGTGGTGATGCTGCCACTTTTGCATATGACTTCTTAATTTTAGATATAATTAGTACGTCACCCGGTGATACTGGAGATAGTGTTCTCTTGTTGTTGGTGGTGGTAGTCTCCATTTGGTCAGCAGTTGTTTGTTGTATCACTTCCTCCATGTTGTTGTTGTTGTCACTTCCGGTTGTTACTAATACCTAAGTTCTCCTCGGACATTCTCACTTCACTTATAGCCTACTTGCTTCTTGTTATCATTTGATTAATAGCCTACTATGTTGCATGTATGTTTGTGTGTCAGTTTGATCAATAATTTTTGGAATTTATGTGGAGCGCGAACACTCACATCTATACGCTTCCACGTCTTAGTACGGTCTTACCAAAGAGTTCGCCCTCAGTCCGGCAATTACGGGAGTTGGCAACACTGTGGACCTGTTTGTTTGTGTTGGGATCTGGCAATACTGTTTGATATCCATCATGGCGGACTGGCAGAGGAAGGAAGGCTCCTATTTCAAAACAACACTATTATTTGGTCACATTTAGCGGTTAACACGTGACCAGGGGATGACATACATACCAAATAAAGTTAGATAAATATATAATGAAGCTACAGTGACAGAATAATGGTGAGTTTATAAGGTGTAGATGGAATTAAATTGATAAAATAACGGTATTCCTCAAGCGCTGGTCCATAATCAGGTTTGGACTGAAGGATTGCAGATTGCAATGTTTTATAGTGTTTCTTTAATGCATTTATTGTTCAAGGCCGTCGCATTTTAATGTTTAGGGAGATACGACCCCCCGTGCGCCCCCCCCCCCCAATCTCCATAAACACTTCACTTTCGCCATATTTGAACTAAATTCGTCGGAAAAACACTACACTCACTTACCCAAACAGTACTCGAACCAACGCTCACACAAGTCAGTGTAGAAACACATAATCCTAACATAAGACACGGGGTCACATCCAACATATTAGACTTATTATTCACAAACAACATTTCCTTAATTACACGGACACGAGTACTACCTGGTCTTAATGACCATGAGATGGTACTCATTGACGCAAACATCAAGCCAACAACACAAAAACAATTACCCAGGACAATTTACATGTACAACAGAGCTGACATGGGTGGCATTACCCAAGACTTAGTTGATTTTTGTGATTCATTCCTTGACTCAGACCCAATGGGCAGTTCTGTGGAAACAAACTGGACCAGACTTCTCGACTTTATACGTGACACAATGGACAAGCACATACCCACGAAAACTCACACATAACCGGTCATTACCATGATACAATAGACAATTAAAAAGACCACAGAAACAAGGTCAAAGAATACAACAGAGCAAAACGATACAACGAAACAGAACACTGGTTAGAATACAAAAATATACAGAAAGAAACTAAACAAGCAGAAACTAAATACACATCGACTTTTCTCACAGACAACACAAAACCACAAATAATTCTTCGGCTTCTTTAAAGCACGCAAACAAGACTCGACCGGTATTACAACATTACTACACAACAATTCCTTGGTTACACACCCACAAGACAAAGCCAACGCCCTTAACACACAATTCCAGTCCGTTTTTACCCATGAACACGAAGACTTACCAGACATGCCAACACCGTCACACCCACCTATCCCTCCCATTCATTTAAACACCCAAGGAATTGAGAAACTTTTATCTGAGGTAGACATACACAAAGCGACTGGACCAGACAATATACCCTGCAGGATATTGAGGACTAATGCTAAAGTTCTTGCCCCTGTCCTGTAGGTTATATTCTCACAGACTTTACAGACCGGTGAACTCCCTCAAGACTGGCTTTTGGCAATTGTGACCCCAATTTTTAAATCCGGAGATAGAACCCTTCCCATTAATTATAGACCAATTTCTCTTACCTCAGTCCCCTCCAAATTTTAGAACACATAATTCTTAGACATACATGTATAATGGACCATTTTGATAGGCAAAACATACTGACTGACAATCAACACAGTTTTCAGCCAAAACGCTCGTGTGAGACACAGCTACTGGTAACTACACATGACATCTTGCAGTCCCTCAATGACACAAAAACTAGACAAGTTGACTTTGCCAAAGCCTTCGACAAAGTCGCTCACCAAAGACTACTACACGAATTAGAATTCTATGGCATACAGGGACAACTTCTTCACTGGATTAGAACGTTCTTGACTACCAGAAAGCAACGCGTAGTTCTTGACGGTAGTCAGTCTCCACCTGTTCCTGTGATCTCTGGGGTACCCCAGGGCACACTCCTGGGCCCCCTTCTCTTCCTTTCATACATTAATGACCTCCCACTTTCACTTTCCTCTCCCACTAGACTCTTTGCAGACGATAGCTTAGTTTACAGACCAATTAAACATAGGAATGACTGCCTTCGACTACAGGACGACCTAACTGCACTTGAAGACTGGGAAGTCAAGTGGCAGATGACATTTAGACCAGACAAATGCCATTACATCCGTTTTACCCGTGCTCATAATCCCATACCATATACATATCAGCTACACAACACTAACCTCAACACAGTCACTTCCCACAAATACTTGGGCGTCCACATCTCAGCGGACATGAGGTGATACACACACATAGGTAGCATCAGGGCCAAAGCCAGAGGGGTCCTGGGATTCTTGCGCAGGAACCTCAGCAGGTGTAACACAGACATCAAAATTATTGCGTATAAGACTTTCGTTCGACCACACTTAGAGTATTGTGACACCGTCTGGGACCCACACACTTACAATAATATCAAGAAATTAGAGTCCATACAAAACAAAACTGCAAGATGGGCCAGACGTGATTACAAACATACTACATCAGTCACTTTGCTTAAACAAGACACAAAACTAGACCCATTGGCAACACGAAGACGGATACACAGACAACAGATGATGTACAAAATCACAAACAAGTTAGTTGACATAGACAAAGACACATATCTACACCCTACAAGTATACGGTCCACTAGAGGCAGCCACAACTTAAAATACCATACATACCAGACAAGCACTGATATATTTAGGCACTCATTCTTTCCTCGTAGCATCCAAGAGTGGAATAATCTCCCATCTCATATAGTTAATAGCCCCACTATTGACACTTTTAGAAATAGGATCACCAATCATTAACTCTCCAATCCTAATCCTCAACCCACAGTCCCTGACCCAATCCACCCTCATCCTAACCTCCTTCCTAATCTTACCCTGGATCCCTAAATCCCCCGCACAACCCCCACATATTATGCTGCCCACGAGCAGCCCTCTGCGGGACCTTAAACTTGAACTTGAACACTATATTGTTTAATTATTTTAGTATCATTACCCATTAACATTATTTTGTGTTGTATCATTATTTTCGTATCATTACCCATTATTTTGTACCTGCCTAAAACACTTTTCATCTGTGGTGTTTGTCTCGGTTTTACAAACATAATTTGAAATAATTAATCTGACCTAACCTAACCTAGACCAGAGCAGACTACCGAGACCTAACCTGGACAAATTACCGGGATAAAACCAGTGTAAACTATCATAAAGTGACCGGGGCAAATTCCCGGGACCTAGCCGGATGTGGTAACACTGTGCTGCCCTAGCCAAGACTGCAGTACTTCTGTCATAATACCCACCTTTCTTCTATGGCATTTTCTTTGGATATTCCTCATTTTCAAGATAGGGCACATTCAAATGAAGCATTTGGAAATTAGCCTAACCTGACCTACACCACAGCAGATGGTAATTCTGCATAAGAGGTCCACCTGGATTATTCCCACATTTTATACATTTTCATGCATATTTTTACTTGTTCTATTGATTGTTGCCCATAATATTTAGAGGAGATAACATTTTGAAACCTTACTTGACCTGACCTTACCTAACCAAACCAGGATCAAAGCAAAATACCGGGACCTTACCTGGGCAGACTACTGGGACCTAACCTGGGCAGACTGCTGGGACCTATCCTGGACAGACTACCGGGACCTAACCTGGGCAGACTACCGGGACCTAACCTGGGCAGACTACCGGGACCTAACCTGGGCAGACTACCGGGACTGTCCAATGCTTACAATGGCAGGAAAAAACTGGAATTCGGCTCTGGACACCTGAAATTTTGATATGCTGTTATACCAAAAAAATGCAACCTCCTCTTAAATTCATTACACATGAACATATTACATTGTCCCCTTGTGAAATATACACAAATTGTAAATGTTTGCAATGTGGACCTATTATGCAGTTATACCCAGCAGACTACCGGGACCTAACCTGGGCAGACTGTTGGCAAATAACTGTGATAAAGTACCAGGAAATGACCGGGGCAAATTACTGGGACCAAGTTGGATCTGGCAACACTGCTACAAAATGGCAATAGTCTGATAAATACCAATGTTATCAATCGTGACGTGTGTGTGTGTGTGTGTGTGTGAGCAACAGTTGACCTGGGCCACGGTAATGGGCTTCATGAACCCTATGTCCAGTGTCGGATCATTTAAAAAATATATAAAAAAATGTGTTCCTGTGTGTGATTAGTAATCACACAGACCGATGTCCCATTAATGTCTATTTTAGCGTAAATAATGTATCAGGAACTATATTTTTTATTAATTGAATTTTTGATAATATATATCAGGGATTGTATTTTTTATTACCGGTAATTGATTTTTTGATAATATGTCAGGAACTATACTGTATTTTTTATTAATTGAATTTTTAATAATATATCAGGGACTATATTTTTGATTACCAGGAATTGATTTTTTAATAATATGTCAGGACTTATGTTATTGATTGATTGAATATTTAATGTCAGGAACTATATTATTGATTAATTGATTTTTTAATAATTATGTCATGAACTACAGTATATATATTACTGATTAATTGATTTTTTTTAATATGTGAGGAACTATATCAATATTTCTTAATCAGAATATATCTTAAAATGAGAAAAATGTCAGTTACCTATTATTGAATTCCTCTATTACAATTTTTCTATCATTTATTTACCCATTAAGGTGGTAATTTGCTTGTGGTACATTGGAGTGCCTTGATTCCTCCAAAGTATGCCAGGAAACAACAGGACCAGAAGAGCAAAAATAATGGTGTTCTGTTGCTTGGAATAGTGTGGAGGATTCAGTTGCTCCAAATTTACCAAACACTGAATTTCCTCCTTAATTTATACAATTATTATTCCTCTGATATTTGCCATCAAAGAGTAGCAATAAATTCTCAGACTTATTGCTAATGTGACCAACACTTAACCTAGACAGCCGGGCATCCTTCACTCCTAACCTAGACAGCCGGGCATCCTTCACTCCTAACACTTAACCTAGACAGCCGGGCATCCTTCACTCCTAACACTTAACCTAGACAGCCGGGCATCCTTCACTCCTAACCTAGACAGCCGGGCATCCTTCCTTCACTCCTAACCTGGGTAATTTTTGGTCCTAACGGAGCATCCTTCTTCAGCAGTAATAATGTGCATTTCTGACAATATATTTATAACCCACCCAAAAAACCATCAAATCTTATCACTACAAGATGATCCCCTCTCAAAAATAAATAAATGGAGTAATGATTCCATAGTTGTTGTTGTTGTTTAAGTTGGTCAAGGTGTCTGGCCGAGCAGCCCTGAGCTCCTGAGGAAGGCCATGGTCTGTACTGGGCTTTCCCACAGTGCCCTCAGAGAGTGTATGTTGTGTTGTTGGCGAGTGTGGTTGTGTGTATTGCAGTCTTCAATAATGTGTCTAATAGTATGGGGTGCTGTGTTGCATCCTGAACAGGCATCCGCAATGGCTCCATCCAGCCTCTTCTGATATGTCAGAAGGGCCGGGTGGTGGCCACATCGCAGCCTGGCCAGGTGGACTCTGTCCTCACGGGGAAGGGAGGATTCAGATGGATGGATGTCAGGAGGTCGTGCATGCAGCTGTGAGTTGTTTTTTAGTGTTTGGATGGACTGATGAGTGATTTGAGTATGGATGTGTTTTTGGAGATTGGTTTGGGGTGGGCATGGTGTAAGAGATGATAGTATTTGTGTGTGGTATGGTGTGCTAGGTGTTGTTTTGATGTTTCTTGGCATGTGTGGGTGTTGTGCCATGTAGTGTAGTGGATGTTGTGGGTTTGTGGAGGCTGCAGCAAGTGTTTGTGTGCCTCTCATATCAAGATGATCCTTGATTTTGAGGACTTTGGTTTCATGTGATTTCATAGTTTATTCCCACGTGTTTATATAGAAATTATTATTATTATAGTCGCAATATATATTGTTTATTCATTTAATTTTCACTGACTTGTTGAGATTAAATTTAATTTGAGATATTTCCTTGGCCAGTAATTGGTAACAATTAATTCTTAGCAGACATATTTACTTTTATTTGTATTGCACCATTACACAGTTAATAAAAATAAAATTTACATCACTATTACTGAGTATAACTTAACATTCCTTTATGGTTTTATTTACAGTGAAGAAATATGATAAAACCTTTACTTTTGTTTGTAATAATAATAGTTAATAAAATAAATACATCACTATTACTGGGTATAACTTAACATTCCCTTATGGTTGTATTTACAGTGAAGAAATATCATGATAAAACCTTTACTTGACTTCAACTCAATGTCACAAAGTATAATGTTCTTTGCATTTAACCCTCAGTTACTTTAAATGGATTGTAGAGTTTTGGTGATGGCCCAAACCACCAATTGTCAGCCAACCTCTTCCCCAAGACTGTTGTTGTCAGTAGATATTGTAGCAGATACCAAGCACATTGCCTCCTCACCTGTCCACCTGCCACCGGAGCTCAGCCAACCTGGTCGGGTTAAGATGCGCCGATGAGCCACTCCTTGGACAATTCTCCTAGTCCTAGCAGCACTCGACCTAGACTCACCTCCTGCCCTGACGCCGACCCTGTTTGCTGCCCTACCACGCCACGCTCTCCACACCACCTCCTTTAGCAGCTCTCTCTCCCCACGCGGCCCCGCGCAGGCAAGACTTATCCTCAACAAGGTGCTTGTTCTCTATAACTCTGACCCTAGCCAACCTTGCTATGGTGTCCTGGAATCACTAGTGGAACACATACTTGTATCTATATTAATAAATAGTTACTGTGTACAATCGAGTCTGTTCACCCTAATAGTAACACAACCCCATGTTGTTACAATATTTACAAAACAAGTCATTTCCTTACCATAGAAAAAATACTAATAAATACAATGTACACTGTGTACACAATAGATATCCTTGTCCATTTACATATACTGTAGATATATGACGTATATGGCGCTAGAAAAAGGTGATAGAGAGGTGTGACAGCAAGCAGATGGAAAGAAAAGATAGAGTTGAAGAACTGAAAACTAGTAGTTGGGACCGAAGGGGTGCTAAAACCCTTAATGTTTTGCCCACATCACAACAGGCAATACCTCACTACTACAGGGTGACAGTGTGTAGAAGGCTGGAGGTCATTGACTAATTATTAATAGTAAACAAAATAATTACAGCCTTCATTTCTCCATACTGAATTATGTGATGTTGTTACTTATTTATCAAATTGTTGAGTATATATTTACATAAATAATAATACAGGAAATCAGGTTAATATTGTATATCATTGACAAATTTTGAAATGTGTGAAAAGTTTAGGTACTGTAAAAAACTTAAAATGTTCAACTATGTTGTTGTTTGGACTTGAGTCAGTGTTGCCAGGTGCAGGGAAATTTCTATGTTTCTGGAAATTGTTGAAATCCACACAGGAAAATTATATAAATATTGTTCAAGAGTAAACAAGGAAATTTCTGACAGATGAATACACAAAAGACCGTCAATATTCAAGAGTAAAATAGGAAATTATTGTGTCAAAAAGGGAAATATAGGGTAAATTTATAGATATGTGGTGAAGCAGAGCAGGCAACACTGACTGTAAATGTCAACACTGACTGCATATGGCAACACTGACTGAAGATGTCAACACAATGCTGTTTACGTCAGAACTTAGAGGTCCCACAGAGGGCTGCTCGTGGGCAGCATAATATGTGGGGGTTGTGCGGGGGATTTAGGGATCCAGGGTAAGATTAGGAAGGGGGTTAGGATGAGGGTGGATTGGGTCAGGGACTGTGGGATGAGGAATAGGATTGGAGAGTTAATGATTGGTGAACCTATTTCTAAACGTGTCAAGAATGGGGCTATTAACTATATGAGATGGGAGATTATTCCACTCTTGGATGCTACGGGGAAAGAATGAGTGCCTAAATATATCAGTGCTTGTCTGGTATGTATGGTATTTTAAGTTGTGGCTGCCTCTAGTGGATCGTATAAGGTAAATAATACACTATATTATAATGGGTAATATTCAGGCATTGGACCATAATCTGGTTTCGACTGAAGGTTTTCATATTGCAATGTTTTATAGTGTTTTTTTAACGCATTCATTATTCAAGACCTCTGCAAATTAATGTTTTGGAAGATATCCCCCCTCTCCCACCACCCAACCCAATCTCCATAAACACATCATTTTCGCCATATTTGAAAACGGTACAATAGATGGAAGTCAGGGGGGTTTGTAATTCGTGTAGGAAATATTCTGCAAGCGTTTTTTTATCTTGTAAATACTCAAATAATATATTAATTCTATACAGCGTTTTTAGCTATTTCCCTTCTGTTCCTTGATGACATTTTGTATTGAGTTAGAGTCATAAGGAGTTCTCTATTGTATAGAAGAACCTGTTTATTCAGTGTGATATAACATTTTGATTGGATTAGCACTGTGTTAAGAGCTGTTTAGACTGAACATGCAAATGGGATAGAAGTGAATATCATTATGGAATGACTTGCTATAAGAAGAAATCCTGTAT
Organism: Petrolisthes manimaculis; assembly: GCA_034508575.1. Lineage (NCBI taxonomy): Eukaryota > Metazoa > Arthropoda > Malacostraca > Decapoda > Porcellanidae > Petrolisthes > Petrolisthes manimaculis. Next base: position 1,811,705 of record JAWZYT010000298.1, on the reverse strand, counting down.
TGTGTCCAGGAATATCCAAGTGATATGACTCTTAATTTTGTACTTTTTCAGATTTATTGTAAGTGGAGCAGCATTTTCTTGTGTTAAGCATTACTCTGTATTATTACACAAAACAAGAGGAAATGTCATATTGATTCTCCCTTCACTCAATGGCAGATCTTGCAATTCAATCGTGCTGTTTTTCAGCTTGGTCCCTTCACTTTTAGATCATTCTGCAGGACTACTTCTCGTGTCAGTTTAAGCCCACCTCTTGGCATCTACCCACAACATTCATATATATATTTCCTTTCACTCAACTTTGGTTTTCCATCCTCTCCAATTGCCCAAACCACCTTTAACTACTGTACCTCTATGCATCACTTCCACTAAGCCTTCTATTTATATTCATGCTCTCACTTGTTCATTTGTAATTTTGCCTCCCATCTCTATCTCAAAGTAAAACAACGCACATTTACCTAGCCATTCTCATCTTACATACAAGCCTCCTTACATCCTCTGCCTTAACCACCAGGCTTTACTCCCTTGGGGGGGGGGGGGGGGAGTTCCGGTGGGAATGATAGCTAGAAAACAAGTGGCCGAGTTTCCCACAAGTGTAAAAGTTATCTGAAGCGAGCAGATATCAACATGTTTGACAGTGTGATAAAACTTGAACATCAGGTGTGACGGTATAAGATAACTGCATCAGAAAATCTTCCTTCATGTAATCTGGGAGAAGTTTGATGATAGACACACAACTTGATTAGGTTTATACCAGGATATGTTTATATCAATGAGGTCAGCTGTATGATATATATATATATATATATATATATATATATATATATATATATATATATATATATATATATATATATATATATATATATATATATATATATATATATATATATATATATATATATATATATATATATAAAACTTGTTCCTGTCTCAGTGATGAAATACTTATGTTGTCTAAAAGTCAACAATATTTAATAACAAATGTACAGTTGAGGACACATGAAACAGAGACATTTTGAACGGTGCCCTTATAAAGTATAGAATAGGACACACCTCTATACACAACGTCTTATATTACCCTATACTCAATGAGGGGTCTCATTTCAGGTGTGTTTGTTTTATATGTCCACAACTGTACAACAATACACAAAGAATTTTGTCTATATCAAAACACTACATGTGTGAAACCAAAGAAAAAACATTTTAATGTAATATATCTATATATATAAAACACTCTGTCTATTTGTGTATTTAGCTGCAATGCACGGCCTCATCGTTTGACCTACAGTAAAAACTTTTACATGATTTTGATCCTTGAAACCTGGGAAGTGTCTAAGGCCTAAAAAGAATGTTTTTAAATGACCAATGGGGGAGCTGGGGGGGGGGGGGGGTTCAAACCCATGTAATACGGCCGTTTCTTCGGTACTCACAGTTCCAAGTAGGAACCACCAGAACCTATTACCCTCCTCCCCCCCCCCAATGCTCTCTCTCTCTCTCTCTCTCTCTCTCTCTCTCTCTCACACACACACACACACATCAATAACTTTCCTTACACAAACACTTTCAGTAAAGCACACGTTAACGTGTGGAATTAAATTTCTATGAAAAGTCCACACTCTTGATTCGAATCTTGAGTGTGGACTTTTCATAGAACTTTATTTCCACACGTTAACGTGTGCTTTACTATATGTAGGTTCATGGTAAGGGGTTAGAATAATTAATATGTTGATCATTATTCCGCTGCACTATGGGAGGAAGAAAAGTGTTGAATTAGCAGTGGCAACCCCATAGGGCTCCTAAGTAGATAGTGAGGTTTTTTCAACTCATTTTATGGTGGTGTTGGTGGCATATTGGTTAACGGCATAGTATAGCAATGTGTAAGGCTGTGGTTCGAATTCTGACACACATAACAATTCTTCCTTCCTTTATTCCATTTTTTCTTTATTCCTTCCTTCATCCGGTTATTCTTTAATCTTTTATTCGTATTTTATTATTTTCTTTCCTTTTATCCTTTTTTCTTTCTCACAAACACAATTCTTTGAGATAAACAATTCGGTATAAAATAATGTTACTGATTCTGTGTGTGTGTGTGAAATTTAGAGCAAGAGAGAATGTGTGTATGTGTTTGTGAGAGAAAGAGATATTTTGTTTGTATTTGAGAGAGAGAGAGAGAGAGAGAGAGAGAGAGAGAGAGAGAGAGAGAGAGAGAGAGAGAGAGAGAGAGAGAGAGAGAGAGAGAGAGAGAGAGAGAGAGAGAGAGAGAGAGAGAGAGAGAGAGAGAGAGAGAGAGCATAACCGAAAGATCCCAGGTTCGAATCTCAGGTAAAAAAAAAAAAAAAAAATGTTGACCGGTGTAGTCCAGGGAATTTCCTCGGTCTAATTTTATTTTTGGTGGATATATGTTTCTTGAATTATCAGCTTAACCCTTACAGTCCGGGTGACGATTTACACCGTCGATACGTGCACTCCGGGTGACGGTTTACACCTTCCTAGCTTTTTTCCGCCATGTAGGGCTATGTTGGGCAAGTATTTCTTGTTAGCGGGCTAGTAAACAGCATCAAATCATCGATCGCTACCCACTCAGTTGCCTTCTAAGCGTCACGAAGGCTGGGCTATTGTTAAGTATTTGTGCGTGTCTGAATTTGTGATCTAGCGCACGTAAGAAAATACTGTAGTGAATATATGGACGTGAAAGTGACACAATTATATTCCTACAAGTGTACATATTATTTTTAGTGCTGTGATAATGACACACGATACATAATTGTAGTAATAAGTATATACTGTAGTGAATATATGAAGGTGCTTAGCGGCTAATTGTACACCAAGGCCACAGTCGCGTTATGTGTACAAACAAGTGGCGCTTTGTGGTTGAATGTAACCAATTACTAATTAGCTTGTTGATGGTTTGTGTGGTTGGGTATTGGTGCTTCGGTTGTTCACCCATGTTTTTAGTTTTATGTCCAGATGGCGCCTCGGCAGCAATTGGGGGAAAGAGGGAGGCAGAACGAGGTGACGAGTGGCAGGCCACCGACTGGAAAGGCAGAAAGCCACCAACCTCCAACCACACTACACTACCGTTCACCAGTATAGCCTAACGTGTGGAAGCCCCTGTCTGTTCTTCTATAGTTGTGTGTTGCTGCAAGCAAGCTATAGGAAGTGAGGAAGACAAAGTGGGAATGCTGTCGGCCAGTGTGAGGGCAAGAGACAGTTGGGCTGTGAGCGACGGACCTGGTGAAATACAGGAGGTCGAGGAGCTGGGAGTGAGGGTGAAGCGAGTGAGCTACCAGAACTGTGTGGGACTATATATATTGGTTCATATGAAGTGTTGCCTGTGTTACTGTGTTGCCTGTGTTACTGGGTTACTGTGTTTCTGTGTTGATATTGTAGACCTTTGTTACTGTCTTATTGTGCACTGTAAATAAACTGCACATTGGGAGTGTGTTCTGTGATTCTGCCATCTACAAGCTATCTAGGCATTATGTCTGAACCCTCCCTTGATCTGAAACTGATACCAGAGTACGACGGCTCTGGTTAGGTGCCGGTAGTTATAATTACTGCAATCACATTTGAAATACACATGAAGGTGGACCTCTCATATCCTACAGTGATACTGTGTTTAAGTCAGAACCGGTGAAAGTCAAAGTCCATTCCTGTATTTTAAGATTGATTAAAAACAGAAAAAGTTGGCATGATTCTATAGTTTTACCAAGAACTGATTTCCAATAAAGTACAATACTTCCCTTCACCTTAATAATATTACATAATTATCAAGAATGGGTCACATAACCCCTAAGCAATCCATATAATCTCATATAAGTTAAATTAGATACGAGAACATAAAAAAAAAAAAATAATTAATAATTTATATCATTATCGTGAATCTCCAGGTTTTAACAATTACTATTTTAGTAGAAATGGTAGACTAATATGAACTCTAACACCTGCTCTAATCTGTCATTGCTATACTTAAAGCCTTATTTGTGTTGCTATCGCTCTATTTTACAGCCTGTTGCACCTACAATTCATGTATTATTATACTATTAACTTACTTGTCATATCTTTAATGACCGCCATATTTACTGCTATACTTCTCCTATCCTTTCCCAAGCTTAACGAATCGGTGGTCTGAGGCGAGCTTGGATGGATACGTGGTTGGTCTTGGTTTCAGTGGCTGGCAGCAGGGTCCATCTTGGTGGATCGACGAATCCTTTTGACCGACCAGAACAGTTCCGCTTATTTTAGCTTGGTTTCACCCAAGCGAACATCGTATCCGATTGACGACCAGATGACGGCTTAAGTCACTAACTTGAACAGTGTTGTGTTGATATCTTCAATCAGTGTTGACATTTACAGTCAGTGTTGCCAGCTCTGTTTAACCAAATATCAATAAATTTACCCTATATTTCCCTTTTTGATGCAATAATTTCCTATTTTACTCTTGAACATTGACGGTCTTTTGTGTATTCATCTGGCAGAAATTCCCTTGTTTACTCTTGAACATTATTTATATCATTTCCCTGTATGGATTTCAACAATTTTCAGAAACATAGAAATTTCCCTGCACCTGGCAACACTGTCTAAGGCCAAACAACAACATAGTTGAACATTTAAAGTTTTTTACAGGACCTAAAATGTTCACACATTTCAAAATTTGTCAATGATATACAATATTAACCCTATTATATATACTCAACATTATATATACTCAACAATTTGATAAATAAGTAACAACATCCCATAATTCAATATGGAGAAATGAAGGCTGCAATTCTTTTGTTAATATTAATAATTAGTCAATGACCACCAGCCTTCCACACACTGTCACCCCGTAGTAGTGAGGTATTGCCTGTTGTGATGTGGGCAATACATTAAGGGTTTTAGCACCCCTTCGGTCCCAGCTACTAGTTTTCAGTTCTTCAACTCTCTATCTTTTCATTCCATCTGCTTGCTGTCACACCTCTCTATCACCTTTTACTAGCGCCATATACGTCATATATCTACAGTATATGTATAGGGACAAGGTTATCTATAATGTACACAGTGTACATTGTAGTTATTAGTATTTTTTTCTATGGTAAGGAAATGACTTGTTTTGTAAATATTGTAACAAAATGGGGTTGTGTTACTATTAGGGTGAACAAACTCGATTGTACACAGTAACTATTTATTAATATAGATATAAGTATGTGTTCCACTAGTGATTCCAGGACACCATAGCAAGGTTGGCTAGGGTCAGAGTTATAGAGAACAAGCACCTTGTTGAGGATAAGTCTTGCCTGCGTGGGGCCGCGTGGGGAGAGAGAGCTGCTAAAGGAGGTGGTGTGGAGAGCGTGGCGTGGTAGGGCAGCAAACAGGGTCGGCGTCAGGGCAGGAGGTGAGTCTAGGTCGAGTGCTGCTAGGACTAGGAGAATTGTCCAAGGAGTGGCTCATCGGCGCATCTTAACCCGACCAGGTTGGCTGAGCTCCGGTGGCAGGTGGACAGGTGAGGAGGCAATGTGCTTGGTTTCTGCTACAATATCTACTGACAACAACAGTCTTGGGGAAGAGGTTGGCTGACAATTCATGGTTTGGGCCATCACCAAAACTCTACAATCCATTTAAAGTAACTGAGGGTTAAATGCAAAGAACATTATACTTTGTGACATTGAGTTGAAGTCAAGTAAAGGTTTTATTAAGATATTTCTTCACTGTAAATAAAACCACAAGGGAATGTTAAGGTATACCCAGTAATAGTGATGTATTTATTTTATTAACTATTATTATACTTTAGGGAATATTGAAGTCCACACACGGAGATTATTATTAAAGATTGTTCAAGAGTAAACAGGGAATTTTCTATCAGACGAAATACCAAAAAGACCGTCAGTGTTCAAAAGTAAACAGAAAATAATTGAGATAAAAAGAGGGAAATTCTGCTGTTGAAGTTATAGGGAAATTCGTCAAGCAGACCTGGCAACACCGAAGACAACAGTAGCAGTCAATGTGTTTAGTATATCTGTAAAACCTTTAATACTATGGTTAGTTTAATTAATTTTTGTATGAAAATGGTTTCCGTAGGTGTATTACCAACGTTTACACACTACTATTTACATGTTGTTCACATAAATATGAGGGAATTTATTGTCACAATAAATGGTTAAATACAGTATTTTAGTACTGATTCGTCACCATTCAGTTCGACATTCTGCAAGGCTTAGGGAAGTTTTCAAGGACTATTTATGTTAAGTCGAAGATCGACTTAAAAATATCTTAGCTGGTTTATCTAAAGAAGATATTGTATAAATATAACAACATTTTAACGAGTAATTAGTCACGCAACATAGTAAAGGCAAAATATACATTATGCCGAACCTGCTAGCAGGCAGATACGAGAAAGATCAAACATGGCGGCCGATTTAATCAGCCAATCAGCGAGCAGCAAAAAATTTAGGTGTTCAGTCTCTCTATAGGGTCTCTATGACTTTTTTATAGTCATCACCAGCGATCTAGCACTTAACTGGCCACTCCCCCAGCCTGTCCACCGACTCAGGCACACTTACCAGGCCGTCGATATTGGTCATCCTAAACTTCAGCCCTTGCCCTTTGCCAGTGGTGACCAGGGTGTTCTCAATATATTTTTTTTGCAAAAACTGACTTAAATATGGCTTCAGACACCCTTTTGGGGTGTACAAAGCATTGGGAAACAGTGGCAAACATCATTAAGATTGTTTTATAGGTGTTGTTATTATCATTGGTTTTATGTTGGTGTATAGTGTTAGGATGGGGTGGGTTATTCACTGTAGCAATTAAGGGTGGTGATGCTGCCACTTTTGCATATGACTTCTTAATTTTAGATATAATTAGTACGTCACCCGGTGATACTGGAGATAGTGTTCTCTTGTTGTTGGTGGTGGTAGTCTCCATTTGGTCAGCAGTTGTTTGTTGTATCACTTCCTCCATGTTGTTGTTGTTGTCACTTCCGGTTGTTACTAATACCTAAGTTCTCCTCGGACATTCTCACTTCACTTATAGCCTACTTGCTTCTTGTTATCATTTGATTAATAGCCTACTATGTTGCATGTATGTTTGTGTGTCAGTTTGATCAATAATTTTTGGAATTTATGTGGAGCGCGAACACTCACATCTATACGCTTCCACGTCTTAGTACGGTCTTACCAAAGAGTTCGCCCTCAGTCCGGCAATTAATTAATTAATTATTACGGGAGTTGGCAACACTGTGGACCTGTTTGTTTGTGTTCGGACCTGGCAATACTGTTTGTTATCCATCATGGCGGACTGGCAGAGGAAGGAAGGCTCCTATTTCAAAACAACACTATTATTTGGTCACATTTAGCGGTTAACACGTGACCAGGGGATGACATACATACCATATAAAGTTAGATAAATATATAATGAAGCTACAGTGACAGAATAATGGTGAGTTTATAAGGTGTAGATGGAATTAAATTGATAAAATAACGGTATTCCTCAAGCGCTGGTCCATAATCAGGTTTGGACTGAAGGATTGCAGATTGCAATGTTTTATAGTGTTTCTTTAATGCATTTATTGTTCAAGGCCGTCGCATTTTAATGTTTAGGGAGATACGACCCCCCGTGCGCCCCCCCCCCCCCAATCTCCATAAACACTTCTTTCGCCATATTTGAACTAAATTCGTCGGAAAAACACTACACTCACTTACCCAAACAGTACTCGAACCAACGCTCACACAAGTCAGTGTAGAAACACATAATCCTAACATAAGACACGGGGTCACATCCAACATATTAGACTTATTATTCACAAACAACATTTCCTTAATTACACGGACACGAGTACTACCTGGTCTTAGTGACCATGAGATGGTACTCATTGACGCAAACATCAAGCCAACAACACAAAAACAATTACCCAGGACAATCTACATGTACAACAGAGCTGACATGGGTGGCATTACCCAAGACTTAGTTGATTTTTGTGATTCATTCCTTGACTCAGACCCAATGGCCAGTTCTGTGGAAACAAACTGGACCAGACTTCGTGACTTTATACGTGACACAATGGACAAGCACATACCCACGAAACCTCTCACACATAACCGGTCATTACCATGATACAATAGACAATTAAAAAGACCACAGAAATAAGGTCAAAGAATACAACAGAGCAAAACGATACAACGAAACAGAACACTGGTTAGAATACAAAAATATACAGAAAACACTACAGAAAGAAACTAAACAAGCAGAAACTAAATACACATCCACTTTTCTCACAGACAACACAAAACCACAAATAATTCTTCGGCTTCTTTAAAGCACGCAAACAAGTCTCGACCGGTATTACAACATTACTACACAACAATTCCTTGGTTACACACCCACAAGACAAAGCCAACGCCCTTAACACACAATTCCAGTCCGTTTTTACCCATGAACACGAAGACTTACCAGACATGCCAACACCGTCACACCCACCTATCCCTCCCATTCATTTAAACACCCAAGGAATTGAGAAACTTTTATCTGAGGTAGACATACACAAAGCGACTGGACCAGACAATATACCCTGCAGGATATTGAGGACTAATGCTAAAGTTCTTGCCCCTGTCCTGTAGGTTATATTCTCACAGACTTTACAGACCGGTGAACTCCCTCAAGACTGGCTTTTGGCAATTGTGACCCCAATTTTTAAATCCGGAGATAGAACCCTTCCCATTAATTATAGACCAATTTCTCTTACCTCAGTCCCCTCCAAATTTTAGAACACATAATTCTTAGACATACATGTATAATGGACCATTTTGATAGGCAAAACATACTGACTGACAATCAACACAGTTTTCAGCCAAAACGCTCGTGTGAGACACAGCTACTGGTAACTACACATGACATCTTGCAGTCCCTCAATGACACAAAAACTAGACAAGTTGACTTTGCCAAAGCCTTCGACAAAGTCGCTCACCAAAGACTACTACACGAATTAGAATTCTATGGCATACAGGGACAACTTCTTCACTGGATTAGAACGTTCTTGACTACCAGAAAGCAACGCGTAGTTCTTGACGGTAGTCAGTCTCCACCTGTTCCTGTGATCTCTGGGGTACCCCAGGGCACACTCCTGGGCCCCCTTCTCTTCCTTTCATACATTAATGACCTCCCACTTTCACTTTCCTCTCCCACTAGACTCTTTGCAGACGATAGCTTAGTTTACAGACCAATTAAACATAGGAATGACTGCCTTCGACTACAGGACGACCTAACTGCACTTGAAGACTGGGAAGTCAAGTGGCAGATGACATTTAGACCAGACAAATGCCATTACATCCGTTTTACCCGTGCTCATAATCCCATACCATATACATATCAGCTACACAACACTAACCTCAACACAGTCACTTCCCACAAATACTTGGGCGTCCACATCTCAGCGGACATGAGGTGATACACACACATAGGTAGCATCAGGGCCAAAGCCAGAGGGGTCCTGGGATTCTTGCGCAGGAACCTCAGCAGGTGTAACACAGACATCAAAATTATTGCGTATAAGACTTTCGTTCGACCACACTTAGAGTATTGTGACACCGTCTGGGACGCACACACTTACAATAATATCAAGAAATTAGAGTCCATACAAAACAAAACTGCAAGATGGGCCAGACGTGATTACAAACATACTACATCAGTCACTTTGCTTAAACAAGACACAAAACTAGACCCATTGGCAACACGAAGACGGATACACAGACAACAGATGATGTACAAAATCACAAACAAGTTAGTTGACATAGACAAAGACACATATCTACACCCTACAAGTATACGGTCCACTAGAGGCAGCCACAACTTAAAATACCATACATACCAGACAAGCACTGATATATTTAGGCACTCATTCTTTCCTCGTAGCATCCAAGAGTGGAATAATCTCCCATCTCATATAGTTAATAGCCCCACTATTGACACTTTTAGAAATAGGATCACCAATCATTAACTCTCCAATCCTAATCCTCAACCCACAGTCCCTGACCCAATCCACCCTCATCCTAACCTCCTTCCTAATCTTACCCTGGATCCCTAAATCCCCCGCACAACCCCCACATATTATGCTGCCCACGAGCAGCCCTCTGCGGGACCTTAAACTTGAACTTGAACACTATATTGTTTAATTATTTTAGTATCATTACCCATTAACATTATTTTGTGTTGTATCATTATTTTCGTATCATTACCCATTATTTTGTACCTGCCTAAAACACTTTTCATCTGTGGTGTTTGTCTCGGTTTTACAAACATAATTTGAAATAATTAATCTGACCTAACCTAACCTAGACCAGAGCAGACTACCGAGACCTAACCTGGACAAATTACCGGGATAAAACCAGTGTAAACTATCATAAAGTGACCGGGGCAAATTCCCGGGACCTAGCCGGATGTGGTAACACTGTGCTGCCCTAGCCAAGACTGCAGTACTTCTGTCATAATACCCACCTTTCTTCTATGGCATTTTCTTTGGATATTCCTCATTTTCAAGATAGGGCACATTCAAATGAAGCATTTGGAAATTAGCCTAACCTGACCTACACCACAGCAGATGGTAATTCTGCATAAGAGGTCCACCTGGATTATTCCCACATTTTATACATTTTCATGCATATTTTTACTTGTTCTATTGATTGTTGCCCATAATATTTAGAGGAGATAACATTTTGAAACCTTACTTGACCTGACCTTACCTAACCAAACCAGGATCAAAGCAAAATACCGGGACCTTACCTGGGCAGACTACTGGGACCTAACCTGGGCAGACTGCTGGGACCTATCCTGGACAGACTACCGGGACCTAACCTGGGCAGACTACCGGGACCTAACCTGGGCAGACTACCGGGACCTAACCTGGGCAGACTACCGGGACTGTCCAATGCTTACAATGGCAGGAAAAAACTGGAATTCGGCTCTGGACACCTGAAATTTTGATATGCTGTTATACCAAAAAAATGCAACCTCCTCTTAAATTCATTACACATGAACATATTACATTGTCCCCTTGTGAAATATACACAAATTGTAAATGTTTGCAATGTGGACCTATTATGCAGTTATACCCAGCAGACTACTGGGACCTAACCTGGGCAGACTGTTGGCAAATAACTGTGATAAAGTACCAGGAAATGACCGGGGCAAATTACTGGGACCAAGTTGGATCTGGCAACACTGCTACAAAATGGCAATAGTCTGATAAATACCAATGTTATCAATCGTGACGTGTGTGTGTGTGTGAGCAACAGTTGACCTGGTCCACGGTAATGGGCTTCATGAAGCCTATGTCCAGTGTCGGATCATTTAAAAAATATATAAAAAAATGTGTTCCTGTGTGTGATTAGTAATCACACAGACCGATGTCCCATTAATGTCTATTTTAGCGTAAATAATGTATCAGGAACTATATTTTTTATTAATTGAATTTTTGTGCCTCTCATGTCAAGGTGATCCTTGATTTTGAGGACTTTGGTTTCATGTGATTTCATAGTTTATTCCCACATGTTTTCTGTAGGCCTAGTGATGTTAATTGATTAGTATATATCATTCCTTTTACAACAGACAGAGACCCACCCAGACCACACCAAGAAAAAGATGAGAAAATAAATGGTGGTGTGTGACAGAAGAAGAATAACAAGATGGTGGTGTGTGACAGAGAGGGACAGAGCGCTCAACGACCCCCGGACTTCCTCCCTCTGGCCATCCGGGATAGACAGACAGACAGATAGATAAACAGTTAAATAGCAACCGTTGTTTACATACATACATGGCCCAGAACGCAGCACAACACTCCTCAACCAATCCCAGACAGGTAATAATTTTAGGCTATACAGTATATATATATATATACAGTATATTTAAAATATATAAAACATATATATTTTTTTTTAATGAAATCTCCCATAATTTTATGTCACAATGTCATAGGTAGCGTCGATGTCGGTGGGAGGTAGCGTCTTTTTTTGCCGACACTGTATATATATATACTTTGGAGGAATCAAAGGAACTCCAATGTACCAAAAAAAAAAAAAAATTGCCACCTTAATTAATTGATGCCTCGGTGAACCAACCAACAAACAAACCAACAAGGTGTGAATTGCATCAAGTCAACAAAAAATATCTGGTTAGTGTAGAGCTATTTATTTTGTATATTTTCTTCAATTTATTTTCTTTATTTATAATACTTATTTATTTATTTTACTTATTTATTTTACCAACTGCCAACTAAGCAAATCTGGTCAGTGTATAGTATATTTATTTATTTTATGTTTTCTTTATTTATTTTCAATTTTATTTTACCTGATAAAATGTTTATGGAAAGGTTCTTATTGAGAGACTGATGAAAGTAACAGAGAATAAAGTTAGCGAGGAGCAGAGGGAGTTCAGAAAGGGTAGAGGATGTGTGTGTGCACCAGATATTTGCACTAAAATCAATAGTGGAGAAATATATTGGGAAGGGTAGGAAGTTGTATGCTGGTATGTTCTTAGTATCATTTATATTATTCTCATTTGTCGTTGGAAAATTTATAAAAGTTGAGTTTCAGAGAAGAAGCCATATGCAAAAACATTGGTGGTGTATACTATACGATGGTGTGGTACCGGTACGATGGCTCCGTAGACAAACAACAGAGCCATCGTGTACACCATCAATGTGTTCTTGATTATGGTCTAAGTTTTGTTGCAAACCCCAATAATTATTTAAGGAAGGGAGGGAAGGATGACAGGAAAGAAGGAAGGGAGGAAGTGAAGGAAGGGAGGGAGGGAAGGATGAAAGGAAAGAAGGAAAGGAGGAAGGGAGGGAAGGAAGGAAGGAAGTGAAGGAAGGGAGGGAGGGAAGGATGAAAGGAAAGGAGGAAGGGAGAGAAGGAAGGAAGGAAGTGAAGGAAGGGAGGGAGGGAGAGAAGGAGGGAAGGGAGGGAGGGAAGGAAGTGAAGGTAGTAAGGAAAGATGGAAGGGAGGGAAGGATGAAAGGAAAGAAGGAAGGGAGGGAGGGAGAGAAGGAAGTGAAGGAAGGGAGGGAAGGAAGTGAAGGTAGTAAGGAAAGATGAAAGGAAGGAAGTGAAGGAAGGGAGGAAGAGACTGTATAGTTTTGACAATTATTATTATGAGTTTATTTTAAAGTACAGTATGTATACATTAAATTTGACTTTGTTTCCATTTCAGGTTGTCAACTCGTCAGATTCCTTCCACACCAAACACAGATGTCCATCTTGTATGTATGTATCAAAACCATTTATGTATAGTCCCAATTCAAAGTTTCACAACCACTTTGGCTGACAAGCAGGAAGGAAGGAAGATAGGCTGGACAATCATTGCCATGAAATACACACACACCTATATGGAAATTGTGTGTTTCGTGGCATAGTCAGGAGGAATCAGAAGCCTCCAATTTTCATACACAATCACAGGGTTTTTATTGACTCTTTAATTAAGGGACCTCACTTGTGATGTAGTCAGAAAATTGAAGGTTTGGGAGTCGTTCAAATATTGCCACGAAACACACACCTATGTTGAGGGAGTGTGTTACGTGGTATAATTTGGAGGAATCAGAAGCCTCCAATTTTCATACACTATCACAGGGTCCTTAAATAACAGACTTCACTTTCCTACCAACCAACCAAACTTTGGACTAGGACTGTACAAGTAACTCCCATGTAGATTAGGTAGATGTAAAGTAAAAATAACCCAGTTAATTTAGGTTAGAGATTTATAAGAACAAAGTATATATTCCATTTTTTGTATTCAGTTAAGGATAAAACTAAATGAGTATTAATTGTAGTACAACAGGAATATACTAGACTGAAATGTCTGGTGGTTGTAAGTGACAGAAGGGAGTAGATTGATATGAATTATTATCATTGTATATATATATATATTATGTGTCTACCTAAGCTTGTGATACTGCCTGACAATGTAACCTGCTCATATCCAATTGTACCCAATGATGTACAGTCACAATCAAATATCCACCCACACTTTCCTTTCATTATGGTAAATATCTTGGTAATAATGAACAACACGTGTATGATTTTGCAGCCCCTCATAATAATAATAATAATAATTGAGGGGGGTTGAGTTGACATAAGGTGTTGTTGTATGATTATATTTTGATACGATACTGATTTATTTACACGATGTCAGGAAAGTGTCGGTGGTTATTTGATTGTGGCTGTACAGAACCCAAATGATAACACTTATATATTATCAACTATTATCCAGGAATCAGAGTTGTTACTAATGAATAACTCCAAGGTAAATGATAAACACTTTCCCAGTAACTAAACATATAGGGTAAGGGTGAAGATTGGGGTTTCTTAACTTGATGTGTGTGTTGTGAGCCCTTTGGTGTTCAGGAAGGTGGATGAATTGTCTGTGCTTCATAATCTTACCCTTCCCTCAGATCACACATGTGTTTCTGTATCACTGTCACTGCCTTCGATGGATTTGGAAACTGTTGGCACGGTCCGGGAGACAAATAATGAAACACGTAACTTTGGCAGACTGATGACGTCATCCACCCTTCCTTATTTGTAAGATATGGTAAGATTTTTGCCTTCCAAAGCACAGGTAGTAAATATTTCACCAGTCCTTTAAATACTTTAGGGTTTGCTGAATGATAAATGACCATGGGTTTGAGCTTAAAGTCTCCTGGTGCATTATCACCCAATACCACTGTCAATCTATCCTTAAACATTATTAAACTCAGCAGCACTTTTATCCCCTTGTGATATAAATGTTGATTTTCAATAGAGGTCAGTTTCATCAAAATTAATAAATGACCTGTTTTGATGAATATTTACCTTCCTTTAATATTTTCTCCAGTCAGGCTAAAGTTGAACAGGTGAGCAGCAAGGACGTCTCAACTCCCTACCCTGCCTTCCCAGTCACCAACAGGTTGTGTAAGTAGTAACTCATTGGTATTTTGTCCCATCCATAAATTAATCAGGTTGTATTTTGTACCATTCATTTATAAATTAGGTTGCATTTTGTCACATCCATAAATAAATGAGGATGTATTTTGTACAATTCATTTATAAATTGAGTTGTATTTTGTCCTATCTATAAATTAATCAGGTTGTATTTTGTGCCATCCATAAATTAATTAGGTTGTATTTTGTGCCATTCATTAATTTATTAGGTTGTATTTTGTCCCATTTATTAATTTATTATTTTGTGACATCCATAAATTAATTACTGGTATGATGTATTTTGTTCCATTCATAAATTAATCAGGTTGTATTTTGTTACAGAGTTGTTATGGAGTGCAGTTGTACAAGAGATTTAACAACCTTCTTTGTTCACTGTTCATCCTTCCATCAACAACATCAGTACAAGAATCGTTAACTACTGTGAGTGTTTTATGGAGTTACTGTGTGTGTGTGATATTTTCTACACACACACACAATATGTTAATGTTATAATACCTGTGTGTGTGTAATATTTCTCTTCACACACACACACAAAATATTTTAATGTTATAATACCCGTGTGTGTGATTTGTCTCACACACACACACATACATAATTATTATAACACTAAGGGGATAATTCACTCTTGGTAGATTAGAGCATCTTGATTCCTCCAAAGTTTGCCAGAAAACAACAGCACCAGATTGTTGTTGTTGTTTGGAATAGTTTGGAGGAATCAATTACTCCAGATTTACCACCAAAACTGTATAAAATTATCATTGATGTTATTATAATACTTGTTTGTATGTGTGTGATATCTTTTTTTCTCTCTCACACACACACACACTGATTTATAATAACATCAACAATTTTTATTTGCACCCTACACCCTTACAGGTATAAAATTATTGTTATATTCAAGGAAGACAATAAGTGTTCTAATAAAGCATTTTCATTAATAAAATATATACTTTACTTATTCTCTTATATTACAGTATAATATTTATTTATTTCTCTTCTCTGTCTCTTATGTCCTTCTCTTCTTCTTCTGTCTCTTCTTCCTCTTCTCTCTCATCTCCTTTTTTTCTTTCTTTTATCTCCTTTCCCTCATGTCCTTTTTTTCTTTCTCTTCATCTATCCCTTCTTTCTTTCTTGTGTCCTCCTCTTCTTCCTCCCCTCTCGTTTCCTGGTTCTCTCCTCGTCTCACTGCACCTGAAAAGTCAACACATTAATTAATTAAGAGTTTAAACCTTTCATTTGTTTTATACACTGCGACCAGAGTGTACCAGGGGTCTGGGGCAGGAGGCCATTCTGCCCCGGGAGAACATCAACAACAACTATATTCAAGCTACATACATACAGTACAATGATACATACAAAATTTATAAATAAATACATACAGTACAATGATATATACATACTTTTTAAATACATTCAGAGATGCATGCATACATACATACATAGAAACTTTATAAATACATACAGTACAGTGATACATACATACATTATAAATACATACATACATAGAAACTTTATAAATACATAGTGATACATACATACATAGAAACTTTACATTATATAAATCATACAGAACAATTAGGCTGATCTTAAAGAGGAAATTATATTGTTGATCAATTGGAAAGCTACTGATTCCTCCTAACTATACCAGAACAGACACACATACACCATCAATGATAGTACAGCTAACGCAAAAAGAAATCGTCACACCAGCTGAAATCCGTAACCATGGATTATTTACAAACCTTATAATATTATTTAAGAAGAATGAAACAATTTTTTTTAATGTCATGAAAGATTATTAGTTTTTAGTCATTATTCCATAAACTTTTAACACAGCATTGATACATTTTGGCATACTGGCAGCCAATTGTTTACAATAATCATCAACCTCAGCCCACAGCTTCCTTATCTTCACTACCCAACAGTCAACATTGGATATTGGGAGTTTGCCTAGCTAATGCCATCGCCTGGTTCTTTTCCTCTATGGTCAACTTAGTAGAACCCATTTTGCAGCGGAGTAAAATTGGCCAACTAATATCTGGAGTGGGAGGGGGAGTAGGATATTCCCAAGCACCCTCACTGTAGGCCTGACTGACCCTTACTAAGTACACAAATTAATACTCAAACATAGAAAATGAAACCAAAAGTTACCTAATAGGTGTTTTTTTGTTGTATTAATTAGATTGTAAGGTTGATAATCCAGAATAAAGACAAGGCGTTAGAAACTGTCGCGATTTGTTCGAGTGCAACGATTTCTTTTACGTTAGCTGTAATAGAGGATGATGTGTTTCATGGTATAGTTTGGAGGAATCACACACCTTCCAATTCACACACACAAAAAAAATATTGCCATAAAACAAAGTGAACCAAATTGAAAGTGATTTGTACAGCCAGATGAATTTGACAACAAGCATTAAAAGGACAGTATATACAATGTTGGTAGTAATCTGGTGTAAATAATTCCTCCAAATATTGCCACCAAGCACACACACCTAAATGGAGGGAGCTTGTTTCGTGACATGGTTAGGAGGAATCAGAAGCCTACTGTAATTTTTTTCATACAGAATCACGGGGTCCTTCATGGGAGAGTACTGTATGTAAATCTGGAGCAAATGATACCTCCAAACAACATTGTTAATAGATCATAATTATAGTATTAAATTAATATCAGAAAAAGATTGTTTAATATTTTTGTTAAATCTGGAGCAAATGATTCCTCCATACTATTCCAAGCAACAACAGAACATCATTATAGTATTTAATACAGAAAAAGATTGATTAATTTTGTATTTTTGTTAAATCTGGAACAAATTATTCCAAACAACAATAGAATATCATTATTTAAGATAAACAAAGATTGATTAATATTGTTTGTAAATCTGGAGCAAATTATTCCTCCATACTATTCCAAGTGACAACAGTATTATTAAAAGTTCCTAATTATAGTTCTGTTGTTTCCCGACATACTTTGGAGGAATCAAGACACTTATGTACCAATAGTGTATGAACCACTAAAAAATAAACAACAATAACAACAAGAATTTAAAAGGTAGTACATATTTAACACAATGCAATACCTCAGGAAACTTTATTAACAATGACTGGTGGCTTTCTTGTTGTTGTTGTTGCTTGGAAAAGTTTGGAGGAATCACTTACTCCAGATTTACCACCACACACACACAAAACAATGGGTCGTATGCAAGAACATCCGTGGTGTTGACGAAGGTATGGTACCAGTACGACGGCTTGATTCTTTTTCTATGAAGACATCGAACCGGTACCACACATCGTATACACCATCATTGTTCTTGAATATGGCCCAATGTAACTCCACATATACTCACAGTAACTATAGTGTTGCTTGTACTGTTATTGTTGATGCAAGGATGAACAACAAACAAGGGAGGTTGTTAAGTCTCTTGTATAACTACAGTTTCTCCACAACTCTGTAACAAAATACAACCTAATTAATTTATGAATGGTATAAAATACAACCTAATTTACTGCCCAGGGTGGCTGACTTTTTACTCTGAATATTAGCCATGCTCCACAGGGCTATAATAAAGTTTATTGTGATAGATGTAGGTATACTGTGTAGATCATTAACACAGGGTGGCTGACTTTATTCTCTGTAAATACTAGCTATCCCCCACAGGGCTAGAATAATCATTGTTGTAGGATCTGGTCACTTTCTAGTGGATTTGACAAGATCAGTCCACATGGATTATAAATACACATGAGGTGTACTGCAACTGGAGGCCCTTTTTATTTTTTCCACTGGTGTGTGGATGGCCAGCACACAGGGTGTATTATACCTTTGTATACAGCAGTGTAAACTCTCTCCCCCTTATGGTGCCTTCAGGACTGGTGTCATGGAAGGTACGGCCCCACTTGTTGCTCTTGTGGTAACGTGGACTTGGACCCACAACACTGGCTGTGGGATCAAAGACCTCCCCCCCCAATGAGCTCCCCAGACTCCCTGGTCCAGTAAGCTCTGGTCCCATTTCCCTGGGATGTGCTTTAAGTAGCCCAGGCATATAGGGACATACAGCCCCTCCTTTATTTTAATTTGTGTTTTCACTGTGACCAGAGTGTACCGGGGGGTGGGGGGTGGCAGGATGCCATTCTGCCCAGGGAGAACAACAACCTAATTTATTTATGGATAGTATAAAATACAAAATTATGGATTAATTCGTGGATGGTAGAAAATGCAACCGAATTCATTTGGATGGTAAAAGAAAAACTGAGAGAACATTTGTAAGAGGGAAAATGGTTTTTGAGGGTCCTGAGCTGAGGGGCTTCAAAATATTCCCATCACAAATAATTACTAGTACAGAATAAAAGTCAAACTTGTCTATTATTACAATTACTATGAGACATGCTGTGTGTACACTCGTGATACTTAATTTCTGACCAGAGACGAACGGCAGGCACACACACCCTACATTCGAACTCTGTCTCTATAGTGTACTGAATGGGGAAAGGAGCAATGTCAGGCGATTCAAAGCTTTCTGTTCCTAACACTCTGGTCAGAAATGATGTATCACGAGTGTACTATTGCAGACAACAATTTCTTTCCATTCAGGGTGACACATACAGTTATCTCATCATTGTTTTCATGTATTGCTAGGATGTTATTGCTTTGTATTGTGTGTGAGTGTTTGCTGGAAGTTTGAAGCTGCTTCTTAATTTATATACTGTACTGTATAAGAAAACACATACAGCTCACTATTAGAGACAAGCAGTCAAATGTTTACTAAAGTCACTCCTATGTGGAAAGAAACTTTTGTCTGCAATAGTACACTTGGAGGAATAAATGTGGGGAAAACAAATGAACTTGGTTTCATTTCCCTTTACACTGTATAAACCTGACTGTAAAACCTACAATGCCTTATACTGTACATGTACAGTTGGCTCCACTCCCGCGTTGACCACTGCGCGTTGCCAATGTTGAGCCACCCAGATATTCGAATCCCGAACGAAGCGAAGCACTCATGACCGAGTGAGATGGAGGGAGGGACGACTGAGTTGGGGAGATGGAGGGAGGGACGACTGAGTTGGGGAGATGGAGGGAGGGACGACTGAGTTGGGGAGATGGAAGGAGGGACGACTGAGTTGGGGAGATGGAAGGAGGGACGACTGAGTTGGGGAGATGGAGGGAGGGACGACTGAGTTGGGAGATGGAGGGAGGGACGACTGAGTTGGGGAGATGGAGGTCATGAGTGCTTCGCTTCGTTCGGGATTCGAATATCTGGGTGGCTCAACATTGGCAACGCGGGAGTGGAGCCAACTGTACAGTTGGACACATGAATGGGTGGTACAGCCCAGGTGAAAGATACTTGTCCCAATTGAGTAACTAGTGTCTATTATCAGGTACAGTTGGACACATGAATGGGTGGTACAGCCCAAGTGAAAGATGGTCAATTTCTCCCAATATCAAGTTCCTTAGTACCAAATAGGAGACATCAGGGGCAGAAGTCAGTATTGAGGATGGTAATAAAAAGCAAGTACCTGTTAATAGACACTGGTTACTCAAATGGGAAAAGTATCTTTCACCTGGGTTGTACCACCCATTCATGTGTCCAACTGTACTTGCTTTTTATTACCATCCTCAATACTGACTTCTGCCTCTGATGTCTCCTATTTGGCACTAAGGAACACACACACCATCCTCAATACTGACTTCTGCCCCTGATGTCTCCTATTTGGCACTAATAAGGAACTTGATATTGGCAGAAATGGACCATCTTTCACTTGGGCTGTACCACTCATTCATGTGTCCAACTGTACTTAGAGTGGGACGGAGACAAAACCTAAAGACTAAGTAATGGTTGTTTGTATAAAATAATTATGGAGGAACAAGTGGTACAGAAGCAGCAATTATTACAATTAACATGAACCATTACAATTATTATAGGTACAGTACAGTAAACTCTCCTATTACACTGTTATTATAGATGTGTAATAAAACTGTTTACAGAAAACCCTCATTGTACAGTACACTGATATTATGGGTGTGTAATGAAACTGTACAGAAAACCCTCATTGTACAAGTGATAAATCATCCTTGTTTAGGGTCCTGATTAATCCAAGTTACTGTATATACGGTACTCCTTCCATGTTCAGGGAATCAGAGAGGATTGATGTCATGTTTTGGTGGGAATTAGAATGCTATAAAAGATGTGGACTGGAACCAGACGAGTTATTATTTGTTATCGTTTACCAGGATCTCCTCAGTGTGCCAGCCCATTCAGTCTATTTCATCACTTCACTTCTAGAGTTAAGTTTGTGTGACTTAATCCAGTTCCTCTTCCCTTGGTTTGGATTCAAGTGTAGCCTAATTTAAGGAACTCTTAGTTTGTAAGTAATATATAAAAGTTAGACTAGGGTTACTGTCAGTATTATAATGACCTCTGTGATGAAAGTAACTGTAGGTCATTGTTCATATTCTGGTAAAATTAATAGCTATTGTATGTGTACAAGAAGTTCCCTTCACTCTTTTTGACCTTTTAACTTAAGAAATACTTTTGTGTGCAGTCAGTTACAGGAGTTACTTTTGAGTTGTGTTCAGTCTCAGGGCATTACTATAATCCATTCCTTTACCGCTGTCCACTGCCAGGACAAAACATACCAAGAGTACACCAATGTCATTCAAACATAAAAACACACACATCGCAACTTAGTGCCCTCAAATCACTTGCCAATACAATAATAAAGATTTAATACTCAAATAATCACACACTCCTGTACAGTAGGACACATGAATGGGTGGTACAGCCCAAGTGAAAGATGGTCAATTTCTGCCAATATCAAGTTCCTTATTAGTGCCAAATAGGAGACTTTAGGGGCAGAAGTCATTATTGAGGATGGTGTGTGTGTGTGTGTTCCTTAGTGCCAAATAGGAGACATCAGGGGCAGTCAGTATTGAGAATGGTAATAAAAAGCAAGTATCTGATAATAGACACTGGTTACTCAAATGGGACAAGTATCTTTCACCTGCTGGGCTGTACCACTCATTCATGTGTCCAATTGTATATATAAAACCAACATGAAAACCACAACCACACTATACTAACCTATACTGCTGTACCAACTGTCAGTGATGGATGGTGCCAGGGAGGAAGTGGAGTTCTGTCAGTATGTGAGTAGTTGTTGTTGAAGTTCCTCAAGGTGTGTGACCGATGCGCCCCGTGTGTGTGTGTTGTTGACAAAGTGTTGGGTCACACTCACGGCCACATCATCACTGCTATCCAGGTGTCCAGCTTTGGTTCGGTCCACATCTCACAACACGTGGCATTTTGTCCTCCATCTGAGTAAAAAGAATTGCTATAAAGTATATAAATCAACACCAATGTAATTAAAACAGTGGGACCTGAATGCCATATATACAAACTATCAGTTGTGCGAGACCTATTGGGGTACAATTACAAACACACACATTAAACCTCTTCCAGTCCATTGTTAGCAGGTAACTGGATATCTATTTTAGCTTGTAAAGGAAGTTTTTGGTAATAAGTCAGATGTATCCACTAAAATGCAGGCTACTTCATAATTTCCTTAATTTTTTTCACTGGTGCTGATTCTTTTGATAGTAAATAACATCCCAGATAGACAAAGTACTGAACTATGTATTAATTACATTGTTGTCTTTATTGCCCCATACTCACTCACTTTGTGTTGTTTAATGCTAATGTATACACAATGAGGGTTGGAGTTGAAGGTCAAGGCTCAAGTATATATAAGATAAACAATTAATATGACAAACACTGTACAATGGTGTTAAATACCCATTATTCACATTAAATCAAGGGACATTGTGGGGTTGTTGTCACTAATTCCCCAAACTGTGTGGCTGAACAGTCCTGAATCAGACTAAACAAAGTCACACAGATGGTGAGGCCCACAAAAGGGAGATAGTGAGATCTGTTTCTTCCAAGACAACAGAGGAGAGGGCACTACTGGTTCAAGCCAATGAACACATCAACAGTAAACTCCCTTGTTGTGTCACACAATCAGCTGATCTCACCACCTACCCAGAAGGATTGAGAAATAGTAAAAGAGACAGACAGAACAGGTCAGGGTGTGGTAGAGGATGACAAATTCCTCATATCTGGATAGAATCAGCCTTCACCAGTGGGAAAAAGGTGATAGAAAGGTGGGACAGCAAGCATGAAGGAAATAGAAGGAACAGAGGGACAGTTGAAAAACTAAAAGGAGTGGTTGAGAGAGTGAAGCGTAATACACTGAGATGGTTTGGACATGTAGAGAGAATGCAAGGTGACGAGTTTGTAAAGGAGGTGTATGGAAGTGAAGTTGTGGCACCTGGTGTGCGAGGCAGACCACTGGGCAGATGGCAGAACAGAGTGGAAGAGTATGTAAAGGATTGATTGATGAATATTAGGCGCCGCAACATCGAGGTCCTATAGCACCAGAAAAAGGTGATAGAGAGGTGTGACAGCAAGCAGGAAGGAAATAAAAAGAAAGGAGGGACAGTTGAAGAACTGAAAGATGGGAACCATTTAGTCTGGTCTCTCACTAGCGACCTTCCTAGCATGGAAAGCTCTCTCTTCCCGAAATCGGGAAAGAGCAGGGGCTGGAGCCCCCTCTAGTCTAGCTCGCCAAGTATCAAAGACACACAAGCCCCCCCCTCCACGTCATGAGTGGCAGAGTATGAAAAAAGGAGGGAGTGTTGGAACAGAGTGGAAGAGTATGTAAAGGAGAGAAACATGAGGGGAAGAGTAGGGCTGGATCAGGGAAAACTGGAGACACTTCTGCCATGGCCAGCCCTTTGGAGAGAGTTCCCTGAGGGAACGAGGCATCAGAGCTATAGATAGATAGATAGAAAAGGATTGTCTGGAGAGGAAGGTGTGTCTAGACCCTTAAAGTACTGGCCACATCACCAAAGGTAATACTTCCCCCCATGGGAACATTGTGGGGTAAAGTATACACCAGAAACAATTAATATCACAAGTACTATACAAGTGTGTTAAATAGCCATTATTCATATAAACAGTATATATTTGTAACATATGAAGACTTGTGACCACAACAGTGACAACACACACTTGATATTCGGGTTGGAACAAATACTGATTATCAATGTCAAATACAAACACAAATACTTGCACATGTGACATTATAATGTAAAAATGTAACTGAAATTAAGATGTACTAAAATAATTAAATATACTTGTATTTTCAAATTCAGAAATACAAACCCAATATCCTACCTAAATACAGTATCAGAATTGTATCTTATTATTACTAATGTTAGGAACATTTCTGGGCTCAACTTTACTCACTCAGGAGTGTAAAAATTACCACCTTTGCTGAATATTCTTGTAGAAGTTTCCAATCTTGTAAAACAACCTGAAATGGTATTGGCAAAGTGCCTCAATATTTTTGAAGCCTTGTATATCACACCAATAACAACAACAACATAGCCTATCACACCAATACTTCAATGGGTTGATGTATAAAGACAAAACACCTTCCACTACTGTAGCTGCTGTTCAAACTGTCTTCACCACTGTACACTGTACTGTAGTGTGGTTTGTCATTAACCCCTGCAGACCGGGAGGGGGGGTCCCTGCCTCGACATTTCTACCCTGCCGCGAGCGTCAAAATTCCTCGATTTGCCCTATATTCACAACGCTCACACTCTTAACCTATATTGTGTACTGACTTCAAAATTG
The DNA here is from genome assembly GCA_034508575.1 of Petrolisthes manimaculis. Classification (NCBI taxonomy): domain Eukaryota; kingdom Metazoa; phylum Arthropoda; class Malacostraca; order Decapoda; family Porcellanidae; genus Petrolisthes; species Petrolisthes manimaculis. Next base: position 1,787,062 of record JAWZYT010000298.1, on the reverse strand, counting down.
TTCCATCCTTACCTTCAACTCTTCCTCTTTCCAATGGTACCATCGGGCGGGCTGTACGATGAATAGTTCTGGAGATGAGAGAGTTTAAGTAGACCATGTCTGCGCGCGAATCTGCAGTATGTCTGTGTCTACGTGCGGGATAGACTCGACCACGGCTTAGTGTACAGTTTCCCGCGTAACTCCCTTGTCAACTCACTCGTATTACTACTATTATGTATCGTATGTCATGATTTCAACACTAAAAATAGTATGAACACTTGTAGGAATATATCATCGTGTAACTGTCACTTAGAAAATGATAAACAAACCGACTTGTACCGTAGGAAACACGTATATTTACTATCAATTGTGTCTGTATGGGCGTGTTTTGTGGTGTTATTTTTTTATTACTACCCCATTATGTATCGTGTGTCATGATCTATACACTAAATAATAATTTGTAACCTTGTAGGAATATCATGGTGTCACTCACGTACATATATTCACTACGGTATTGTCTTACGATCGTTAGAGTACAAATTCGGACAAGGGCAATTACTTAAAAATCGCCCAGCCATCGTGGGGTCCCAGAATCGACTGAGAGGGTAGCGGATCGATATTTTGAGTGTATTTTCTCGCCCAACGACAAGAAAAACTAGCCCTACATGGCGCGAAATAGCGCTAAATCGCTGGACTGGGACACACTACCGGGACCTAACTTAACCTAATCTGGACTGGGACACACTACCGGGGCCCAACTATAAGAGGTAACTACTGTTATGCAGCATTTGCAGAAGAAATGGTATATAGATATGTGGTTTGTAATAGTGAAATATAAACACTAGTAATAGTAAAATTTTCGATATGGAGTTGTGGCAACTTGTAAAAATATTCCCAAACAACTTTTCTATATACCATTTCTTCTGCAAATGCTGCATAACAGTAGTTACCTCTTATAGTTAGGTCCCGGTAGTGTGTCCCAGTCCAGATTAGGTTAGGTTAGGTCCCGGTAGTGTGTCCCAGCCCAGATTAGGTTAGGTTAGGTCCCAGTAGTGTGTCCCAGTCCAGATTAGGTTAGGTTAGGTCCCGGTAGTGTGTCCCAGCCCAGATTAGGTTAGGTTAGGTCCCGGTAGTGTGTCCCAGTCCAGATTAGGTTAGGTCAGGTGAGGTGAGGTCTGACTAATTTCTACTGTATATTTCTTCCTGCTTAGGTCCCGGTAGTCTGCCCAGGTTAGGTCCCGGTAGTCTGCCCCAGTTAGGTCCCGGTAGTCTGCCCCAGTTAGGTCCCGGTAGTCTGCCCTGGTTAGGTCCCGGTAGTCTGCCCCAGTTAGGTCCCGGTAGTCACACTAAATCCGGTATTTTTACAGTAAACCTGGGTTCAGTAAAACGTATATATTAGTATGTTTTACCACTAATTAGGACCATTCTAAGACTATTTTCTTCAATGGTGTTTCTCTCGGAAATGCCCCGTTTTCGAGATATGCCCAGTTTTCATACCCCATACAAACTTGGGGGAGAGCCTGGGAATACGGGATTTTGGGTGCAGGGAAAACACTATCAGTGTTGCAAATGTTGTAATATTCACGCCACTTGTGGCTGTATTGGCTATATTTTGTTTTGGGAATACTGTGTTTGAGCGTCCTGTATCCATCTACGTTCCTGGATATTTACCCGGTAACTACATCTATTTGTTATACCGGTTTTATGCACAGGTTAGGGCCGGTAGTTAGCCCAGGTTAGGTCCCAGTAGTCTGTCGTGGTCTAGGTTAGGTTAGGTCAGGTCAGGTAATACCAATTCCCAAAATAACCATTTGATTTGAATATCTAGCCCAACCCAAGCCAACACGTGTTGTAACGCTGCTGTTTGGGCTATAATTGCATTTTACTGTAACGGTCTCGAAAACTTTGTTATTTCGCTTTTATTTCCGGTTTCAAGTGTTTATTTAAGACAATTACATATTATAAAGGCAACGCCATAGTGTACAGCATGTTTTCTCCCACCCAAAACCCCGTATTCCCAGGCTCTCCCCCAAGTTTGTATGGGGTATGAAAACTGGGCATATCTCGAAAACGGGGCATTTCCGAGAGAAACGCCATTGAAGAAAATAGTCTTAGAATGGTCCTAATTAGTGGTAAAACATACTAATACATACATTTTACTGAACCCAGGTTTACTGTAAATTTACCCTAAATCCTTCTAGGAAATATATTTTTTTCCAGTGAAATCCTGTTGTGGCAACTTGTAAAAATTTACCAATTTTTTTGACATTTATGCATGTTAAGAAACTACTATAAAACCAAAATAAGCTCATTTACGTGTTTTCCCCCACTCAAAACCCCCAATTCCCAGTGCTCTCCCCCAAGATTGAAGGGGTTAGGGAATATGTATAAGCCAAGTGGTTTCCTATCAATATTATGGTCACTAATGATTAGAACAAGTAAAAATAGGCAGGACAAAAACAGGTGGAACTCTTATGCAGAATTACCCACCTTATAAACTCACCATTATTCTGTCACTGTAGCTTCATTATATATTTATCTACCCAGGGCACTGTCCTGGGCCCCCTTCTCTTCCTTTCATACATTAATGACCTCCCACTTTCACTTTCCTCTACCACTAGACTCTTTGCAGACGATAGCTTAGTTTACAGACCAATTAAAGATAGGAATGACTGCCTTCGACTACAGGACGACCTAACTGCACTTGAAGACTGGGAAGTCAAGTGGCAGATGACATTTAGACCAGACAAATGCCATCACATCCGTTTTACCCGTGCTCATAATCCCATACCATATACATATCAGCTACACAACACTAACCTCAACACAGTCCCTTCCCACAAATACTTGGGCGTCCACATCTCATCGGACATGAGGTGGAACACACACATAGGTAGCATCAGGGCCAAAGCCAGTAGGGTCCTGGGGTTCTTGCGCAGGAACCTCAGCAGGTGTAACACAGACATTAAAATCATTGCTTATAACACTTTCGTTCGACCACACCTAGAGTATTGTGACACCGTCTGGGACCCACACACTTACAATAATATAAATAAATTAGAGTCCATACAAAACAAAACTGCAAGATGGGCCAGACGTGATTACAGACACACTACATCAGTCACTTTGCTTAAACAAGACACAAAACTAGACCCATTGGCAAGAAGAAGACAAATACACAGACAACAGATGATATACAAAATCACAAACAAGTTAGTTGACATAGACAAAGACACATACCTACACCCTACAAGTATACGGTCCACTAGAGGCAGCCACAACTTAAAATACCATACATACCAGACAAGCACTGATATATTTAGACACTCATTCTTTCCCCGTAGCATCAAAGAGTGGAATAATCTCCCATCTCATATAGTTAATAGCCCCACTCTTGACACTTTTAGAAATAGGATCACCAATCATTACCTCCCCAATCCTAATCCTCAACCCACAGTCCTTGACCCAATCCACCCTCATCCTAATCCTACCCTGGATCCCTAAATCCCCCGCACAACCCCCGCATATTATGCTGCCCACGAGCAGCCCTCTGCGGGACCCAAAAACTTAAACTTAAACTAAACCTTTATTTCGTATGTATGTCATCCCCTGGTCACGTGTTAACCGCTAAATGTGACGAAATAATAGTGTTTTTTTATATCGGTCACATAATCGGTGGCTCGGTGCCTCCCAGTGTTGCCAGATGGCGCAGGTGAAATTTCAGTAGAAATGTGAGGAAAAATTCAGTAGATAGGGGTAAAATTTCGGTAGCCATACTCGATAACATATATTCATATATTTAATAAAAATAAGAAATTTTTGTAAAAATTAAATTAAATTACGAAGCTTTCTATATGCAATATTTTATTACAATAGCTGGTATAAAACAGTATACAAAATACAATTTCTTTTATCAAATAAAACTTTCATTTTCATACGGGATTGTGGCAATAACTTAAGACCTTAGCCTATTAATTTCAGCTGCGGTTTTCTGCTCCCAGTTTTTCATGTACATTTCAGTGTTCATTCTTTTAAGCATTTCTTTGCTTATTTCAAAATCATGACAGTTATGATTTGGTATCAGTCTTTTAGTGTTAAGCATTCCACTAATAGTTTTAGTTGTTAGCCTGTTTCTTAGTTTTTTTTCCATCCGATTGATGCTTGAAAACACTCTCTCCACTGTTGCAGTGTTGCACTCGAGTGCGGCAAACATAACAAATTAAGCATGAAAGCAGAGAGGTGCGGGTACATTGGCTCACTATCAGTTATCACCTGTTTTTGTGTCACTCACTTTTACCCAAAACTGAGTTATGTTGAGATCACAGCTCTCTGAGCTCAATATCTCACTGTTTCTGAGCAACCTCCATTCTTTATCTATATCTTTATGAATTTTTAACCACTGGGAAACATAATTTCTGCAAATTTTCTGTAGAACCTATGAAAATTCAGTAGAATTCATAAGTTTTTGTGGAGAAACAAACAAAATTCAGTAGATTACGGCAATAATTCGGTATTTCTTGAGATTCATCAGAATTTCAGTAGATCTCATGATATTTCGGTAGATCAGCTGGCAGCACTGCCTCCCTTCCTCTGCCAGTCCGCCACAGTATTGCCAGGTCCGAACACAAACAAACACGTCCACAGTGTTACCACCTCACAATATAAACATTAATTAATTAACTGCTGGTGGAGATAAAGTTTATATATATATATATATATAACAAACCCACCAACACCCTGTGAAATGATCTATCTATTTATCTATTGCCATTTTCTTACCCACCCAAACCCTTTTTTTACCCACCAAAATCCTTTAAAATTATCTATCTATTTATGTATTACCAATTTTTGCCCACCCAAAGCCTGTAAAATGATCTATTCATTTATCCATTGCCATTAAATATTGCCTCTATCCTCGAAGGGAGTGGCCACAAATGAATCGCCTCCAACCATCTCTGTCTCCTGTCAACTTCCTCATTTGTTGTACTGTGTCAACAATAAGTATTAACCAAGGTCTAATAAGAAAGGTCTGTCAGCCAGGTCTATAACCAGTGCCAGACTGTGGTGATTTTCCGTGGCTACTGGCTGGCGTCCCATTCAAAATCCCATACACAGTTTCACATCTTCGCTATTACACAACCATCCCTATTTTTTTTTCTGCTCTACCTCTACTCTTTACATTATCTCCTCTTATCTAAACTACTCTCTATATAAGTCTCTCATGCTCAAAAACCATTACAACTTCTAACAAGCCTTCATACAGAATATTTCAATAAATAAGACAATCTAGCATTCTCTTTCAAAAACATTATAGGAACACCTTCGTAACTAAAATACCAAATTGACTTGAACATAAATTTTAAATATAGAGGGACATAAGGATTTATACATATGACAAACATAAGGTGAGTTATTTCTCTATTTAGTTTTCTACTATAGCTTGTGTCAACATATCATACCTACTTCTCAAGACTTTCAATATACTTTAGGAATTCTCACCTCATAACTCGAATCTTATAACGGCTTTTCAGATATATCATATACCTTCGCAAACAACTTATATCAATGCCTGATGAATCGATATCCCAATTCAGAACTAAATAGACAATTATACAAAATAATTACACTCGTATTTCCTATAACAACACATATCTAATTTTCTTTAGCTATACATAAATATAACCTTCTCGATTTCTCTCGTAGATCCCAGCAACGAAGAAAACGGCATTTCAAAGGAATAACTAAAAGTTTAGTTTAAGTTTAAGTTTTTGGGTCCCGCAGAGGGCTGCTCATGGGCAGCATAATATGCGGGGGTTGTGCGGGGGATTTAGGGATCCAGGAAATAATTTGGAGCGTTACACAAACATCAGTGAAGAGGCACGCAGCGGACACCTCAGCTGCAACGTGTGGGGCTACATGTCGATGCACGGAGTTGGTGATGTGACCAGAATTGAGGGAAGATTTATGGCGGAAAAGTATATCAACATTCTATAGAATTTCATGCTTCCTTCTCTGCAACGTAGGGATTTTCCATTTCCACCAGGACCAATTTTTTGTGTGCAAGATCGTTGCCCTATTCATACAGCCAGGGTAGTGAGGGATTGGTTCAGCCAGCAGGAAAATTAGCAGCTTCTTGATTTGCCTAGCAAAGGGTGCGACTGCAATCCCATTGAACATCTTTGGGCAAACATGGTAAACTGTTGGGAACCAGACAGAGAGCGAACCCCAGAGCAGCTGATGCAGCACACGAGGGAGCAGTGGGAGTTGTTCCGAGGCAAGTCGGAACTCCTTCACAGCCTCGTAACAAGCATGCCCGACCGTTTAATTAAGGGAGGTTATTGAAAAAAGAGGAGGCTCGACACATTATTAAGAGCATATTAATTCCCCATTCATAATAAAACCAGGTAGTTACTGTAGCTGCAATATACACAATGCTAATAGTGCGTTAATGAATATGATCCTGTCTCCATAAAAAGTTTATTTTTGTTAATTGTTGTTTGTTATTTTTTTTTGGAAAGATTAGTTTGTTATCCGTTTACAGGTTAAAATATATCCCGTATAGAAGTAATGTTGATATTATTCCCTACTGCCTGTCCGGGAGCTTTTGGCCGATTTTTCCAAAATCGCTCTATTCCACTTACTCTGTACGTCTAAACTACGATACTGAACAACTTAAATTTGGTCTTGTTAGCACCATCAACTCTTCCTCTTTCCAATAAAACCAACCCTAGCTCTCTACAACTCTCCGTTGCCGAGAAACTAAGTGAGGAATGAAGGGTAATTTCTCGGGTGAGCGCGGCTGCGTTCGGGTACGTGTAGGTGGCTCTGACGACAACTGAACGTGGCCTGCGCGGGTGGCAGTCAGTGTTGTAAGTAAGCATGGCGCAACACAGAATCGGACACGCACGAGAAATCTAATCCACATCCATTCATGTTCACAGTCAGTAACACACTGACTGACGATGGTGATTTGTAGGGATGGTGGTGAAGTATAGCCAAGTAAAAAAAACTCCGCCAAATTGGGCTCGTAAATGCCGACATTGGCAATAGCGGTGCTTCATCCTGCCCGGTCACCATATAGCAGTGGCGTACGACACGATCCGGGCGCTTCTTGGGGGCGTCTATGACCGCAATCCGGCCATTAACCCCTAAAGACCGGTTGACGTGATAGACCGTCTTACGTAAGGAACCGGGCAACTGCACCTACCGTCACAGCGATTTAGAGCTATTTCGCGCCCTGTACGGCTAGTTTTTCTTGTCGTTGGGCGAGAAAATACACTCACAATATCGATCCGCTACCCACTCAGTCGATTCTGGGACCCCACGATGGCTGGGCGATTTTTAAGTAATTGCCCTTGTCCGAAATTGTGCTCTAACGATCGTAAGACAATACCGTAGTGAATATATGTACGTGAGTGACACCATGATATTCCTACATGGTTACAAATTATTATTTAGTGTATAGATCATGACACACGATATATAATGGGGTAGTAATAAGAAAATAACACCACAAAACACACCCATACAGGCACAATTGATAGTAAATATACGTGTTTCCTACGGTACAAGTCAGTTTGTTTATCATTTTTTAAGTGACAGTTACACGATGATATATTCCTACAAGTGTTCATACTATTTTTAGTGTTGAAATCATGACATACGATACATAATAGTAGTAATACGAGTGAGTTGACAAGGGACTTGGGCGGGAAACTGAACTCCCATGCCGTAGTCACACCGCACTCACGCATACACACTGACACACCCCTGTCTCGCGCACAAACATGGTTCACTTCAATTCGCCCTATCTCCACAACTATTCATCGTACAGCCCTCCCGATGGTACCATTGGAAAGAGGAAGAGTTGAAGGTAAGGATGGAATAATTTTGAAGTCAGTACACTATATAGGTTAAGAGTGTGTGCGTTGTGAATATAGGGCAAATCGAGGAATTTTGACGCTAGCGGCAGGGTAGAAATGTGGAGGCAAGGTCCACCCTTCCCGGTCTGCAGGGGTTAAGGGTTAAAGGATATAATATAACAGATATTCTAATTATTTTTGTTTATTATTACTTTTCAACTAATCACCATCATTTATCTTCCCCTTCACCATCGGCTCAAATCATGTTCACATTAATTTTTCTTCTCTCCTCTATCCACCTACGTTAATGCTGTATGCATTTCTTTAAACCCGGGTTCTTCAAACTACGGGTCCCGAATTCCTACATACTGGGTCACAGGCTCACAAGAATAAATACATGAATAAAATAGAATAGTAATGTTCTTGACAATAAAATAAATATGAAGTTCATACATAAATCCACCTAACATATTTTTATAATCGAATATTCATATATTTAATTATCAATAAAAGAAAATCATTGCACAAATGTTAGCCTTCTTGCGAGAGAGAGAGAGAGGGAGGGGTAGATTAGGCAGTGGCCGCAGTGTTTATAATTCTGTAAATAATTCTGGTTAAGATGCCTTTTAATCATAAATTTTGCATTTCAATTTCTGGCCTTGTATTTTCTTAGGTTGATAATTCTGGTCATTTGTAACAGATCTTTCTGTATGGGTCGCGAGAATGATGTCATATAAAAACTGGGTCACGACTGAAAAAGTTTGAAGAACCTTGATGACAATATACGGGTAAGGGTATCGATCGTACGTTTTTTTTAATATCTGGAAATAATCATTGAACCATTTTCAGTCATTATTTTTGCTTTAATTATCGTATAATATTATCATCTTGCGAGGTATCACACTTGGATGGTATTAAGTCAAGTAAAAGCTGCATATGTATTTTTTTTAATTCATGATACAATAATAATCTCACTACAAAAGTTCCATTACATACTGGCTGCATTATTTTATTAATTAAGAGCATCACAGTCATATTTTATGAGAATATTAATTTTCCTTCATGCTGTCTCCTCCTGTGTATATTAAAGTATGGTGAATCATTGTATTAATGGAAAAACTACAAGTAAAATTAATATATTAGCCTGGCTGAGTCTATGATTTTCATTGGCTGACCAGTTCGCTCTTCGGACCTTATTTACCCAAATTTTTCTTCTCTCAGCATCTCTTGGGAACCGAAACAGACGCATATGAGGTCCATTTTTGTTCTGACATCCATATGCAGAACACCCAACCATATTTTCTACCCAAAAAGCACCATTAAAACAACCATAACACACCATATTTAGCACCAGCTACCAGACGGATTCGTCACCATTGCCATTCGACGCCAGTGGCGGTTTTTACGGAAGCAGTCATATATATATATATGTGTGTGTGTGTGTAAAGATTGTTATACAACAAAAATCTTCATTTGTTCTAATAAAAATGTACCTAATTAACTAAAACAATATAATATCAGGTAATTAATCACATTCCTCAGTATGTGGCGAGATATTCTCTGTGACGAATCTGCAGGTGATCTGTATCTACTATTTTCGTGGATGAACCAAGATGGCGCCGGTCAAACCAACCAATCATCGAGCAGCAAAAATTGTTGGGTGTCCAGTCTCTCTTTCTATAGGGTCTCTAGTGTGGACCATTGATCTGTCCGGAGCTGTACTTGGGTCCACGCAGCATCTTTGTTCCACTTCTTGAATAAAACCGTGTCTAGTATTGGTAGTCTACCATACACCCTTGGGTAGTAACCACCTCCTGACGTTACAACCTGAAAGACTGACAGTGATACTCACACATGTTGCTTTAGATTTATGAGATTAGAACACATGTTCTCTTGAATTATCCTTTCATAACACATGTCACTCACTCTCGTCTTATGATACTGTCACATGTATTGATAGTTTATGTCAGTGTTTGATCGACCGAGATGATATCTTTTAAGCTTGAGGAAATCTCGGCCACCTGTTTTCTTAAAGGGAGATTCTTCTGTTGCATAATACTGACGTCACGAACCTGAGAAAAACTGCCATTTTTCACCAGATAAAATAATTGTTAACAACAAAGTTGGGGAAGTCCTCGATCGGTGATCTCTTTCCCGCATAATTTCGGCCTCATAAAAATATATAATTAGAGGTGAAAAACTTTTCTGATTGCTCTCATTTTTTTTAACATAGGGCATTGTTCTTTCAGAAACATAGTGTTTTTTTGTTTTAAGCCAAAGGTGCAGGTATGAACTAATATAAATGTTATTAGCTCTGCCAACCCCTGTACTATTTTATGCTTGTAATTGCTGTTTTACTGTATGTTGCACACCAATTCTTATCTATGATGTTAATATAATTACTGAATAATAACATCTTAAAGTGCAGACGTACGATGTATCAGTAATTATCGCGGGGAAGATTTTACAAAATACAACTAACTCGGCCAACAGTCTGTTCCCCAACTTCCATATTAAAACCGCTGGCGATCACACGCAACCCTTCAGTTAGTGACCCTGGGAATTAAAAATACTGAAAGCTTCTATTTTCTGGCATAGTTAGGAAGAATCAGAAGCCTATTAATTTGCCAACAAGACAGTCTCCTTAATTAAGGGGGTAATAATTTATTCTTGAGTGAATTTGAGGATTGTTGAATACTCTATAAGCAATGCAAGTAAGCAATCCCCTACTTTATAAACTGAGGTCATCTGTTTCCTGGCATAGGTTGGATGAATCGGTGTCCCTCCAAATCTCCCAAAATAAAGTCCCTACCTAGGTATTGCTCCAAGACTGATGTTCCAGCTAAATCTAACTTGTATATAATTCAGAAGTGTTCTTTGGAGGGAAAACATATATGAGGAGAATAATAGGACATGAAAATTAATTGATCCTTTATCTCATCTGTTAAACAAATAATGTATGAAATGAATGACCTATCTTCCTTTAACTTATACCAACCTTCTATTAATTTAAGGGGGTAATATACCTTTTGGTACATTGGATTGATTGATTTATTGCTTTATAGATGCCACTAGGCATCTGGCGGAGTAACAGCTAGGGTCATATACCGCCCGACATAAAATGGTCAACTACCGGTACATAATTAATAAAATATGTACACACATTAAATAGGCTTCACTACCCCGAAAGGGATAGGCAGCATGATTAAATGGACATATAAGTAAGAACCATCACCCACCTGGTACTAGGAGAGGTGCCTACGACGAAGGCTTGGACACTCGGCAAGAAGATGCCGCACTGTCAAAGGGACCAGACAATCATTACAGTAAGAAACCCATGAGTCAATAGTGTGTAGCCAATGCCCCTGCCGCCTCTACAGAACTCAGGAAACACAGCTCCAAAACCAACTCCAGCATCAGCCTTTACCCATCAGTGTACACAGGGAGGAACCCCTTATGAGTGGAGGCATGTTCTAAAAAGAGGGAACGAGCCACTGGGTAATGAAAACATTCTTTTTTGTCTGAATAGCAAGTGCAGGTGTGAATTTCTGGGAGAAGCCATGGGGCCACCCTTGGGACCCGTACAGGATAAATCTTGAAGTCTTCAATGCCCAACTCCTCCTTAGCCTTCCTGACTCGGAAGCCAAAGGGCAAAGGTGTGCGAGGATGTGAGAGGTATACTCTGTCCAACATAAACTGGCGAAGATAAATCTGTATTTTCCATCCCTAGCCTTGGTCTCAGGCAGAACACAAATGACATTTGGAGGATTATTCCCAAAGAGGTTAATCTCTCCAGAGAGAGAGAGAGTGTGTGTGTGTTTTATAGCAACTCACCAAATTGATGTTGTATTTGATAATTATTGAAAACTAGATTTAAAATTTCTCGTCCATCATGAATACACATACTCTTATAAACACACACGTACCCACACATACAAGGTAGATTCTCTATCGACAATTTGAATGAAGATATACGGAAAGAGAATTTGAGAAATATTTATTGTAAATATATATCTTAGCCATATACTGTACATGCATAGTTTAATATACTATACTGTATGTATACTGTTTGATATCTATATGGATCTTTTTATCTATCTCACTTTACGGTGGGATGTATAGGCTATTCAAAATAATCACGAGAGGGAGGGAAGAGCAGAGTATGGGGAGGAAGGGAACACACACACGCGTGCGCATTTAAGGTTTATATGTTTTTAAATTAAAATGAAGATATGTATAACATTAAGATATGTGTAACATGGGTGAGTATAACTTGGAATAAATGATAACAAAGAGAAGACTGGAAAGTGTTTATTATGGAGATGCTTTCATGAATGTATGAATGGATCACCTATACGTTATAGTCAGGTCAAGATGGGTGATATATTTGTCCTGTGGCAAGACCTGACACATGTCACATGAACCATTTACACCAACCACCTTCCCTTGTTGATTAGACTTTCCTTAATTCTATCATTGGATACGAGAGAAGGTAACGTATCTGTTGTTGATATGAATAAAAGTTATTAAAAAATATATATAACCCATTGTTTAATATATATATATATATATATATATATATATATATATATATATATATATATATATATATATATATATATATATATATATATATATATATATATACATATACAGAGAGAGAGAGAGGTGCATGAAGAGAGCATAGCATACACACACAAACAGGAGGAGACAACAGACTCGTCTATCCAATGTCTGTCTGAACCTTGCGTCTATCACAATTTCTCTATAAGATTCTACCTTGATAGAAGTTATTTTTAGTGTCATATGTCAGATATATTAATCATTAGAAAGTTTCGCTAATTTGCAGTGAATAGTTGATTTTGTTTGGGTTTGCAAATCAGCTTTAAAACTCGTAACAACATATTCAATTTACACTAATTCTTTCTCTTTCTCTCCCTCTTTCTTTTAGGGGAGGAAGTATACATGGGAGGGGCTGGAAAAAGATCGGGTCAGGTCACAATAATCCCTATGTACTGTTCGATCACTTGCGTTCAGCTAGGACTTTGGCGTACCTCCTTCGCCACATAATGTGGGACAGACTATAGTACTGAGAAATGATATCAGGTGACACTGCCAAGCAGGGAAGTGGGAGGGGTACTGTACCTCTCCTACGGGCCCATTCACTTTAAATAGCAGCGCCAATTTATTTATTTATTTATAGATGCTACTATAGTCAATTCCACATAAACTGGCGAAAAGAAGCTTCCATTTCCTGTCTCTAGTCTTGGTCACAGGTAGAACGCAAGTGACATTAGAAGGATTAATCTCTCCAGAGAGAGAGAGAGAGAGAGAGAGAGAGAGAATAAATTGTATCCCCCCCATACACATAATCTTAATAATAATAATAATCTATATATATAAAACGGTCTGTCTGTCTGTCTGTTTAGCCGCTATGCACAGCCGCATCGTTTTACCTAGAGTAATAATGTTTACATACGTTTTTTCGCTGAGACCTGAGGAGTGTCTTGGCAGTATAATTTTTTTCTTCTACAATGATTAACCCCTTAAAAACGACTTTTTTTCTTCTTTGTCACCACCACCTGAAAAATTGGGATAAAATTTTTCAAGTTTTAACTTTCATTTAGGCGATTTTTTTTTCAGACAGTAAGAGCTTGAATTTACACACCAGGAACTGAAAACGATAGCCTCTTAGGTGACCAAATAAGGGTATAACAAGAGCATATAAGTCCGAAACTACATAAATACAATAATATCCCATGAAATATTATGACGTTTTCTGTGAATGTAAGAGGTTCACATTCACAGAAAACGTCATACGATCTCTCTCTCTCTTTTACACACACACACACACACACTCTCTCTCTCTCCCTTCCACACACACACAGATAGATAGATAGAGAGAGACAGAGAGACAAGAGAGAGACAGAGAGAGAGAGAGAGAGAGAGAGAAATATATATATATATATATATATATATATATATATATATATATATATATATATATATATATATATATATATAGATAGATAGATAGATAAATAGATAGATAGATAGATAGATAGATATAGATAGATAGATATTGACACATATAGATAGATATAGACACATATAGATAGATATAGATAGATAAAGATAGATAGATAGATAGAGATAGATAGATAGAGATAGATAGATAAATATATATATATATATATATATATATATATATACATAAATAGATAGAGATAGATAGAGATAGATATAGATAGATAGATAGATATAGATAGATAGGTATAGATAGATAGATATATAGATATAGATAGATAGATAGATAGATATAGATAGATAGATAGATATAGATACAGATAGATAGATAGATAGATAGATAGATATAGATAGATAGATAGATATAGATAGATTGATAGATAAATCCCCGGACAATGTCGGGTATCCCTGCTAGTATAATATATATATAATATAATTATAACGTATACCGGTATTTTTTATTGAAATATCGCATGAAGATATGTATAACATAGTTTGACTCTTGTATAAGTAGAATTTTATATGATTGATAACAAAGAGAAGGTGGAAATGTATACAGGGAAGTGTGAACCTCAATAAATGTATGAGTACTTAAATATAATTCAATAGATTATTTGTTCCATTACCTGCAACAACAGAGATCTGGTATCACTGCTTCCAGAGTGAGTACACAATTCAAACTCATCCAGTATATGCTTTCCTATATATATTTTTCAAAATGCCTGTATATACATGTGTAGTGACAGATTATGCCTCGAAATAAAATAAATTAAATATATAATGTGAAGAGCAGACGTGAGTCGTCGTCGTCGTATGTTTACAGCTGATTTATCTGCATTAGGTTACTTTCATTATTTATGCCAACATATCGTTAACTACACTATTTAAAAGTTTCTAAAATAGTATTGAATATTTCTATGGCAAAAAGAAGATATACAACAACCAATTATTAGTATACCCATGAAAAATATGTATAATTATTTCATCTGGCGAATTTGGCAAGCCTCGGCCAGGTTGTGGATGGAGGAATTGAAGGTCTGCATTTGTGAAACTTAGAATTGAGGTTGTAATTGCTCTTTATAATTATTTTCAAGCAAGTAGGACGATGAAGCCGACCATGTTCATGCAGGTGGGTAAGCCATATTGATCTTCCCACCTAGACATAAATTAGAAGGTCCAGTGTAGAATTCTTCAGCCATACTGACGACCTTAAGTTTCATTGACGTTATCGCTTTATTTATCGACTTTTACCCTCGTAAACTAATGGAACAAAATTTGTAACACTTCAATTTTGTTATTCCGATGGTCATTGACAGTTCATATTTTCAAAGTTGTCAAGCCGCGCCCAACTCCACATTAACTTACCCTACCAGTGATGGGATGAACTCAGGCTGCATCCGAGGTTTACTTTAGAAGAAAAGTGTTGATGATCCGAACTTTTGCCGAGCATGAACACACGAACAATCATTAACACTGTTGCCAACACAGTTACCCACCTCTGGCAGCGGGGTGGTCCAGGCGGAACGTTGGGCAACTGTACAGTCTCCTCCACTCCGGCTTTCACCAATTCAGCGTTGCCAACGTATACACCCGGCAGCATTATTCCACTTTGTATACTGATTCGTCACCACAGCCCCCAGGCAGCCAATCAGCTGCCTGATCACACAGCCAGTGCTGACGTCACCCATCACTTCATGGAGTGTTGCGGACCACTCCCGTGGCTCTTGCCTCACTCCTACACGGAGGTGTATGGGAGGACAGTACAGTCCGATTTATATGCATATATATTGGAATATAGGTCTTACAGACCTTCCAGGTTCCATTTCAAGGCAAAATTTTACACATAGAGACTCTAGAGACAAATTCCAGACCGAGGCAAGTGATAACTAAAATTTTGACCGTGAGTCACTTGCCTCACTTCTGTAAGGAGCGTCTTGTGTTATCTATGAGAATCTTTAATGACGGACATCAGACTTCATTTGCCTTCAGTCAAGATATATTTATCTTTGCAAGTCAGCTGTGCGATTTCATAAAATGTAATAAATTTTCCTTGTTCTAATTCAGGGTTGGGCAACATTTAGATATCTCGGGTCAGCTTAAATCATTACGATAAGGGCCACAGGTTAAGTAAAATGCCAATATGTAATATATTATATTTCTATTTCCTTTCAAAAATACACCACTGTATAAGAAATAAGGAATTCCTATTATAATATGTGATACATGACATTATTTCCTTACATAGCAAAGAATACATTATCATAATAACTAGCATGTTCCAGCCGCCCTACGGGTGTCTGGAACTCTGGATATGCTACCCCTGCAGGGGGTTGTTACTCACCCTTGCGAGTGGGAAGCCTCAGGCCTTTCTGTTGTCACCGACACTCTTCTGCAGAGAGTTAGAGGCCTGCGGCATCCCACCAGCCGCCCTATGGGTTGCTGGTCCCTCTGGTCGAAGGGAGTATAGTCATTCGATTCGGGATCAAATTTCACTCCTAAACTGATTTAGTTTAAATAAATTCAGACAACTTGCAAATTTGACCCCATATGACCTCGCATGACCCAACTTATGAGTGGCCTCACTGAATAATACGTTAACGGTTGTGTGTGTGGGTCAATGTATCTGGCGACCCATATTCAAATGTGTAGGGCCAGAAGATAAAAGCTGCTCGACTCTCGAGGGCCAATTACGATGTAACTCATACTTTGCAATGGTCCCGCGGGCCGGAGGTTGCCTGCCCCTGCTCTAACTGCAGTGCATCAATTATGTTGTTTTAATGGAGTAATATATTTTTGGCACAGCGGAGCGATTTGATTCCTCCAAAGTATGTCAGCAAAAATAACCTGATTAGCAAATTATAATGGTGTCCTGTTGCTTGGATTTGTTTGGAGAAGACAATTGTTCCAGATGTATCACTAGCACTGTATTGACTATTGTACTACCTTCTTAAGCCTAAATAAAGTAAGAGCAATTATACAACATAACACTACACTATACAGAGACACATAACTTTCTATTTACCCTGAAACGCAATTTTTGTAAAAATATGATGATGAACTGAGTGGAGTTTGTTTTGTATTGTCTTGTGCTACGAAACATCCATAGTCTAAACAATGCACTAATTATATATTGAAAAACAGTGTCATTTAGTAAAAGTACTGTTTATGTATTGAAAATATTGTCAGTTTAAAGTGTTAAATTGTTCTCTTTGTGTTTTAGTAAAGATAATTAAGATGCATCAAGGCAAAACGACTTAACCTTCCTTCCTTCACATCAACAAGATACTCAGTAAAGGTAATATGCAACAAAGGGAAAATATTCTACCTTCCCTCTTATCCCTCCACCACATCAACAGCAACAAGACACTCAGTATAGATAAGATGCAACAGGGAAAAGCTACACTAACTTCCTTCCTCTCCCTCTATCACATCAATAAGACACTCATTTCCTTCCTTCCTTGGAGTCACGTCCTGGGGAGAGTCAGCATTGGGCCAGTAGGGCAGTCAATAGGACCACAACAACACACCATAACACCAACCCTCCACAATGGGCCAGTGAGGCAGCCAACGGGAGCACAACACAACACCAACCCTCCAAAATATAAGAACTCTTCTGCTCTGTGTCTTGTCTTGGTTTCTCCAATCTTATGATCTACTAACCTGTATGA
Source organism: Petrolisthes manimaculis (assembly GCA_034508575.1). NCBI lineage: Eukaryota > Metazoa > Arthropoda > Malacostraca > Decapoda > Porcellanidae > Petrolisthes > Petrolisthes manimaculis. Next base: position 1,769,526 of record JAWZYT010000298.1, on the reverse strand, counting down.
AAATATGACCACAAGAGATTTTGTAGTCGAGTATATAGTACATGAAAGTGCTTACTGTCTCGTCTATGATTTCTCCTGTAGTAATTTTGTATATATATTTATTGCATGTTGTAACCAAATGTTGGTATGATAAATTAGTGTGTTGAAGGAACGTTCGTGTGTGGATGTGGCTTATAATGGTGCCATTGGAGGTGTGAGTGACATTTTTGGATTGAGAGGGTGAGGGGTAAGGAGGTGAGGGGGTAAGGGGGCAAAAGGGGTGAGGGAGTGAGAGAGTAATGGGAGGAAGAGGGGGAAGGAGCGAAAGAGTGAGGGGGGGTTGGGGCGGGGAGAGAGGGGGTAAGGGGGGTGAGGGAGAGTAAAGGTATATAAAATAGGCATCACCAGCTGTAGTCAGTATTACTCACCCTTGCTTCAGACATGATGCAGTGTGCCATCGTCTTCTTCATTCTCAGCATCGGGTTCGTCCCGGCTGCTCTTGCCGTGATCCCAAGTGAAGCACATTGTAAGTTGGGCTCTTAAGTAATAAGAACATTTTGTAACGATGCATTTTTAGTCTGTTTTTATTACATGCATGCAATTGCATTCCACAAGCGTAATCTTTGCACAACATAATATTATATTCCACCTTATAATTCCTGTGATGGTCATTCGTGTTTGTGTACGATTACTGGGGTTCGAATCCCCGGTCGGGTGGAGACAATTTGGGATGGTTTCCTTAAATGTGTAATTGTAACCCCTGTTCACCTAGCAGAGAATAGGTACGGGACGTAAGTCGAGGTGTTGTGACCTCGCTATCCCGGTGTAATTGGCGTAGGGATGTGGCGACCCCATCATCCAATGTTTACGGTGCAATGGCCTCGGTGCGAGGGGCACGAGGAACTCCTCCCATGTAAGATTTCCCTAGCAAAGGGCTACCTCCAGCATGGAGATAAATAAATGCCTGGTTAAAAAAGAAAAGAAAAAAGCAGCTTCTAATTTCCAGTAAACAGCCAGGGTTGGGTGTGCGCGCCTGCACAGGTAGGACAAGTGAAGTCGAAGATGTGTGTAGCAGACAGGTGAGATGGGAGATGCGTAAAAGGGGCTTGGTGTCACTACAGTAGTAAGGACTTTCAGAGAATGTGGTACACTTTATAATAAGATGATATAGTATTGAGAGTGTCACAAGTATCACCAGTGGTTTGATATGTCTGGCTCTGGAAGCTTAAAATTAAAAGAAATCAAGAGTTATAGTAGCTTGGATCCAAGGTACCTCATGTACTATTGCTGACAGTAATTTCTTTCCACTTAGAGGTGACTCATGCAGTTATGTGACCAATGTTTTCATGTACTCTATGCTTTGATTCATGTGTGTCCATCCTCCGCGGCTGCAGCGCCGACCATCGTCCACTTAGCCACCAGCTCTCCACCTGGAAGGATCTAATGTTTACACGACCATAACTCTTGATTCCTCACAGACAGACAGTATATATAAAACTAATGGTGGCGTGCTTAAACCAGGAGAGATAAATTAGTGCCATATGCAAGAAATCTGATATGGTTGACGATAACGTGCGTGGTAAGTGTACGAAGGCTCCCTAAACACAATACAGAGTCATCATACCGGTACTGGGCCACCCTCAACACCTTGAAATCTCCCCCACCCTCAAGGAATGTGTTAATGTTCCAATTTATCTTTCCTATATTTATTCATTTATGTTCTTTTTTCAGTTCGCTCTACGATTCGGTTTGAACCACCAGCGAATCACCTTGAAATTTCCTCCAGCAAATTGTATGAGGAAGGTGGCCTTGCTAACTACCGCTTTGAGATAATGGTACTGTATATAAGTTAAGGAACCCACAATTATACAGGTTACTACTACTACTACTACTACTATACTGCTTCATTATTATTGATTTCTCCAATTAAATTATATAATATTCCTGAAAACTGGACCAAATTAGAAAAAAAAAAAATATGGTGTCCTTTTTTAGCTCCGGCCTCAGCCGAGAGCTCAAGGTGTTATCGTAATTATTGTTCTTGTTCTTGTTCTTCTTCTTGGGGCGACAACTTCTAAAATGGTTCAACTGACTCACTGACTCACTTACTCCCACCATCCATTTTCTTTTACCGACATTGAATAATTTTTTCAACCGAGAGGGGGTTCAACCGAGGGGTTCACCCTCAATAAAAAGGGTTCATTTTCAAAATTTCAATATAACCATATGAATACGAAAATCCAGATAAAACATAATTAATATTTTTGAGACTTTTACATATGGATATTTTATTATTTCACTTAAATCATTAAGAGCCGGAGCTTTTGAAGGGTTTTCCTTTATGTTCTTGTTTTGCTTGGCATACAACAAGGAAGGTACAGTTGTGGACAAAAGTTCATTTCTACACTCGTATATTATTGGACATATTTTGAAGCTGTGAGTATTTTTGTGATGGCATGTACAGTCGTGGTCGATAATAATCATCCACATATGGGTATCTTAAATAATAAATTTACTATCTAATATTTTCATGTTCACATATGATGTTATTGTTTTAAGTAGTGTGTAACTGCTTGTAGTATCTTAAAAGATGGTACTGTACTTACTTAATATATTTATTGGAAAGTTTATAAGTTAAGGAACAGACTCATTAGAGGGAACCTGTCAATCTCTTATACGAGTTATCCCGATATGGATTATTATTTTTGACCACGACTGTATTTATGTACTGTATGCGTCTGAACACTCACTCTCTCTTAACTAAGGCGGATAGTGAGAGAGAGTTCATATACATACATGCCATCACAAAAACACTTAATTTTTAGCACTACTATTGGTACGCTTGATCTATCCTACACGCTGATGGAGGATCGTCTCTAATTACATACTATACGGTATAAAAATATAGTGCATAGAGAGCTGCAAAGAAATTACACCTGCTGCCACATAATATTCATGTGGGTTAAGAACTGCGTCAACCAGACTTGGTAAAACGTTTACAGTATTGCTGGGGTTTTGACGATTTGTGTTAGGAACATGGAGTTAGTGTGCTTGACAATGTTTACGTTAGTGATGAAGCATGGTTCCACCTTAGTGGGTATGTTAACAGTCAGAACAGCAGGATGTGGTGCAGTGAAAATCCACACATGTTTCAGGAAAAACCCTTGCATCCTCAAACAATTATACCATTATCTGCCTCTTTGTTTTAGTCCATATAGAGCTTTCTTTAATTTACACACCAGTTTAATTCCCTGTTCATCAGATTTAACAAACCCTTCCTGTTGCTCAAGGTAAATTTCACAATCAATATCTGCATTCAATTATGCTGTCTTTACATCCATATGATGAATAAAAAAAATATTCAGTACAGTTACAAATCTAGCTTTGTATTTCTCACCATTACTTAAGTCATCTTCTCTGTAAAAACCTATTTACCTCCAATAGTTGACGTTTCTTCAGGTAAGGTTGTTAATTCAAAAGTGTCATTATCTGTCAGAGCGTCAATATCTTCTTCCATAGTTTTTTTCCATAAATGTGATTCTGGGGACTGCTTAGCTTCTGAGTAGGTCTTTGGGGCCTCACATATGTTATTACAATAATCAGTAGTATACCCTACTAATTCATAATAACTATTACCTTTTCCTACAACATACTCATTTAAATAACTGGGTGGTTTTCTCACTTTTAGAGGGTTTTTCTTACACTTCCCTCTTTATTATTTGTCTCGCTGCATACACTCTTACTCTCTGTCCGATTTATGTTCTTGTGGTTTTGGGGGACATGTCATATCACTCTCATAGGTCACATATCATGGCATTTTACCTCATACTTATCTGTCTATCTTACACTTCTTGCCTTGCTAACTTCCTTTTTGCCTGAGAAATATACAAGATAAGCCCACAAATACTCCCTTTTCACAATGTGTATTTATTTTCTGGTGATTTTGAAATTATGCGGAATATACAGTACCAAATATATACTTATTACTTAAGTTTGGCTTTGTCCCAGTCAACACTTGTACAGGAGTTTTGCCTGTTCACGATTCCTTATGTATGCGGAAGGCTTCATGGAACAAGGCCACATCATCTTAGGTAAGGTAGAATCATTTCACATAAAGTCCTCCAAGAACATTCTGCTGTACCGTTTTGACGAGGGGAATGAGAGGCTGAGTACTCCTGCTTAATCTTATGTTTCACCATAAGCGACTTAAATTCATTGGACACAATAGTCATATTCTCCACCATTGTCCGTCCGTATACGTTTTACTGAGCCAAAAGAAGCAGTATCAGCTAAACCCCCTCTGTGGCCAATACAGTATCACTCTTCGCTTTCAGTAGGTAAACCATAAAAATTCCTGAATAATGAAATTGCATATTTAAATTCTCACTTACCAATTACATTCATGGGAGCAGCTAAGTCACCAATTACTCATTTTAAATTATTTGTAGCTTTTACATTAGGTATCCTATTTCTTAACCGTCTTAACAGATATGTCCATATTTAAATTTGTTGGAAAAGTTTATTGTTAACCACCATTCAATCCCCATTTCAGTCACAGAATCAACTTCAACACGAAAAAAAAAAAAAAAACGCCCACCACTCCTGTACTGAACATGTAAAGGCGCCAGCTGTATGTGATTCTTATTCGCAGCTATACAGGTTGGTCTGCTGTCCGACACGACCAAAACTCCCCTAAGATTTGTCTATCCTTCTCCCAGTACTAGAATCCTTGCCTACATAATTACATGTTCAACAGCTGCTGGAAGGTGAAGCTGTTTCGATGAGATGCCCCCATATATATCTATCTGAGCCTCATGAACAACAACTGGCCATCTATAACATGGAGACACAAGCTATGATGCACAGGTGTGTTAATTAAAGTGTAGTGAAGTATACAGGTGTGTTAATTAAAGTGTAGTGAAGTATACAGGTGTGTTAATTAAAGTGTAGTGAAGTATACAGGTGTGTTAATTAAAAGTGTGGTGCTGTGCAGGAGAGTTAATTAAAGGTGTGGTGATTAATACAGGTGTGTTAATTATTGGTGTGATTATGTATAGGTGAGGTAATCGTGTGGTCATATACAGGTGAGATAATTATTGATGCAGTGATGTACAGTTGAGCAAGTAGGAGAAGCAAGTAAAATCTGGCTATACTGTACATGTCAACATCTTGACTACCACTCAAAGTTCAGCCCATCACGTTCCACCTTACATTGGCTTTGGGTTCCCAGTGATTCATTCAAAAAGATACGAGGGCTTACTACAAACAATTGCTAGATGCTGCCTTACAGAAATACAGCTAGACTTTTGTTACACTTTCTACTTGATCAACTGAATATATGAATTTATGGTGTGGTGATTTATACAGGTGAGTTAATTACTTGTGTAGTGATGTACAGGTGAGTTAACTAAAGGTGTGATCTACAGGTGAGACAATTAAAGGTGTGATGTACAGGTGAGTTAATTTAAGGTGTGATGTACAGGTGAGTTAATTAAAGGTGTGATGTACAGGTGGGTTAATTTAAGATGTGATGTACAGGTGAGTTAATTTAAGGTGTGATGTACAGGTGAGTTAATTAAAGGTGTGATGTACAGGTGGGTTAATTTAAGATGTGATGTACAGGTGAGTTAATTAAAGGTGTGATGTACAGGTGAGTTAATTAAAGGTATAAACACCTGTTGTTGTCCACCATATCAGTAGTGTTCATCACCTTCACCGTGGAAGTCTAACATAACATAACATAACGTAAAAATATTCTTTCTATGTTCCAAATGATGACAGCACATTTACATTTAACCTTTGCCGTTCGATAACAGGTTTGCCCGTCATCAATTTTTAGCTCCGGTCTAAGCCGAGAGCTCTAGGTTTTATCGTAATTATTGTTCTTGTTCTTGTTGTTCTTCTTAGGGCGACCACTTCTTAAAAGGGGTTCAACTCACTCACTCACTCACTCACTCACTCTCTTCCTCCCATCCATTTTCTTTTACCGACATTGAATCATTTATTATTATTATCATTTTTTTTTTCTTCTTGGGGTGACCACTTCTTAAAAGGGGTTCAACCAATATTTAAGAGGTTCAACCGAGAGGGGGTTCAACCTATAAGGGGGTTCAACCGAGAGTGTGTTCAACCGAGGGGTTCACCCTCAATAAAAAGGGTTCATTTTCAAAATTTCAATATAACATGAATACGAATATCCAGATAAAACATAATTAATATTTTTGAGACCTTTACATATGGATATTTTATTATTTCACTTGAATCATTAAGAGCCGGAGCTTTTGAAGGGTTTTCCTTCATGTTCTTGTTAATGCTGAAACGTACTGATGACGATCATGCCTGTCATAAAACAAAGAATGTATAATTGAATGTTTTCCCTCCCCTTTTGTGTATGCATGGAAATGCATTCAGTTATGCTATAGAACAATCAAAATTAAGTTTATCTTTATTATTTTTTGTTTGTTGTAGTGTTTTATCTGTAGGGTGCAAAAGGTTTGCTTATCAGCTATCACTCTTCTCACTGTTATTACTTTTACTTTGTGTTTGTTGCTGTTTTGAACATACTGTAGTATAATATAGTACACTTCCCAGGCATTGAAAAAAAGAGACCAGAATCAGCTTTCTACGATCATTTTTAAGCTAGAATACGCCCAGAATGAGAAGAAATGTCGTGCGTAATTGGCACACTCATTAATTTCGCACTCAATTTTGTGACACTATTTTCCCTAGTGATTGTATCAGCAGTAAAGCTTATAATTATATAACTTTGTTTCCATATAAATCTGTATAATAATTTATATGCTACATTTGTACTATATGTAAACTAAGTCTGCAATAAATGTTTCAGTACTGCAAATGACAACATGAATGAAGATGAGTCTCTTCTCTTCTATGAAAATGTCATCATTGACCTCATCGCCTCGTCTCAGCCATATAAGGACCAACTATCGCCAGCAGCAGAAGCACTATACGTGGAGTGCAGCTTGACTCGTTTTAATCCCAACAGGAAACATTATGCCCTAAGACTCGGACAAATTCAGATCATGTCGACTAATGCACCCTCAAAAACCACGCTTTCCAGTAATCCCAATGGGACAGCCAGTGTCTCCAGAACTGAGGTACCCCATGAGGCCACTCGTTTTAAGCCCAACCGGAAACGTTATGCCTTAAATCTCGGCGGACAATTTCCGATCATGTTGACTAGTGCACCCCTAAAACCCACGCTTTCCAGTAATCCCAATGGGACAGCCAGTGTCTCCAGAACTGAGGTACCCCATGAGGCCACTCGTTTTCAGCCCAACCGGAAACGTTATGCCCCAAGACTCGGCGGACAATTTCAGATCATGTCGACTATTGCACCCCCCAAAACCATGCTTTCCAGTAATCCCAATGAGACAGCCAGTGTCTCCAGAACTGAGGTACCCCATGAGGCCACTCGTTTTAAGCCCAACCGGAAACGTTATGCCTTAAATCTCGGCGGACAATTTCAGATCATGTCGACTATTGCACCCCCAAAACCCACGCTTTCCAGTAATCCCAATGGGACAGCCAGTGTCTCCAGAACTGAGGTACCCCATGAGGCCACTCGTTTTAAGCCCAACCGGAAACGTTATGCCTTAAATCTCGGCGGACAATTTCAGATCATGTCGACTAGTGCACCCCCAAAACCCACGCTTTCCAGTAATCCCAATGGGACAGCCAGTGTCTCCAGAACTGAGGTACCCCATGAAGCCACTCGTTTTAAGCCCAACCGGAAACGTTATGCCTTAAATCTCGGCGGACAATTTCCGATCATGTCGACTAGTGCACCCCCAAAACCCACGCTTTCCAGTAATCCCAATGGGACAGCCAGTGTCTCCAGAACTGAGGTACCCCATGAGGCCACTCGTTTTAAGCCCAACCGGAAACGTTATGCCCCAAGACTCGGCGGACAATTTCAGATCATGTCGACTATTGCACCCCCAAAAACCACGCTTTCCAGTAATCCCAATGAGACAGCCAGTGTCTCCAGAACTGAGGTACCCCATTAGGCCACTCGTTTTAAGCCCAACCGGAAACGTTATGCCTTAAATCTCGGCGGACAATTTCCGATCATGTCGACTAGTGCACCCCCAAAACCCCCTCTTTCCAGTAATCCCAATGGGACAGCCAGTGTCTCCAGAACTAAGATACCAAATGAGGTCACTATTCACCCGCTTGATAATAAACCCATGCAGACACCCACTCAAACCACACCCAAGTAGACTACACCCACTCAAATCACACCCATGAAGACTACACCCCCTCAAACCACACACACTCAGACCACCATAGTGTCGAACCAGACCGATTACTCTCCAATCAATGAGAGCCGATTTAATTTTCAACCTGTAAAACATCCTTATCGTCAATCGGTCTTTTGAGGTAGTTCATTGATACAGTTGCGGATATATCAAACGGGCACACCTGAAACTGGGCTCCTCACTGAACATAGGGTATAGGATGAGACGTATGCAGAAGCCACGAATTCTAAGGGGCCAATTGTTTAGTGTGACTGTTTCACATGTCTGCAGCTGTACACTGGGGGGTCAGTAAATATTCTGTCCTAATCTGAGGCAAAATAGATGATTCTCTACCATACAACTGGAGTAATTTGACGGAAGGAGTGAGCGGGATGCAAGGTGCTGCATATGTCTTGGATCAGGACACAATTGTTAACCCTATTCCCTCAGTGTATAGTAGTCGAGGATAATTACTTGCCCTCCATTGACATAAACAGTTCATTCACTCACCTTTTTTCCTTCACGGGCTTACCAATGGACAATGAAGCACGTAATTGTGACAATGATGGAGCCAATATATACATACTGCACATATCATCACGGCTTTTTTTTTTTACTTATCACTAACCACCAACTTTACTCCCACACCACCTGCAAGATGCCTCACATCTCTGTTGGCATCACACTAAAATCTTAGTTAGCCAATGATTTTATTCTAGTATTGTAAAATATTATTATTATTATTATTATTATTATGATTTGATTCCAAGTGCTGTCTGTATTAATTTTCAAATTGCCTAATTGTCTGAGATTAAAGTTTGTTGATATATTATTTTCTTGACCAGTAATTGGTAATAAACAATATCTTAGCAAACATATTTACCTTTGTTTGTTGTGCACTATTCACAGATAATAAAAATTTTGCATCACCATTACAGAGTATAATTATTACCTTATTACCATGAAAATATTATCATTATTAACCCCTAAAAGACCGGGGGTTGTATAAAAATGTGTACCACTAAGACCAGAGGTTTGGTGAAAAACACGCAAAATAGCTTATTACTTTTAACCTCCAATTAATGAGTGAGTGAATTTGGCATCATCGGAAAGAACAACTCTTCCTCTTTCGATTGGTACCAACAGGAAGTCTGTAGGCTTAATGGTTACATAATTATGACGAGTTGAATGAGGTATGGTAGGCTTACGCTGAGCGCTTGTGTTTGGGCGGGTGTGCTGACTGTGGCGAGGTAGTAGAAAATGAGGGTAGGCGCACTTCGGCTAAGCTGCTCACCAGCACAGTCAGACATAAGATCAATAATCCCTCAATTTTACCCTAGAAAAAGCAGTGTGTACTCAGTCTGAGCCATGGAGGTATAATCTAAGAGGAGGCGGCATGAGCCGCTCTTCCTGTACACCCAAAGTGAAGCATTGACTCAAAACATTGCCTCGCCCGCCTTACTCCCATTATAATTATAGTCTTATTTTCTCATATATCCTATAATCATAGCCAGAAAGAGACTTGAATTTGTTACATATATGATAACTACATAAAATTATCCAATTCTGTATATTATCAAAAGTACTTAAACCCATTAAATATCGCTGTTTCCAGCTAGAGCATTACCTCTTCTCGCAAACTTTTCCTAGGAGTATGAATGAAAGAATGAATTGATTAATGAATGAATAGTTTATTTTATGCAAAAAGTATAGTAAAAGAGAAGGTGATAGCTTACACACCAACCCACAGACCGTATTATAACGTTACAGAGAAATAACAACAAGTACAGATGACCACACATGAATCTGGTATACCTCGCTACTTGCGAGATAACTACAACAGGAAGGAAAGTGAGCAAAAGTTATAGTTTGTTGACAAGCAAATAGTAATAATATTTTACTGTCTGCCTGTCAACAAACTACATCTTTTTTCATTTAAATTTCCTTTCGTTGTAGCCACCTCACAAGTAATGAACCATAGGCCTACCAGCTTCATATGTGGGTAACTGTACAAATGCAAATAAAATTAATTATATAAAGATTTCTAGTATGAGATTGTGGAAGGCCTTGTGTCACTCTTTAAGTATAGTATATAAATAAGATTATAATTATACAGTAAGATGTGTATAGTGTACTGAACATGTGAATAGGGTAGTGAAGATGTGTATATGGTAGGCCTACTGGAGATATGTGATGTGTAGTGAAGAGATGTGTAGTGTAACACCCAGAACTGTCATGTAATTGAGTTGACACTCAGGTGTGTTGTCTTGTATCAAACATATTTTACCACTTATAAGCCACATGGAATCTTACCATGATGGCTGCATGTTACTGCATAAAGTGTGTCATCACTTCCTCAGTTTCAGTTCACTCTGATTTACACAGAAACATTAATTTTACTCATCAGTCCCAGGCAGTAATTTCACAATTATAAAAACTCTTTCCACACATTGGCTTAACTTAGACTACGGTTTTTTAACTTACACCTAAATTCTCAACAACCAAATAGTCTACATAGTAAACACAATTATAAATTAAATATCTTTAAAACATTATGAAATATGCTAAAACATTCATAATACAATCTCTCAACACTCGAGTTATCCTTCAGGCCAACCCTAACTTAGGCACAAATAGGTCCCCCCATGGAGCCAGTTTATCTTTTATAACCCTGTCAATGCTATATATACGTCAGGTTATACATTAATAGTTAATATCACAATACTATAATAGCCTTGGCTTTACAGTTTTTGTGTGTACAGTATTAATATTCTACAGGACATGGGTGAGTGTCGCGGTGTGCGAGGCAGGTGATAAAATTCACTTCGTTGATTTGTCCATTTCTGTCGTATATTTTTCTATATGTCTCTCTTAACATACATATGAAATGTAGTAGAAAGACTCCTGTCTCTCTGGGTACACCCATTTGCTGAACACGCCAGCATTATCTTAAAAAATGGCAAAGAATGTTGGTGAAATCGATGGTCCGACGTGATCAGCTGTCCAATGTTTTGAGTCAATGGGGGGTAGGGAGGACAGCCGACCAATAGAAAATTGGCTTCACCTCTGTGACGTCATGCCGCCTCCTCTTAGATTATACCTCCATGGTCTGAGCATCCCCTCTTACTATAAACCAGTGTAGCCAACGTCTGGAGTACAAAAAATTGGGGGAAATTCCATAACCTTGGGAAATTTTTAGCAACCCGGCATATGCTGGGCTCGGTACTATAGTGGCAATCCGTCATATGCCGGGCCCGGTCCTTTAGGGGTTAAGGTACGTCTAAACGCCAACTATGTTGATATGATATTGTAAGATATTATAATTATTATGACGTGGCAGGAGCAATCGTAATATGAACATTCAGTTGGGTTGTTGTGCGGTCCCTGGAGCCGGACGTGTCCTCCCCGAGCTCCTTCTCCCTTCCCTATTTATCCTTTATTTTTCTTCAACAAACAAGCCCCTCGTATCATCACATTTCATCAGAGAAGTGTCGAGATTGTTTGTTCTGGCTGTCACATTATGTCATCTACTCCTTTTTATTATTGTTTTTAGTGTCTTTTAAATTTACACAGACCCTCCCCCAGCATAACATTGTTCCCCACCCCTCGATTTTCACTGTTTTTAATAATACAGTTTCTTTTTTTTTAGTGCATTTTATCATCTATTTATAACTTTTATACCATTTTTAGTAAAATTCATAGCTTTTATTATCAATGCTCTTTTTTTATATAACTGACCCCTGAGTCCCAGACGTAAGTTAGGGGTTTGTTTAAGTTTTATTTTTTCCTGCAGCCAAGCAGACAGTCTCACCGTCTCGGTACAGGGTAATCTACGGCTCTGGTGATGGGGGAATGAGGGGAAATTTAAGTAATTTATAGTAGATGTGTACAGTTGCCTACAGTCGTAGCGACCCCAGTCTCAGATGTGTGTGGCGAAATGTGGCAGCACTGGGTTTGTTTACTCGTGGTCAGAGTAAAATTGTATTGACCAATATTTAAGTGCTTTTCAATTAAAGTTAGAAGGCTTATTGTTCATGTTTAATTAGGTCAGTCATAATGTCATTGGCGTAAGGATGTGGCGACCAAGGAAGCGAAATTGTGGGTGAAGTTAGAGTTAATGTGGTGAGAAAGATGGGAGAGAGACATGCTGCTATGCATGTAATACAACATAAAGAAATATTAACGAATCTTTAGGAAATTCAGTCAATAATGACTTATCTATATTTAATCGTAATAAATTAATATCACAGGGTTTTGCTAGCTAGGATCGGCAAGAGCGAGCCTCTATCAGCTTGTAAATACAGTGCTATATAGCCTTCAATATAGCATACACCAGTCTACTATTTATGAAAACTATATCCACAACTATCAATAAACTCTTTTAGAGAACACCACACACGTGTGATGTATAAATCATGTAGTAAAACCGAGAATAATAAGAGAGAGTGAGCGTCATCACTTTGACGTCACGGCTGAATTGATGACGTTTCACTGAACTATCCTTACCGTTTCTCATCCTTGGTGACGACCCCATCGCCCATTGTCTATGGTGCAATGGCCTTGGGGCAAGGGGCACCGGGAACGCCTCCCCTGTAAGGTTTCCTTAGCAAAGGGATACCTCCAGCATATATATATATATATATATATATATATATATATATATATATATATATATATATATATATATATATATATATATATATATATATATATATATATATATATATATATATATATATATATATATATATATATATATATATATATATATATATATATATATATATGAGGCGCTCCCTGCAGAAGTGAGGCAAGCGACTGAGAGGTCGAAACTGAGTTATCACTTGCCCAGGGTTTCCACGAGCCAATATTTTTTTACCCCAACTCCTCCTCTTGAAACGCCCTAAAACTGGACAAATTACCCTAAATTTCACAATTCCACAATTTTACTGATATTTTACGAAACTATGGCCTTTCAATTATCACAAGTGTTTAAGTGTACATAATTTATATCTGATCTATTGAATAACGAGGAATATGATAGTATTAGCTGAGGTAAACGATATATTTCACAGATCGAGGTTATTGTACAAAACATATATATATTCTGTGTCGCACATATTGTGAGCATATTATTACAAAACGCTGACATGGTTTAAAAAAAATTCCTGCAAAACAATACAATTATTTTGATAACTGAACTCAATATAAAAATTGCTTTTCACATGACTATAGTATATATTGTACATTATAGTAATCTTCCATATACCCGTACGTTTAGGCCTTCGGATGCCAATATTGGAACTTAATTAACGCCTAGAAAAATACTTATTAGTGTATGCCATGGTTCATATCCACATTCATCACTTCAATTTGTAATTGAAAACAAAATGTACACATTTTTAGAATGCATAAAATTAATAAAGTCCATACATGAAGACACAATTGATCAACATTTAACTAAATATGTTTTTCTGTAAGTAGCATCACTCTTTAAAATAAATGTTATAATTTAAGAACTATTTGTTCTCTAATTAGTGCCGGTTTAGTATATCTTAACTATCACTATCGCTTCCAAGTTTAACAAATTAATTCAAAACAATATAAGAATAACATATGTGATAATATTATGTCAAAGAATTTATATTGAATGTTAAATGTGTAGCCTACCTGTACTTTCCCCAGTAGGCTACTTATAAATTCCTTATTTATTTCCAGGATTAAATAGAGACTCTGATATGCCTTCATAAGTAACCTAACTAGCCTACATTTTGTTGGTTTCACTACATGTTGCATTGCTCTTAACATTCCGAAGAGCTGCTATTAGTCTGTTATCTGTATCAAAGCTGTCTGCTGTTAGATTTGTATTCTTTAGATTATAAACCATGTGCATTAGTCCACTAAGAGTTTTATTTTTTAAACTTGACCTTTGGCTAGTTTTAGTTAGGTTCAACATACTAAAGAAGCGCTCTACAGGTGCATTAGAGAATGGTAATGATAAAAGTGTTAACATCACCACTTTTAGATTTGGGAAGCATGGGTTATTTGCAGCATTTGTTTGGTTACAAACAATATTCCAGTACTCAGTACAGGTGAGCTGGCCGGAAAGTTCCTGCACCAGCTAGATGCTGTTTTCTCCATTCTTCATCTGTGAGGTTTTTGTCAGCATCAGCAAATTTTGAGAGTTGAGGAATATCATCAAAGAGCTTAGACAGAGAAGGTGGTTGAAGGATTGCAGCATTTCGGGGATCAAGGCACTGTAGAGATTTATGTATGGGATCATCAACATAAAATCTACTTTGTATCTGTTTCACAGACTCAATGAGGAATTGTCTACAGGTATGGACAAATCTGGTCAGTTCTTCATCACTAGCACAACCACTAGCTTTAATTTCACTTACAGTTTCATTAGCTGATATACCTAAATATGTCTTCTCATCAGGAACCATACTCGCAGAGAACAAAGGATGATTTGGATGTAGTGCAGAGAGCTAACATCTTTTAACATAAGGCACACTCATGAAATCTGAACAAATGCTTCTGACAAGCATATTAACTTCTTGCTTCAGACCAAAAAAGTTAGGGGTTTCTGATTGAAACTGTGTATTGAAGCTATTAAATTAAAATTTTCCCATTACCCTAAAATATGAGTGAAACACCCCAAGAAATGCTTGATTACCCTAGATTTTACATATTTTAGCCTTACCCTAAATGTTACCCTAAGGAGGGTCAAAATACCCTAAAATGGGGTATTTTACCCTAAAGTGGAAACACTGCACTTGCCCCGGTCTGGAATGAGTGTGTAGAATCTCTCTGTGCAAAAAAATGCCTCGAAATGGAACTAGAAAGGTATCTAAGGGTGAAATTCCTATAGAAACTCATACAAAATTGAACGTTGTCTGTGCCTCTCTCATCTCCGTTCAGACGTGAGGCAAACGCCACGAGAGAGGACCGCAGCCAATTAGCGACCAGTATGCTGGCAGCCATCAAGGATTGCTAGCCAATCAGCGACGTCTGTCACTACCACCACCCGGCCCACCCCTTCAGTGTTGGCGCGTGTTTCGATTGAGGAACGTGTTTGGTGCTTTCTTTATCGCAATATTGATTGAACAATGGCCACCAATGGCTCGTCCTATGCTTCACCCTCGGGAGTGATGAAACGTCACAGGAACGAGGCACAGTTGGAGAAAAATGTCTCAAAACGTAAGCGTAACCTTGGTCAAGAATACCAATCACACACCACAAAAAAGATGATGTCTGCACGAAATATTGGAGAGCCGTGTACGTGCAGTAAAAAGTGCTTCGACATCGTTGGGCATGACAATGTCGAGCAGCTGTTCAGTGATTTTTGGTCAACAGGGGACTGGAATATTCAGACTGCATATCTTCAAAAGCAGATTATGATTACTGAAGTGAAAAGGAGGAGGACTGATAATCCAGAGAATCAGAGAGATCACTCACGTGTGTACTATGTTACAGTGCTCGGTCAGCCAGTGCAGGTGTGTAAACAAGCGTTTGCAAGTATGCATGGTATAGGACGAGCACGTTTGGATCGAGCACAGAAGAAAATTACATCTAGTGGTGCGCCAATAAAGGATCAGCGTGGGACGAATGGTGGGAAGAATGACAAGACGGACGACAGCAGGACTGAAAAAGTATTGACTCACATACGAAGCTTCCCTACGATATCCAGCCACTACTCACGAAAGACGTCACCGAACATGCAATATTTCGACACTGATATCACAAGTCGTCGTCAGATGTATATACAAGCTTTATGTTAATTGGCTGGAAGAAAACCACGAAGATGATGTTCCAGTGACATATCATTATTATGATGACATGTTGAAGTTGCACTTCCCTAAGTTGCAACTTTATAAGCCACGTACAGATACTTGCAAGAAGTGCGATACATTCCCGATAAAAATTAAGAATCCTGAGTTGCCTGCTGAACAGAAGAAGGAATTGGAAACTCAACATGCTATTCATTTGGCTAAGGCAAGTAAAGGGTACGAGCTTCCCAACAAGTTGTTGACAGACCGGGGAAATAATGTTATGGTTTTGTGCATGGACCTCCAGCAAGCGCTTCCTACGCCAAAGATATCAACTGGAATCGCCTTTTATAAAAGAAAAATGTGGACCTACAACTTTAACATTCACGACTACAGAACAAAGATAGGTCATATGTTTATCTGGGATGAGGTAACAGCTAAGAGGGGAGCCATAGAAATATGCAGCTGCATCAATAAGTTTGTTGACTTATACGTGAAAGATGATGTGGATGAGTTAGTAATTTTCTCAGATAACTGTGCTGGACAAAACAAAATTTTTATTTTGCTTTTGTTCTACTTGTCACTCATCCATAAGGGTCGCTTTAAGGAAATAACTCACATCTACTATCAGTCTGGGCATACATACATGGCAGCTGATCGTGACTTTGGCGTGATAGAAAAGGAAGAACGTAAGGTCAACTATATTTTCACCCCAGATGAGTATGAAGAGCTCATCAGAACAACGAGGAAAGCTACTGGCAAGCCATTTGTTGTGACTAGGATGAAACAGGAGGATTTCAAAGACTGGGATCAGCTACGTAAACACGTAGTTGTCAAACCACTGTATCCTGGCCCCTGAAGGTGGGGTCACTCAGGAATGCTCATATGCCACATCATAAATAACTGGGCTATACTAATAAGTGTGACCTTTATAAAATGCTACACAAAAGACGTAAACACATTTCAATACCATCTTAATTTCAACTGCAATATGCAGGATAGAACAGTAAGCTTAAATATTACGATATTTATAAACCGTTAAGAGAAATGTAGCACCAGTGCTACAATATTTATGTACAGTGTTGCCGACCCATACATATGGTCACCTGTCAGGTCAGGTTAACCCCAGTCACAGCTGCCACAGTCAGTGTTTGCTGGCTCGTCATTGAGACGGTAAAATGTTAGCTTACCCAACACACCACTCTTCCCCCTTGCATAGTCAATAAAATGTAGATGTATGGCAAAAGTAGCTTACTTTATAAAATACTGCTGAGAAAGAGAGCGGCACGCACATCACATGTGTGTGTGGAGCGGGAAGAAACAAGAGGCTGAAGATATGACAACGCTTTAAAGGTCTTGATGACCGGAAATTCCTGAGTGACCCCACCTTCAGGGGCCAGGTTACAGTGGTTGGACTATAAAAGGAATGCACCCAACCTGAGATTCACCGACTGCTGCTACTTTCGTGTATCATCAGACTACAAGGCAGGTTATGGTTGTGGCTCATCATACACATTTTATGAGTCACGGTCAGACACGAAGGTTAATCTCGTCCGAATCAAAGATCAAGCAGCAGAGAGTGCCTTTAATTTGTCAAACAAACTAGTGCCACGGAAGTATTCAAGCCTCCTCCCTATTGCAAGACCCAAGATAGAGGATCTCAAAGTGTTAGTCTCTGAGCTTGTCTCTCCTTACCTTAAGAGACGATACTGGGACAGGATTCTGGGGATCAACATTGAGGATGAGGAAGATGACGTAGATGACCCTGAAACTGAACTAGATGATGGCAATGATGAACCTTTAATGACTGCCGACTTTTATGATTATGACAAATGATAACTGCAGGCAATATTGAGAGAGAGAGAATGTAAATTATTTTGTTGTGTTCACTATTTTCTTTTTATTATTATATTAATCTATTTATATATTTATAAATTGGATGTCGACCACAGTCATTGGCGGGGAGGGGCCAATGAACTGTGTTTGTGAAAGACAGAACATGCCTTTTCACCACACAGTTCCGTGTAGATGGAGGTCGTTTTTTTTTTGTTTGTTTTTTTAGTTATGTTGGTGGTTATTTAATTAATTAAAAAAGCGAAAGTTTCTAATGAAAATACTAAAAGAAAGTAAGATAAGGTACAATATTATTAGCAAAGAAAATGACAGTAAAAAAAACAATGGTTGACAGCTGAGAGCATCCCAGAGTGTTTAGCGAGGTGACCGTGACCTCTGTTCAGTAGTGAGGCAAGTGCTGACCTACAACCTGACATGCTCCCAACTTCAACTGCTGTTTTCTCGCTTTTGTGCTGGCGTCGCTTGCCTCACTTCTGAAGGGAGAGGAGTCAAGTTGGAGTATATATGTTACAGTAAAATCTTCAAAACAGTAAATTTGTAAATTTCCTAGAATTTTCAGTAAATTTACAAAGTGACTGTTTCAATCAGTAAATTTACAAAATTACTAAAATTTGTAGGAAATTTACAAATATACTAATTTCAGGAGCCAGTAATTTTACAAAATTACTGATTCATCGATTATAATTTTTTATTATGATTTTTTACACAAACGAGCAGAAGCACACATCATCTAAAGTCAAATGATCCAATTTATTCACAAAACAGGATTAAAAAGAACATAATGATCTAATTTATTCATAAATCAAATTTAATTTCGGAAAAAGCCCCTTTTTAGCACACCAGCTTTCACCCCAATAGTGTATGTGTCTGTGGAAATGTCCCTATTCAAAATAACACCTAGAATGTTCCTGGCATCACCTCTGCCACGGTCTACCAAGGGCACAGGAACTGACACATTGTCTCCCACTTCACCACTTTTGAAATCGACTTTACTTCTTTTCATCATTCTCTCTGCTTGTGATAGCTGGCCTGCAGATGCCGCTTTCCGACCTCTTTTTATCCTCTCAACATGTACAGTCAGATCGTTGTCAGTTTCTGTTGCAGACGGAGGAGCTGATTCAGATGAATTAGAGGTAGTGTCAGTTAAAGAGTGACCAGTTTCAGCCGAAGAGGAAGCAGTAGGGGCGGGTTCAGCCAAAGAGGAAGCAAGAGGGGTGGGTTCAACTGAGGTGAGGCCAAATCAAGTCTGGCCAAATCGTGTTCAGATTCCAAGTTGTCCAGGATTTCTCGTGGTTGTGAAGATGTTGTCCCACTCGAGCCTCTTTCCCAAAAAGGGCTGAGTATGGTGACCGTTTTATTCCAGCATGGTGGGATGAGTTTTTCTGGAACTGAACAAACTTGATTCCAGCCACCCAGTCTTGACTCTCGTTATCAGTGAGCCAGGCCACTAACATGTCCTTGATGTCCCCATTTGCTCGCTCGAAGGACCCTTGACTGTGGGGATATCTTGGCTTACCATGGACTATCCTTAGTGCAGGCCAAAACTCCTTCAGTTCACAAATTACATTAGCTGTGAACTCTGTTCTATTATCACTTAGCAAAATGGCAGGAACTCCAAACAAAAGAAAAATGTCCCAAAGCTGGCTAGCGATTTCTACTGGGCGTTTGCTTTTGACGGCACACAGCACACAAAATTTGGTAAACAGTTTACTGATTCATCGATAACTATCTTGAATATTGCTTGGGTTTGCGAAGCAGTATATTTTCGCTGTTGGTCAAATCTGCGAAGCAGTTCGAAGCAGTTTAATGATTCATCGATAACGATCAGTAAATTTGTAAATTTCCTACAAATCTTAGTAATTTTGTAAATTTACTGATTGAAACAGTCACTTTGTAAATTTACTGAAAATTCTAGGAAATTTACAAATTTACTGTTTTGAAGATTTTACTGTAACATTATATGCATAGAGAGTACAAAGGGTGGTGGGCAAGCCAATCAAATCACCGGATTACCTGACCTCACCTCACCTCACCCCACCCCACCTGTCCGTCTAGTCTGGTGGAAATTTCTTCATTATTAATTCTGTTAACACTTTATCACACCTAAAATGTCCATAACTCATGTTTACATTTTTATCATATGTACCAGAGATTAAACAAGATTCATTACATTTCTTTCATGGAAACATTTAGTTTTGGCTAAAGTCTTACATTCTGTCCAATTGATATGATGGTTATTATTAGCTTTATGTTGAAACAATCCACTACTCTGCTGACCTGTTTTTACGCTATATTTATGCTGTGATATCCTAGTTTTCAAATTCTTCCCAGACTGTCCAATATAAAAGTGGTCACAATCACGGCAGGAAATTTTATATATTATTCCTGAGTCACTTTCTGGGCTATTTCTGATTAGGGATTTCTGAACAGTATTGTTATATTTAAAAACTACCTGTACATTGAGTTTCTTTAAAACATGAATACAATCAAGAACATTTTTCATAGTATGGGAGAACAAGAATTTCGTCATGATGCTGTTGACGTGGCCTTTCATCTCTTGCTGTATAATAACGTTTCTTTGCTTTGTTATGGCATTCATTTAGAATATTTACTGGATATTTTAGTTTCTGTCCGATTTCGAGTATTGTTTTTAACTCAGCATCTAGGAACTCTGGGTCTGAAATTCGATAAGCCCTTAAATACATCGAAATAAAAACAGACTTCTTTACATTAATATGATGGTTGGAATAATAATGAACATAGGACAATATGTTTGTGGTCTTTCTATACACTTTGGTCTTAAGAACACCGTTATCCTTAACAATTTGTACATCTAAAAAGGGAAGAGTGTTATTTTGCTCGACTTCAAGTGAAAATTTAATTGAAGGGGCGAGTGAATTTAAACTCTGCAAAAATACATCAACATCCAAAGAATCAGGCCAAAAAACATAGTACATCATCGACATACCTCAACCATATACTACCTCTGAATCCTTGATATTACTTAACAACATACTCTCAAAATATTCCATGTATAAATTTGCCAAGACAGGAGAGAGAGAGTTACCCATGGCCATACCAAACTTTTGTGAGTAATGTTGATCAGCAAATACAAAATGGGAGTTGTTAACACATAGTTTAATCAGCTTGATTATGTTGCTGCAGGGTATATAATATTATACCATCAATACTTTTTCCAATAACATTTGGGAGGAAATTTAATACATCATCCAGTGGGACATTAGTAAATAAAGACTTAACATCAAAACTGATTAATTTATAAGGATACAATATCTGGAGTGATTTTAATTTGCTTACAAGGTCTTCACTATTCTTAACAAAAGAATCTGAAACAGTACCAACAAAAGGGGACAGCAATGTAACTAACCATTTGGAGAGTTTATATCTAATCTCTTTGATTTCTGTTCAAAAATGTATTACTTCTAACCAATATGAGGTCGCCACCGTTGATTCACTAGGCCACACAGACGATGGTACACTCACGGTCAGAAATTGTGTCCCGATCCCCTGACAAGATGAATCGCAAACAGCCTAGTTCTGAAGGTTCGAACAATGGTGCGTCTCCCTTCAACACACAGTAGTTCGAAGCATTAATTAAAGCTCGGCTAGTTGCAATTCATCGTGCCAAGGGATCAGACCACAATTTCTGACCGCGTGTGTACCTCAGCCAAGCTGAGTACACACCAAAAATCCAGTAACTGGGAAACTTACTCTATTGCTCTCCGATTAACTAGAATGATCCCAAGGGCGTAGCCTCATCACATGCTCAACTACCCATGTCTCTATACACTGAGTAGCCTTCCTATGTAACACCTGTGAGCCCTCGCTGACACAACGGAACATATAGCCCGGAGCCCTAACGCATCCAAGCTCTTTAACCTGTTATTCGCTAGGAGACTTACTAGTTTGCTCTCTAGATGAACTGAGTAAGTACCAAACAAATTAAGATCATCTAATTTTCTTTAATGAGACACAGGAATAGTGGCAGTAGGCCATATGACATAATATTATCACAATTAAATAATAATCACTGTTCAACACTTCAAGTGTTAATAGCCATTATACATACCATATAGATTTAAACAGTTAGAGTATGGCTTAAAAAAGTTGGGTCACTTTCAAAAAATATTTGCTTCATACACGCTTTGAAGCAAAAAAGTTTAAAAACTTGACAAATTTCAAGCCGATATTTTTATGCCTTACTACAGATGTGTGTTTTGACCCACACATACACACAAGCAGATACACGCAGTAAGAAAGTACACGCACTCAAAGTGCAGCTCCAGAAACATCAAGGGTCAACACCCCATCCATCAGCGACTTGGTTTGCGCCTCGTCGGATCTGGCAATAGTTGCAGGTAGAGGGAGAAGGGGTGTTAGTGGGAGTGGAGGAGAGAAATGTGGGCGGGGATATATATATAT
The DNA here is from genome assembly GCA_034508575.1 of Petrolisthes manimaculis. Classification (NCBI taxonomy): domain Eukaryota; kingdom Metazoa; phylum Arthropoda; class Malacostraca; order Decapoda; family Porcellanidae; genus Petrolisthes; species Petrolisthes manimaculis. The sequence continues at coordinate 1,747,217 of JAWZYT010000298.1, read as the reverse complement.
ATATATATATATATATATATATATATATATATATATATATATATATATATATATATATATATATATGCGTAAATCCACAAGGAAGGAAAAATAATCACGGAGTCCCAAGCGCTTTCGTGTAATTCACATCTTCAGGGAAAAAAACAGAATGTAAAAGAATGGTAGCTGAGAGACACCTTATAATAAATAATAATTATTATTATACAGATACACTTAATAACAAACTGGCAACCTGAAGGTGTTGCCACTGCGAGTTCAAAGCATGCATATGGTGCTAAAAAGGATTTACTTGACATGACCTCTAAACCTAAGATTATCCCAGTCATTAAGGAATGATTGCCGAGAGACACCTTATATACACTTAATAACTAAATGGCAACCTGAAGGTGTTGCCACTGTGAGTTCAAAGCAATATATACACACCCATGCATATGGTGCTAAAAAGGATTTACCTGACATGACCTCTAAACCTAAGATTATCCTCAGTCATTAAGGAATAGCAGTAGGACTTATCTTATTAACAATCTTGTCTATGATGAAACTATCCAACTTGTACATACCATTGTTTAAATTCATATTAATATTTTCTGTGTATTTAATCAAACTTGACTCTATGATGTTTCTATTTACGGATGAATTACAAGACATGATTGACGAGGCATTATCCCAGTCAATACAATGATTATTATCTCTCATATGAATAAATAAAGCATTAGATTCTTGTCCGGTCCTAACACTATATTTATGTTGTTTGACCCTGGTTGAAAAGTCTTTTCCAGTTTGTCCTATATAGAACATATTACATACTTTACAAGGTACTTTGTAGATACACCCACATGAGGAATTGGGTGAATTTTTGATCAAAATTTTCTTGACTGTGTTATCATTGCAAAAGGCAACATTAACATTCCATGTTCTTAGAAGATGAGGGATTTCGGCAAATTTATGACTTTAGGGTAATATCAGTAATTTTTTATTGTCACGGGGTAGGGGTGGTTCAACCCTATAAAATATTGTTCTTGCCAATTGATGTAATAAGTTATGCACCTCAATCCATTTTGTAGGCTTTAATCAACATAAAACATCATAGTATTGTAAAGATACAAACCAAACCTTAATACGTGAATATCAATAACATAATAACAAAATAACACATAACACAACATTATAAGAAAACCCACAATACCACCAAGTCTATAAACAGTACACACCTGTCAGAACTGACGATGAGTGAGGAGTGGAACACCCCAACTCCGACAACTCTCAAGTCAACTCCTAAACAGTGTTGCCAAACTTACATACAACAGCCAGTGATCACAGAGTAGTTTGTCATAACAACATAGTTAATCGTTTACAGAAAGTAGTTTATCATCACACCAATTTTAAGGCTTTATCCAAAAATGGTTTGGGGTATTTTAATTTTGCTCCAATGTCAGAGATAAATCCAAATTCCTCATCCATAAATTTAGGACTACATACACGTAGAGCACGTAAGTACATGGAAGAGAAAACAGACAGTTTGACTTTATCATGGTGTGCAGAGTAAAAATGAATATATGACAAAACATTGGTTGGTTTCCTGTAAATGCTAAACTTAAAGGTGTTGCCTACCCTATGAATCAGGCAGTCCAAAAATGGCAATTTTCCATCCTCCTCAATTTCAATGGTAAAATTAATGGAAGGGGCTAAGTTGTTAAGCAATGGCAGAAAGTTATCTAGATAATTTTCTGGCATATATATATATATATATATATATATATATATACAGTAGTGGCCACCGAAATCAGCGCGGCGGGGCTTACTTTGGTAACCCTGTCTGAAATTCATACTCTCGCACCAATCTCCATTATGGTTTAGCATCAGCTGGTTTGCCATACGTCTATCAGCTCGGAACAGTATACTGTTTATAGGGCAGTGGTAACATTTATATTTTCAGTTGTCTTAGAGATCTTATATGGGCTGAATTAATTTGTGAGTGGTTCTGCTAGACCTGATATTTTCTTACTACTGTATCCTGCTCTGTACACTAGTGTAAGGCAATGGTAGGTGGTAAGGACTTAATAACTGATGAGATTACAGTCATAACATGCCTTTACAAGGTAGGAAAGTGTAACAAAGAAATATCAGCGATAATTGGAATCAAGTTACGAACTGTGCAGACTTGGACTAAAAAATCAACGACTTTGGTACCACTGATCTACCCACGCACAAGAAAAGGCCAGGTAAAGCTAGTTTAACTTCTTCAAGGGCTCTGCTGATAATTAAATGTGAAATAGGGACTATTCCTCGTCTTAGTGCATGCCAAATAATATGTTAAAGAAGTTAAACTAGCTTTGCCTGGCCTTTTCTTGTGCGTGGGTGGATCAGTGGTACACAAGTCTTTGATATTCATGTATTTTATTATCAATAATACAAAATCATTGCACAAATATCCGACGAGGCCCAAACAAAGTCTCTGATTGCGCCGTAGCGTCAATCAACAGGCAGGCAATATTATATACAGGTACGTGTGACCCCATGATAATCCAATGACTACAACCACAAATACACACGCACACACACATCACGAAAACATAACAGAATTAAGCACAAGCATACAGACAAATATTTACATTATGACCTACCTAGATCCATTATAACGAGGGTGGCGTACCAGAAGTTCCTTCAAAACCTGATGGTCCAGCAGGTGTCGACAAACCACATCAAGTCCAATTATATCATTCGACAAAGTGCGGCCGAGATTATGTTGTTGATTGCATTTTGATTCTCTCAGCCGCAGTTTTTCGAATCATATAATTGGAATATAAGTGATAAGGGAGAAAGGCCTATGTCATAAAAACTTTTTAAGAATGAATGAGAAGGTTAAAATATGAGAAAGAAAAGATAAACTGTAAGAAAGGAGGGAAGGGCAAGCAAGAGAGAGATAAGACGGTAGGGAGGATGTGTTAGGTTGACAGTTACTTGAGAGATAACTGTAATATATAATATTATACCCTATGCATAAAATTAGACCCAGTTTATTGAAAACGCCATATAGCAGCGACTATTTAAGTTTAACATGGATTATATTTAAGAAAATGCATATTTAGAATAAAAATTCCATGGTAAATAGCTTAATGAATTTGTTGACAAATATGACTATTAAAAAAGTCAGAAAATTAAACCGTTTTCTGCCGAAAAAAAAGCTGGCCTTGAGAGAAGGTGATAAATAGGGTGGACTACAAGCAAGAGGGATTTGATTGATATTAGGTGGCGCGACAGCGAGGTCAATTAGCACCAGGAAAAGGTGATAAAGAGGTGTGACAGCAAGCAAAAAGGGAATAGGAAGAAAGGAGGGACAGTTGAGGAAATGTAAGTAAGTGGGTGGTGCTGAATTCTTAAAGTATTGCCCACATCATTACAGGCATTACCCCCCCCTACGGGGCAAGCATGAGAAATAACAGGAATACAGGGATAGTTGTCTAATATCCAAAGGATAATATATAATCACTAGTCTATCCCACTACGATGGTGAACAAAAGACAGTGCCTTTATTTAAAGGATATAATGTAACAGATATTCAAATTATATTTGTTTGTTTATAATTTTCAACTAATCACCTTCATTTTTCTTACCTCTTCCCCTTCACCCTCGCCTTAAATCATCACATTTCTTCTCTCCTATATCCACCTACGTTAATGCAGTATGCACTTCTTTAAACCCGGGTTCTTCAAATTCCTACATACTGGGTCGCAGGCTCACAAAAATAAATACATGAATAAAATAGAATAATAATGTTCGTGACAATAAATAAATATAAAGTTCATACATGAATCCACCTAACATATTTTTATAATCGAATATTCATATATTTAATTATCAATAAAACACAATAATTGCACAAATATTAGCCTTCTTGAGATTCGTGGTACAAAATACAGGAATCGGAGATCTTCAAAAACACCATCAAAAGAATTAAACTCACTCTCATCCTGTTCAGATCGCACACACTACAGCCTCTGCATCTTGACTTTACAAAGGACGTTTTTATCATAGGAAATCTTTGTGCTATAGTTGTCGCTGTGTTTTTAAGCCGGTAATATTTTTTTATGATGTGAATGAATTGGTTCTTTTACCAGTGTGAGAAGAATGGGGTGGTGCCTTTGAATCCTAGCATCACCAGATCAGTTGGTGTCTCCCACCCTACTGTGTGCACAAAGCCATTCATCAGAAACAGCCAGAATGATGATGTTTATTTTCCGATCTAGCGTCTCGAATGAGTATTACTTTCTCGAAACTATATTAGCCTAGAACCTTTAACTTAAAAGTATGTATACTAAAGTTTTATCATCTAGGAGGACATAGAGATTCGTATGGTTTTGAGGATCCAGGGTAGGAACTTGGAGACACGGGTGAACACATCGTTTGTCTCGCTTACCCTACACCCACTGCCAAAGGACGACAGACCGTACACAGTCCTACGGCCATCCTCCTTTCTGGAGCAAGAGAGTGGTCCTCCTGAATCCCCCTTGCAGGTATTCACTGGCCGGCCAGTCACGCCTATACATACCATCGAGGAAGTGAACCGATCAGAAGTACCGTAGGAAGGGTCACTCTCACATAGGACATCAGGAAGAACATTTATTGATGCTTCCTGTGGTACCTGTGCCAGCTGAAATTGTGCAATGTATGATGCTCAAATAAAGATCTTTATTCCTGTACTACTACTAGCTAATACTTGTTTATGAAAGTATACTTTGGATCACTTTACTGACATTGAATACTATTTAAGAACTGTTTAAGATAATACCCTGAGTGATCAGATCAAAGTGAAGCTAATGTGCTGAATGGGTCAAATATAAAATCAATCAATAAAGTGCAATCAAACCCCATCCAGGCTCTTAATATAGCCTACCGTAAAATATGGGCATTATTTCCGAAAAAATCTTAATTCGACTGAATCATCAACAAACGAGTTAAATTTGCTCATACTTCTCATCTGTTTTGGGATGCTTGGGTAACCCCATCCAGGTTTCACGAAGCTTCACAACAAGAGTAGCGTAAGAGTTATTTTAGTAGGGGACTTGAATGGCATAACTACTGGTATGGTGTTTTGGATGAAATTGTAAAAACACAAGACGTCAAACCTGGCGTTCGTTTAATTGCACTTTACTCCGGGAACGTTTTTTCTGACAGTACTCTGTTGTGAATCAGAAGAAGACTGATTCTTCCAACTATGCTACAAAGCAGTACCCCTATTCGTACAGCTTTCGTATTCACATTCATAACACAGATCTATGTCCATCCGATGAGGCAGTGTTTGGGATTCTCACTGTACTCAAAGTTCGTGTGGAAGGCTACATGACTCTGTAGAATATACAGGTACTTTTCCATGTTGTCGGAATGGTTCAACTGACAGGAATCTATCACATTACTGCCCCTAACATGTTCTTCTTTCCAATATAATGTATTTTGCAATTTAGTTTCAGCCAAAAAATTCTAATACAGATAATAGTTTTTCTCCATTCGATAATAAATCATGGTGTTACTCTGATTCCTTTTTTTGTCTTTTAATAATTTGGTGATTTTCCTCCCTGTCATGAACCATCATACAAGGGAAGCATTCCACTACCCTAGGTCATATATGTAGTCCGTTATTGATGAATCTCTATCAAGAGTGTAATATAAATCTATTCCATCGTTTTCATTGAACACAGAAGCTTACCTTTCCCCCGAAATACATGGGCCCCCAGCCAACCACAGTGCAGGACCTCAAGGTGTGGTAGGAGTCAGTGGTCTTCGGGAGGCAGATGGGACGCACTTTCGGCCCAAACCTGACATTGGACGAAAACAACTAATAACATAAAGCACATTGGTAGGTAATGTAGCCTACAAAAATTTGGCACTTGACAGGTAATCATCATCGAAGTATACAATGCAGTAAAAAACTTGTTTATATTATCCTCAACAAGATTGTTAGTTTACTATGAATGTAGAGCCATGGCTGATAGTGCTTGACCAGGGTCCAAGGAGTGTTGGAAAGTAACTGAACAGAGTTCGAAAAAGTGAGTCTTCTAAACCTCTCTCAACGTTGAGAATGGTTTGGAAAATTCACTTGTTCGAACTCTGTTCAGTTGCTGACCAACACTCCCTGGACCCTGGTTAACCACTATCAGCCATGGCTGTACAGTTGCCCAAGAAAAGACTGCAACCAAATTTGCTGGTGTGTGGCAATATCTGGCAGCTGTTCCAAAGTAAACACTCCTATTTTATCAATGGATAACTCAGAACCTACAACCGTTGTAAGGATGAATGTAATTAGCTAAAACCAATAGCATCCATCCATACAAAGGTTATATGTTCTGAGTGATGATTCATTGATAAAATACAAGTGTTTACCTTGGAGCAGCTGCCAGATATTGCCACACACCAGCAAATTTGGTTGCAGTCTTTTCTCGGGCAACACTCTCCCAAAAAAGTATCGGCATTGCTGGCTAGATCTTGCTGAGAAATGATCGAAGCTACATGTATGACTGTACTGTGGGATGGTATTCCTGCTGGCAAAGAGTCGACTCTCATTTCTGTACTGACGTGAAATCCTCTAGCATACATAATTCATGCTTTAGGCAAGTCGGGGAGTAAGAGTTGTGACTTCATATTTACAGATATACGTTATGTGATTATAATGATTAATGGTTTTTTGGGAGGGGGAATTTACTGAATTATTGAATATAATGAGAATAATAACCCAGAGCATAAAGTTACCAAATCGGATTTTAACCAAAAACGAATCTTTGAGTAGATTTGCTATAACTATGTCTTAACTATACTATAGTTATATATAGAATATTGTAGGATTAAGAAGGCTTATGCTTTTTCTTCTCATACATTAAATAAGATTTTGTCAAGTAACACAAACAAACATTGTCCTCTCTAGAAATTGACGTATATAAAATTATATAAATATGTGAAGCAACCAACCACTTAAAGCTTCACTCGATAATCTCGGGGCCTCAGTCTCAGGCCACGACTGATGGCCTCCTGTCCCGAGGTAGAGGTATATAAAAATAGTAAACATAAAATAAAATAAATAAAATGAAAGATAACGTTATATACCATTCGGCAACTACGGTGTGGATTAGCTGAGTTTTCAGCATTAGAAGGGCCAAATCTTACAATAATAATTGAAATTTCTTTAATAGGTGACGAAATACGAATATATTTCGATTTGCATCCACTATAACTACTCTGACTCATGAAACAATACGAATATGCATAATTGGCAACTGATCGGCAGGAATACCACTGTCTATAGGTTTCAAAACCATCGTTTTAATGCCGATATTTTATTGGGAGACTGTACATATATTTCCACATTCATTTCCCACCTCCCATTCCGATCTGCATCACATTTCTTTTTTATCATTAATTCCAGCTTATCACTTTCGCCCAATGCTTTCCATCCATCCTCCTTCCATCCCATACCCCTTCCTTCCTCTTGCCAGACTTTCACGTCCTTATTTCCACCTCGCACCTCTTCTCATCCCAATTCGCACCTCAACTCTTACTCTATCATCCTTCCCTTTCCCTTGCCTTCCTCACCTGATGCCTCTCCCTCCCTTCCTGTTTAGTTTCAGCAACGCTATGTCGTTGTTTACCGGGGAACTTGCGTAGTAATCCTCGTGAATAAAAACATTCTCCAAGGTAAACTCCTGAAAGAGAGTACAAACATTGAAATATTCTCTACAAATACCTTAGGTAAATGCATATTTCGTTTTTTGGTTGTTATTTGTCCATATGTATAGTCAAATGTGTGTTTTATTTTTTAAATTGCACCGTGTAGCATCAATCAACAGACAGGCAACAATACATATGGGTAGGAGGAACCCATTAGAATCTAAATGACTAACACCACACACACACACATCACGAAAACATAACAGAATGAAGCACAAGCATACAGACAAATATTTACATTATGACCTACTTAAATCCACCAAAACTAGGGTGGCGCAAGAGAAGCTCCTCTAAAACCTGATGGTTCAGCAGGTGTCGACAAACCTAATCAAGTGGCAGGCCCCGGGGCACTAAGTGTCGGACAGTGGGGCAGGCCAGGCAATAGTACTCCATGGTGTTAGCACGAGGCGCTCGACACAAGCGACATTGAGTAAAGGAAGGCTCACCCTGCATCCCAGCAACCTGCCATGGTGACCGGTAGCCAAGCCTCAAACGGGTAGAGACTACAATGTGCCTCCGAACCATGAGGCCTCGACGACGGTGGGAGTATTTGTGACATCAGACCGACTCGTAATGGGTGATGGAGATGCATCCCTGCATCGCCATCAGTGTAGAGGCAGTATGGATCTGTGATGGAGGACGTCACTGTTTCTATGTGTTCTGGAACCAACTGCCGCTGTAGAGAAGGCAGTTCCGACTTGGAAGTAGGTGTGAAGCTCACATCAGGTATTGGTAGCATCCACGGAGGGGACCTTGGGGGGAAGTCTGCAACCATTATATCTATATTAAGACAACGGAGCATAGAGGAAACATACCTATTAAGAGTACATCCAGCTGGCAGTATGGGAGGGACAGGGTAGTTTGGTCGAAGTGAAGTTCTGACTAAGAGTAATGGGGTGAAAGATGTGAGAAATGGAGGCACTTGACAGTAAAGCAAGTAACATTAGAATAAATTCTCTCCACTAATGGGGGAAGACGCAACTCACGCTGCATGTTTACTATCCTGGTCGACAATGGACAACCGATAATTATTCTCATTGCTCTATTCTGAAAAAATTCTAAAGTTTCAAGAGTAGCCCTGGGAAGTTGAATTAGAGCAGGGGAGAGGTAATCAACAACTGAACGGATAAAAGCAATATAGATGGTCCTGGCTACTGGGATGGAGATACCTGAGGAGTTGTTGGAGAGCCATTGAAGTTCTGTAAGTCAGCGCTTGAGACGACCCAACAAGTCCTGGACAATAGGATGTTCTTGAGGTCTGGCAGGAACAATCAGCCAAATATTGACTGGCACGCCCAGGTAGCGGTACTGGGAACACATGGGAATGACAGTCCCTCCAATGGTGAACACTGGCCGAGCTTGAGGAAGGCGGCAGGTGAATATTCTACTCTTATCTGGTGAGACAATAATACCACAGTGAGAGGAGGCCACAGAGAAGGAGTCAAGAAACCGCTGGAGATCCATTGGTGAGGTAGAATGAACACAGATATAATCAGCATAGCACGTAATTGTAGTACCAGGAATATCGGGGAGAGAAGTGAGCAGCCGATGCATCCGAATATTAAATAACAATGGGCTGAGAACACCTCCTTGAGGCGTACCAATATGAAAACTGCGCACAGGACTGAAAACACCACTGAAAAACACACGGGAGGTCCTGTTACTGAGGTAGCTCCGAATCCACCTTTATACCAAAGTCAACCAGTTGATCCCATATGACGTCTCTATTAGCAACATCGAAGGCACTTCGAAGGTCAATGAAGGCCACCACACTGTCCCTGGAAAGGCGAGAGTACAGGTCGACTAGGCAGTGGTGTGTGCTCCGCTGGAGAAAGGCGATCCTACAGTCTGTACATTAGACGATTAAGTAAGATTCTCTCCATAATCTTACAAAAACAGGAAGTAAGGGAAATTGGCCTGAACTTCGCAGTGCCGGGCTTCGGGATGGGTATTATTGTGCTGCTGGTCCAGGCTCGTGGTACACAACCATCACGAAGACAAAGATTGTACAGTTGAAGTTTTTCCAAATTACATGGTATATTTTCCTTTCCTGCCAGCTTCGGCTGGAGGGAGTGGTGGATTGGGAGGAGCCTTCTTCTCTGTTATACTCTCCTTCATCCATTAGGTTAGTTAGAATAGCAAAATCAAGCACCCTCGAAAAGACCACAGTAGGTCTGTTGCTATTTGAATGTCCTTTGTATTCCTCTCCTTTACTCCCTCCTCTTCTTACTTTTTACCTCCTCTCATACCTCTCACCTGCTCTGTGTCCTCGTAGTAGCCTCTGTTATGGTCGCCAACTCTAACCACCAAGGACGAGGTACCGAACCCGAGGCAGTGTGCGGCGGTCAGTACCAGATCCTCCGAGATAATGTTGCCTCCGCAAGATATATCCCGTCTAGCCTGGAAGGTAAGGATATATATGGGACGGAGAAGAATAGTAGGTTTGGTAATGTGGCGATGAAAGGGAAGTGAAGATAGGGAACGGAGATGAATGGCAGTTGGGGTAACGTGATGAGATGGGAAGAGATATATATTATAGTTGTAAGGCAGTCACGGCCAATACAGTTTATTTGTTCCTTAGGATATAATTAAATGACTCTCTGTATTGTTTGAGCCGTGATCTTTAATTCAGTTATGTTAAGGTATTGAGTTTTATACATGTTTACATAATACTTCAAGTAACAAAATATAATTCATTAGTGCAAAGATTAGTATAATACTAGACCATAAACCCATCCTACACACGGAAGTGAAGTATGCCCCTTAAGGTAAAAGAATATTACGATATGTTTTCCTTCCCAGCGGTGGCAGCGTGGAATATAAACAAACCGAGTGGGTTGCCAGGCCTACAATAAAAGTGAAGTATGTGTAATTAAGTAATTAGTGGGGTGTTTTTTGTGACGAAAATATCCTCTATCCCCCCTCGTGTACATGCACTTTCCGTGTGTGAATTCCTGGCGCTCTAGGTTGTCACATGATAATTTGTATAGCATGACAGACAAACAGAGTCTCTTCATTTAGATATATAGATGGCAACACAGAAGGAATAATCCATGACATCTATGAGGGACACTCATCTTTACCGAAACTATTTCGAAACTAACTTGTATATATACTGTACTAGCAGCGATACCCGACGTTGTCCGAGGATCTATTTATCAATCTATCTATATCTATCTATATATTTATCTATATCTATTTATCTATATCTATCTATCTCTCTCTATATATCTCTATATATCTATCTATATCTATCTATATATCTATCTCTATCTATATCTCTCTATCTCTATCTATCTATCTCTATCTATCTATTTCTTTATCTCTCTATTTCTCTATCTCTCTATCTATCTATATCTATCTATCTATCTATTTATATCTATCTTTATCTATGTAACAAACCCTTTCGGGGTTTATCAACAGTTATTTATTTAATAGGGTATCTACGATATATATGCATTGTAATTCCCACGTACTCACCTTCTCTCACGAGTTAGTTAGGTTTAAAAGGAAACTCAGATCAAAAAGTCAAAGGTCAAAAAAGTATATTTCTTCCACAGGTTACAATTTGTATATGTATTTCATAGTTAACCTGGGAAGTAACTAGGAACGTTACATAACTTCCTAATTCTTACATTATAATTAAAGTAGTGACATCTTCTATCCAATAGTAAAGATGTCACTAAACATAACATAATAGTATGGATGTGTAGCAGAGATATTCACCTCCCACTGAATATAAAGGGGAATGTGACATAATATGGTAGTGAAGATATTATCTTCCACTTATCTCTGCTTCACATTGGCTAATATGTCATGAGTCAAATTTTGACTCGTGACATTCGCACACACAAAAAAAACATTGCTACCAAGCAATGTTTACAGACTCGTGACGGGCTATGAATTATCCAACCTCGCTGTTGCTTCAGGTTGTTAACTCGAAGCTTGCGTCCAACTGCATTCCCTGTTCTAGAAATGGTCTACTGACTCTTCTGACGTGCTTCAACATTCTCTCATAGCTTATATGAATCATGAATGGAAGAACTGATTCATTGGCTCCCTTCCTAATGTCTGCATTACGATCCTCCAGAACCATAAACAAGTACTGAGTGCAGTCGTGGACCTCCTCTTTGTTTATACTCTTGGGTGGAGCATCCCTTAGTTTCTCCGCCATACACCTGAAGAGTTCCGACTTGAGTGGAGCATCCCTTAGTTTCTCCGCCATACACATGAAAGAGTTCCGACTTGAAGAAGAGTGAGCCTGATTCGAGTGCATCTGCAAACGTCACCATCAACAGTCTTCTTCAATCCAACCTTTTTCTCAATTTCCTATGTTCTCCTCCTCAGTTCACATTATAAATTATCACTCGTCATACCCACCTGCAATCTTGAGCGTTGATTCCAGCTATGAATTTGCAATGATGGACGAGAGTGACTATTACGTGTGCTTACTGAGGAGTTACATTTCCCAACACTGTCTCTAACACAGGGACACCAGGACATCTGTCCTAAATTTCACATAGACAACTGTGGTCGTATGCGTAGTAATTATTATATTCAGCATCTTGCTCTGTCTCAACATCGAGACACCAGGACACCTGTCCTAAATTCACATAGACAACTTTGGTCATATGTGGAGTGAATTCCCTTTGTTCCGGGAACCACTAACATGACAGTAGCATTAGTCATGCCTACCGCTAAAAAAATTGGCCACGTACTAGGCTTAACAATTCACGCTGCTCTGAGGTGATGTTACAACAACCTGTACAAACTGTGGTCATCATAGAAGCACACCCATGTTGGGTTGTGTAGTACTTCTTACCTTTACATCTGTAATTTTCAAAGTCACACACACACGGCACTCGTTTTCTAAGTTACATACATTATATCAAGCAGGATGCAGAACACTACTATTGATATAAGACCTTACCTCGTATCATTTGCTTTTCTGTTGCAAGTAACGACAACAAGAGTGACTCCATGAAGCACTGGAGAATCTGGTGGATCGCACCGAGAATTCCGGCATTCACTCTCCCCCTGATGTGTTACGTTACGAGACGAGAGGTCGAGAGAGCCTGTGTTGTGTTACGAGATGAAAGCGAACTCAGAGCTCAATTCATTCACGTATGAGAGTTTTCCATACTCATACACGCATTCTCCTCCCACTTGCAAATTTTCAATGTCCAAACACACACCCAGCACTCGATCACGAATCATTAGTATGAAGAAACTAAATGAATTCGACCCTTTAGGCTGCTACCCCAACGAGAGGTTGGAGAGCCACGAGGACAAGGTGTTGTGCTTATGCAAGTAGGAGATGAACTGTTTTTTTCTTCTTCTTCTGTCATTTCTATTGCCTTAATTCCTGGACAATTTTTTAGCCTAACTAACTCGTGAAGGTGAGTACGTGTTGACTGGAATTCAATGCAAAAATCGAGTCCCTGTTCGGGCGCCAATGTAACAAACCCTTTCGGGGTTTATCAACAGTTATTTATTTAATAGGGTATCTACGATATATATGCATTGTAATTCCCACGTACTCACCTTCTCTCACGAGTTAGTTAGGTTTAAAAGGAAACTCAGATCAAAAAGTCAAAGGTCAAAAAAGTATATTTCTTCCACAGGTTACAATTTGTATATGTATTTCATAGTTAACCTGGGAAGTAACTAGGAACGTTACATAACTTCCTAATTCTTACATTATAATTAAAGTAGTGACATCTTCTATCCAATAGTAAAGATGTCACTAAACATAACATAATAGTATGGATGTGTAGCAGAGATATTCACCTCCCACTGAATATAAAGGGGAATGTGACATAATATGGTAGTGAAGATATTATCTTCCACTTATCTCTGCTTCACATTGGCTAATATGTCATGAGTCAAATTTTGACTCGTGACAATCTATCTATCTATCTCTATCTATATCTATCTCTCTATCTATATCTATCTCTCTATCTATATATCTATCTATCTATCTCTATCTATCTCTATCTATCTATTTCTCTATCTATCTATTTCTCTATCTATCTATCTATCTCTATCTATCTATCTCTCTATCTCTATCTATCTATCTCTCTATCTATCTATCTCTCTATCTATCTATCTATCTATCTCTCTAAAACTCTCTATCTAGAGAGAGATAGAGAGAGAGTATTTGTGTGTGTGTGGAAGAGAGAGAGAGAGAGAGAGAGAGTGTGTGTGGAAGAGAGAGAGTGTGTGTGTGTGGAAGACAGAGAGAGCACGTACGTACGCAGTTTGTATGAGGTTTTCTGTCATAATGTTTTAGGGGATATTGTTTTATTTATTTATTTTCGGACTTGACGCTCTTGTCATACGCAAATTCGGTCACCTAGGAGGCTCCCGTTTTCAGTTCCTGGTGTGTAAATTCAAGCTCTTTCATTTTGCAAGAATTTGTTTTGCCTACATGAAAGTTGAAAATTGACAAAATTGACCCACATTTCTCAGCTGGGGGTGAAAAAAAAGAAAAAAAAGTCATTTTTAAGGGGTTAATCATTAAAAAAAATATATATATATAGGGCCAAGACACTCTCCAGGTTTTAGCCATAAAACGAATGTAAAAAATATTACTCTAAGTAAAACGATGCGGCTGTGAATAGCGGCTAAACAGACAGACAGACAGAGTGCTTTATATATTAGATGTACAATCTATATCGTTCAAAAGAATGGCAAGTTCATTATTGCAGAGTTTCTCGTCAACATTATTTTTTTCTTTTAAAGAGGTAGTACAGTGTTGGTAAACCTGGAGCAAATGATTCCTCCAAACTCTTTTTAGCAACTTAACACCATTATTAAATTTATGTTCTTCTGGTCCTGTTTCTTGGCATACTTTGGAGGAATCAGGGCACTCCAATATACCCCCTTGATAGTTTGTTTTGCCTCTTCAGGCAGTTGTCGTAGAATGTCTCCATAATTCACATGACCAGAACGCATTTTTGAACCTTCCAGATACTTCATCAGTGGCAGGAAAAGAATGAAGTTTTGTGCTATATCAGTGATATATACTCCCCCAGAGGGAGCTGCCTTGTCGTGGTGTTGGGGTTTGCATGTCTCTGAGACCTGGCGAGCTAGATTACAGGGGGCTTTGGCCCCTGCTTTTCCCCAATTTAGGGGAGAGAGGGCTTCCCATGCTAGAAGGATCGCCAGTGAGAGACCAGACTAAACTGTTTCCATGCATTAGGCTGCCAGTACGAGCCAACAGGGCTGCCTGCCAGAGGGACCGCCCTCTAGGAGCCATCCTTGGATGGTTGGGTGTTTGAACAGGGAGAGGAAGCTGGCTAAACCTTGTGGCGAGTTGTGGATACTACAAGTGCTGGTCAGCCTTTCTTGCCCACACCAGGTGTTGGCTACTGAGGACCTGACTGGCTTCACTCCACTGAGACCCAAATGAACGCGCGGGCCATCTCCTTCTATTCTAACTCCATGAATGCAGCACCCTCTCAACTCTCTCAAGAAGCAGCTGCTAATTATTCTAGCGAGAACGTTTCTACGGTTTCACCACAAAATAGTTTCTCTGTCTTGGAAACTGTATCAGACACTCATTCTGGTGACCCTTCAACTGATGACAATTCTCAGGCTTTAACTAAAGGTATTCATGTGGTAGAGGTTCATGCTGCCAAACAATCTCCAAAACGAAACCCAAGTCAACTAAACTGCAACAGAGACGTTTTCGTGGTTCCCCAGAGACACTTGACTCCATGGACGTTCTTCCTTGCAAAGCAACCGTCTCTGTAGACTCATCCATATTTTCCTCTCAATTTCACCAGAAGCGTTCTCATGGGTCTGATGAATCTCTTGTTTTAACAGATGTTCCTCCTCACAAGCTTCCTTTGGTAACATCGAATGGGTGTTAAATGTATGTGGATGCCTCGGATATTGTAACTTCAAAACATACAGTTTCTCTTCCTCAGTTTTGCTAGAGCAGCAGAGTGATTCTCCCACCTGTATTAGGGATGGTGATGTATCTGAGTCACTGTGTCAGTGATACCACTACTGTACAGGACAATACCAATGTGGTTGTTTAAAAAATATCCCTGATCATCTACCTTTACCTTCTTTTAACATATCAGGGAATCGTGTACGGGTCTCAATTACTGCCCCAAGTATTATTCCTCGGGTTTGCACTTCTTCTAGTGGCATTGGATTAGAGAAAACTTGTCGTTTGAGAAAAGCCTCTGGTCAAGGTGGTAGTAGGAAGTCCCTGCATGAGGCTTCCCTAAAATCCGTGTTTAATTAAGTAATACTGTTCAAGGTCCTTCATTGCGGTATGCCGTGGCTTGTGTGCTTCTTGGGAGGAACTGTGCATTTTTATCTTTCGCTTCACTCCTGCATGTGTTTCTCTTCAAGAGACAATGCTTGGCGACTACATTCCTGATAGTCCTACTGTATACTCTGGATTTTATTCCAATTTATTTGGGCTGGGTCACCATAGTTGCTCTGCCATCCTAATTTGGCACGATGTTCCTTGCAGGAGCCTGGAGCTTGACACTCTGCTTCAGGCTGTTGCAGTAAAGATTTTTATGGACCGCCCCTACACTGTGTGCAGTTTATACCTTCCTCCCAGTGTTACAGTAGAGAGGGGTGATCTCAACCAACTTGTACGGGACCTTCCCTCTCCCTATATTTTATTGGGTGATTTTTATGGTCGTCATCCTCTGTGGGGTGACAGTTTGGTCAATCCCAGCAGTGTTGTATTGGCTTCTTTTATTGAGGATGAGGGATTAGGGGTTTTAAATATGGGAGATGTGACACATTTTAATAGCCCAACTGGGACTTTTATTGCCATTGATATTTCTCTTTGCTCACCCAGTGCTTTGCTGGATTTTACCTGGAGTGTGTTGGAAAGTAACAAGTATGAACTGCAGTCTATCCATAGGTCTATGCCCCACAGACCCCGGGTACACTCTGGTCGCAGTGAAAAACAAATTAAAATAAAAGAGGGGCTGGCCCTATATGCCTGGGCTACCGAAGCACATCCCAGGGAAATGGGACCTCAGCTTACTGGACCAGGGAGTCTTGGGTCCTCCAACCGTCAGGGAGATTTGGGGAGAAGGTCTTTGATCCCATAGCCAATGCTGTGGGCTCAAGTCCATATTACCACAAGAGCTACAAGTGAAACCACACCTTCCATGAGACCAGCCCTGAAGGGACCAAAAGGGGGAGGGAGTTTACACTGCTGCATGCAAAGGGAAATGCACCAAGCAGTGGGTGAAAAAAAAACGAGCCTCCGGTTGCAGTAAACCTCACTTGGATGTTTAATTCATGTGGGAAGATCTTGACAAATCCACTAGAGAGTGACCAGATCCTACAACAATCTTTATTCAAGCCCTATGGGGGATAACTATTATTCACAAAGAAAAAACTCAGCCTCACTGGGCCCACTTTTTTAGTTTTGATTCTTATTATATTTTAATTATGTTAACTGGTTCTTTTAGTAATAAAGTGCTTTTTAGTTTGTGTGTCTTTCAATTATCGTGTGACTGGTATGTGGTATTGCTATTTCTTCCTCCATTAAATTTACGTGCATATTAAGCTTACTCAACTTTAAAGTGACATAAGGGTTAATGGTCCGCCAATGAGTGGCAGTCAATGGGATAGAGTGTAGCACACACTGTGTATGAAACACAACTATGACACACATCACAAGGATGATGCTTGGCCCAGAGACCTCTCCACCCACGTGAGACCCGAGGCAGCTTCGGCTATGGCTGCATAAGCAGGAAGACCTCACAAGTGTGGTAACCTCTGGCATCAGTGCCATTTTTAACGTGTCTTGATAAAGGATCGAACTGTGGGCCACAGAATTGCAGCCACAGCTTTACCTTTGTGCTAGCCAGAAGCTATAATTCTGTAGAATAGTAACTTACCAAGCGATTATTAATAGAATAGTATAACTCAAAATGAAATCAAAGTAGATTTATTTTTAAGTATAAAGAAACGTCAACAAGGCAATGGTGCCGTTCTTCTCTACCTACCCCCGTCTCTACCCACTAGATTTGAAAATTGTGTCACCAGTAATAGTTATAGAATATTTTATGCTTAGAATTACATAAGCATGCACCGCTTTCATTTTCCGGAGAAATTCATGAGACAAAATATTATATATATATATATATATATATATATATATATATATATATATATATATATATATATATATATATATATATATATATATATAATTGATGTGTAGTTGAAACATGATAGGAATCAGCATAGGAGTGAGAAGAAGTTAAACATACATTGTTAAAGCGGAGGTTAACAAGCCAGGGTGTGCTGAAGCGTGTTGGGGTCAGGCCTCCCCGCACCTTGGTCAGCATCGTTAAGAAGTGGGTGGAGGCGTCTTCAGTCTGACCACACTCCTGGGGCAGGAGGGAGCTCAGGGCAGCATCCACATCACTTGCTCTACACAGTTAACATCAACACCTCTACAGTTACTTCTTGTTAACAGTAATTTAATATTGTCTCTGAAATGAGATGCACCATAAATGCTCGACTTTCATAAGTTTTGTACACTACTATAGTGCATTATACTCACATGTTGGAGCAAGTGACGGCAGCGGGTCGGAATCTGGAGCAGGGTTGGAAAATGAGTTTGATGCGGCACTGTTGAAGGTTCTTCTCGGAGCCCATACAATCTAGTGCCGTCTGCCACATTGGTCCCTTCCCCAGGCCCAACCCCTTCACTGTCACTGCCAAACCTCGGTAACCCAACATTCCGCACACCACCTTGTTTACATCAATTAATTAATGGTGGTAGGCCTATAACAATGTAGATGAGAGTAAAAGAAGGTAATTAGTATTTAGTAACTTTCTATTGGCATATATTTTAAACTAGCTGACTCGGATACATTACGGGACTCGGTGCGAATGTCTGGTTAGGTGGATTGATGACTGATTGATTGGCCCAGGTCAACTACTACCCTCACACACTCGTCACGACTTCCGAACTGCTACACAGACACAGTGGGAGGGAAGTGATGGTAATTCCCAAATACTGCAGCTGTTATGGTACCAGCGAGGGTGTTTTACGACGTTTGGTGACCTTATAGTTAGTACCTGAATGTCGATTTGGAAGAGTAAATACTCTCAGCCCTCCCGACCTATAGGTTACGAGTTCAGAATAATAACCACTCAGCCACCTTTGTTAAGGGGATAGTACAGCTGGCCACATTCCCGCGAGGCCTACCCCGCGTTGTCAACGTTGGCCGAGAATTAACACCATAACACTAGTAGTGAGCTACGTTTGGTCGAACCATTCACAGGTGGAAGGGAAATAGTTTACAGAGACAGGAGGTCAAGGCAATTGGTCGGTAATTGAGGGCAACACTAGAGTCCTTGCCCAGCTTAAGGAAAGGAAGCATGGTAGCAACCCTTCACCCAGATTCTGTTATATAAAGCTAAGAGAATGAGATTGCCTCCTCACCCAAGTGTCGCAACATTGCATATGGGATGTTGTCTGGGCCAGGAGAAGTGTCCTCACAGAGAGAGAGAGCAGAATGCAGATCTCTCAGTGTGAATATATGGTTATAACTTTCATTCTCGTTCCCTGAAAAATCCAGGGCAGTGCGCTCCTTGTCTCTTAACTCATGTCTCACAGCCAGAGGTCGAGAGTCACAGCTGGAGACTCTAGCAAAAGCCTCCGCCATGGTATTGGCCACTGTCAAACTATCCATAATCTTAACTCCATTGACCTTAAGTACAGGTGGAGAACTAGGAGAAAACTTCCCCACCATCTTACGGTCTCCTGAACATTTGGGTGAGTGGAGTTTTACTATTAATTGAAGACACATAGGCCTTCCAAGATGCACATCGTGGCTCTTTTAAAACTCGTCTAGCCCTGGCCATTGTCTGTCGGAAGTCCTCTAAAAGAGTTGGGTCCCCACGATTGCGATGAAGGCGAGAGAAAGCAGCGCGCTTCTCCTGCACAGCAGTGGTGCAGACTGGTGACCACCAAGGGACAGGACATTTGGGAAAGTAACCAGAAGTTTTAGGGATAGAGTTGAGAGCGGCAGAGTGGAGTACATTCGTGAGATAGGTTACGGCCTCGTCAGAGCTACTAAAATTGGCTACTGAGGAGACAGAAGTAGTTAGTTCTCTAAAAAACTGCCAGTCAGCCTTCTCTAATTTCCATCTAGGAAGACGAGACTGTGGTTCGTACTTGTTACCTTCCAAGAGTATAGGGAAATGGTCACTACCATATACATCAGGTAACACTCTCCAGGTAAAATCTAACAGACCACTGGGTGAGCAAAGGAAAATGTCAATGGCAGTAAAAGTCCCTGTTGGGCTATTAAAATGTGTCACATCACCCGTATTTAAAACCCCTAATCCCTCATCGTCAATAAGAGAAGCCAATAAAACACCCCTAGGGTTGACTGAACTGTCACCCCAAAGAGGATGACGACCATTAAAATCGCCCAATAAAATAAAGGGAGAGGGAAGGTCCTGTACAAGACGGTTGAGATCACCCCTCTCTACTGTAACATTGGGAGGAAGGTATAGACTGCACACAGTGTAGGGGCGGTCCATAAAAACCTTAACAGCAACAGCCTGGAGCGGATTGTCAAGCTCCAGGCTCGTGCATGGAATATCTCGACGAATTAGGATGGCAGAGCCACCATGGTGACCCTGCCCTTCAAATGAATTGGAATAAAATGCAGAGTATGCTGGAGGACTGGCAGGTAGCATTGGCTCTTGAAGAGAAACACATGCAGGAGAGAAGCTAGAGAGAAGAATGCACAGTTCTACTAGAAGAGCGAACCCGAGGAGTAGTACTTGGGGCAGTAATTGGGACCCGTTGACGAGTCCCTGAAGCATCTGATAGGTTGGAAGAAGATGAAGGTATATGAGCAGGGATAGTCTTAGAAACATATACATTGGTATTGTCCTGTGCAGCAGTGGTATCACTGACACAGGCAGACACATCAACATCCATAATACAGGTGGTAGAATCACTCCGCTGCTCAAGCGAAGGAGAAACTGAATCTTTTGAAGTCGCAACTTCAGTGGCATCCACATTAACTTCACGCACCTCTGATCGTCCTAAAGGAAACTTGCGAGGAGGAACTTCTGTTGAATCAAGAGATTCATCAGAGCCACGAGAACGCTTCTGGTGACATTGAGAGGAAACTACGGATGAGTCCACAGAGATGGTTGCCTTATAAGGAGGAACATCTATTGAGTCAAGTGCCTCAGAGGAACCATGAAGGCGTCTCTGTGACCGTTTAGGTGACTTAAGTTTCCTTTTTGGAGAGCGTGTGGCAGCGTGAACCTCTACCACATGGACACCTTTAGCTAAAGTCTGAGAATTGTCATCAGTTAAAGGGTCACCAGAATGAGTGTCTGATATGGTTTCCAAAACAGAGAAGGTATTATGTAGTGTAACCTTAGAAACGCTCTCACTGGAGCATAAAGCTGCTGCCTCTTGAGAGGGTTGAGAGGGTGTTACAACTGATTTGGGGCGAAGGGAGGAGGCGTATGTCTTAACACCACCATCCTTCTGTCACCTGAAGTTGAGTTGCCATCTGGCACTACCAATTCTGATGAATTGGGTATTAGCCAAGTGGAGAATATCCTGCTCAATTAGGTACATCTTACATTGGCGACAACGCAAGGGGTGAGCATCTCTGCAGTAAAAGCAGTAACTCTCTCACCGACATTCAGAAATAAGATGTGTGTCAGAAGCAGAACAATTACCACACCGGGAACGGTTGTTGCAGTTCCTCCTCCCATGACCAAACTCATAACAACAGAAACACTGTAAGGGACGCTCAATAAAAGGCTTCACCTCAAAAGAGGTGGGGTTAATGTTAATGCGATCTGGGATATGCGAGCCATAGAAAGTGAGGATGATCATATTTTTACTGCCTTTCATCTTTGTTACTCGTTGGACATTGTCTGGGCACATAGCACGAATGTCCTCTTCTCAGCATTCATACAGGTCTTCATTATACATACGCCCCTTGCAAAAATTAAATGTTCGGTGTGGTTTGGTAGATTCAAACATGCTATCAGTAGGACAGGGGAGATTGTGGAACATCATGGTCTGAGTAAGATCTTTGGCTCTGATTAAAATGCGCTTACAATATTTCTTTATGTGTCCCATTGGTAGTATTCTAATATCTTTCTCAAAATAACGGGAAGCATGGATAAGGTTACCACGTCCCTCCCTGTAGTAAGCCACAAACCAAAAGAGTGTAGGAACCCGACGTTCCTTTAGGACATTCTCTGTAGAGTCATCAAAGAGGTTAGGGCAGTAGTCATTGTCACTATCAACTACATTGGTAGACCGCATCATCTGGACTTTACAGTGAGTATCCCACACTGTCAGAAAATCTTTTGCATCAAATGCTGCTTTGGCAGTAGCATTTGTATTGAATGTAATATAACACCGATTAGACCTACAATCACAGTTATAAGTGATTTGGATACATAGGACTACTCCGAAACACTTAAAAATGGAGTGGATAGCGCCATACGAAAGTGATGCCTGTACATTTGTTATAATTAATGTGTCACAACCACTAATATGGTTCTCTGATACAACATCTGACCGGCTGGGACTATTTGTATCTGCAGCTCTCTGCACATTACCACGACCAGATTTTGGCGCCTCGAGGGCCTGGTCTACCACTGCTCAAGGGAGAGATTTGGGCTTTAAATGATCCATATATCATTAATTTAGTGTTGTTGGCACCAGGAGCCAAGAGTTACTACCAACCTGGCAGATCAGGGGACCGAGCGCTGGTCGCCATGGACGGGGTACCTCTTCCCCCACGGGGCCATTCGTTTTAAAAAGCAGCCCCAATGGCCCAGACACCCAACCATCCAGCATAGGACGGCCCCTAGAAGGCAGTCCCTCTGGAGGGCAGCACTGTTGACCCGTACTGGCAGCCTATTGCATGGGAACCATTTAGTCTGGTCTCTCACAGGCGACCTTACTTGCATGGGAAACCCTCTCTCCCCAAAATCGGGGCAGAGCAGGGGCCAAAGATCCCTCTAGCCTAGCTCGCCAGGTCTTAGAGACACGCAAGCCTCCCCACCTCGTCAAGGCGATTCCCGTTGGGGGGGGGGGGAGGTATACTTTGGAAGACTAAAGTCACTCCAATTAACCAAAAAGAACATTTCATCTTATTTTTAATTGCATAGTCTAATGTTATGTTAAGTAGGAAGTACAGTGTTGGTTATGTGGAGCAAATGATTCCTCCAAACTATTCTAAGCAACAGAACACCATCATTTTTGTTCATCTGGTGTTGTTTACTGTCATACTTGGACGAATCAAGACACTCCAATGTAACAAAAATAAAGTACCCAGTTAAGCATAATGATGTAAAATAAAATATGATTACTTTCTAACCATATATTTTGCCTACAAAACTGTGACGCGTAATATAAGCGAGTCTGTTTACTTGGATAACAACATGGCTCCTGTCAGATGGCTGGCCAAACTCTTTCTATCTACAGCTCTGGAAAAAAAGGCACCAGTTCCCACCCTTTCTTGGTTCAACCTCACTCAATCTAGCCAAAACACTGAGTGTGCGAGGATGGAGTCTATTTTATTGTCAACGGAGTGTAAAAGTGTGCTTTGGAGTGGTGGTCATTCTGAGCTACCTACCCGTCCTGGTCGTACAGATGTCCATAATAATTATAGTCTTTATAAGTCCATCAGGATGCTGGAAAGCAGACACACGTAAATATCCCCAACCATTAAGGGTTAAAGCAATTCAGTTTCCATAAAGAGCCACCTCCTGTAAGTGAAACGACTAAGTACTTTCACATAATCAGTCCATGCATAACACCTGGTAGCAGTTCAAGATTGTCACTAGGCTATTAAAAAACAGATTCTCAGTCGACTCATGTGGCTGGTCACAGACCGCACACTTATCAAAGTTGTTCCTTCTGTTACTTATAAACTATCAACTCAGTATTCCATTGGTACCAGGAGCCAAGATAATAACCCGTACAGGATACTTATGTTTTGAGCTGCTCTTTGCCAGGCCTTTGGCCACAACTCTCGCACCATGGGAGAACCTGCTGGTATCTCAACCTCCTAGTATCAGTGTACACAAGACCTCCCACCATGACAGTCCATTGAAGGACTGGTTTGGTGGAAGTAACAGGGGCGATAACATGTTAGATGTAAGCAATAGAAAGTTGTATGAACACATTGAAATACTTGAAAAAGTAGAAACATTCAAATGCTCCTGTGTTGACGTAAAGAATACATTGACATTTCATCTACTAAGCATGGAGGGGGACAGGCTGCCTAAGGGAATTTGGATATGATGCCGGAGGAATAAAACAGCATATTGAACAAACAATTGTGTAAAGATATATCAACCTGAAAGATATTTTATCATTATTTATTTCCCTTGTGGGAAAGTTTTCAGGGGGAGGAACCAGCCAGCTCTACCGACTGGGAGACCGGTATTGGTTAAGGACAATAATTGACCACCCTAGGACTGAAAGCCCCTGTCGAACGAGGGAGGAGGGGCTAGAGAGGTGAGACAGCAAGTGCAAAAGAAATTAGAGGGTTGATTGATTGATTGATGGACATTAGGCGCCGCAACATCTAGGTCCTATAGCACCAGAAAAAAGGTGATAGAGAGGTGTGACAGCAAGCAGGAAGGAAATGAAAAGAAAAGAGAGACAGTTGAAAAACTTAAAGATGGGAACTATTTAGTCTGGTCTCTCACTAGCGACCTTCCTACCATGGGAAACCCTCTCTCCCCGAAATCGGGGCAGAGCAGGAGCCGGAGCCCCCTCTAGTATAGCTCGCCAGGTCCCAGAGACACACAAGCCCCCCACCACGTCAGGGCGGTTCCCGTTGGGGGGAGAAATTAGAGGGAATGGCTTACTGGTAGAAAACACACACAAAAAACATAAATAGAGCACCTTGACGATTTATACCCCTTCCACATCATGATATTTTGTATGATATATTAATATGCCTCTTCCTGTGAACGCAAACTAACCTGAGCATCCAGATGATCGAAGAAGTCATCACAGATGGTGCCCCACTGTCCCCCCAGCCTCACCTCCACCCGACCCGTCTCTGGCTGCTCACCACCCGCCAACCGCACTTTGACTCCCTGCCACATATACCAGAAAACACATCCGTATAAAGATTATTGCAGAGAATTGAGAAAATATTTACGGGATTAACACCATCTGAGTAGCTTGATAAAGGATATATTTTAACATTCTAAAAATATTGGCAAGTGGTACAGTTGCAGAAGGGTTTCTTTACCTCCATGTGGTCCTTCGTACCCTACCTCACACCTAGGTCAGATATTGGAAGAGGGTTATAAATGAATCATAGTATCATAATATAACGAGGAAGATAATTGATAGATGATTCGCCAGGACATGAGAAAATCTATATGATATTTTTTTATTGCTATTGTAATTATTTCCCCCCTGCTAGATTCAAATTTCCCCCAGTTTGGGAAATGCTGGTATAGAGGGAACCCATGGAGGTAAGGAACTCCCTTCTGCAACTGTACAAGAGTGTTTGGTTAAAGAAATACAAGGCAATTAAATACTTATGATATTCATGAAATTTGAACATTCAGTGTCGACTGGTAATTCTGTAAAACATTTCCAACATATGTGAATCATGCTATGCTATCACAAGACTTGTATTCTAATTATATTTGTATATAATATTCATTAAGTGTCTTTTCATGAATGTACAGTCGGCAAAAAAAAAATTCGTTACCATCCCTAAAGCAGTGTGATGTAATGTTGGTACACCTGACTGGTGAGTGTCGTACCTCCGTCATCCTCCGGCCTGTATAAGTCCGTGCCCCTGGCCAATGCCCCTCAGTGTGTCATGGGCAGCCAAGCAGGAATGACGTCCTTTCAGACAGTGCTATATTTTCTGGGTATTTCAGAGTTGATCTTGTTCTAAACTACTCAAACGTATTTCCTTATGTTTAATAATGAATAGTTAAATGGTAAGAGTTCTTTAATACTCAAAATTTTATTTAAAATCAGCTAAACTATTGATATAAAAAAATTATCACTGCCTCGGCAATGACGATTCCCATCCAGTATGTCCCAGATGACACGAGTCAACAGCTGCCCAGTCAGTGGATTACCAACCCTACCGGGCTGACCCATGTTAAAATTAACATAGGGGTGGTAACGATTTTATTTTGCCGTCTGTACATTATATTTCACAGTAATGACCATATCTCTATTAAATGAACTTTTTGAACTTGAGACAGAGACACTAGCACACACAAGATATGGCCGCTTCTAACCGACTGGTTATGGAGGTTGTATGGGGAGTCTGGTAGTGGGAGGAAGGACATACTGTAGGTGGGAGAGCAGGAGAAGCACCAACAACCATCGATAACTGAGTTAAAGGGTTGTTGATAGAATCAGGTATTACATTATCGTAAGGATTTAAATTTGATATATGGCGTGTTTTGTTAACCATGACTCTATGATATCAATACCATTTAATTTTTGCTAGAAATAACTTGTTGAATTTTGCATTAGGTCAATCACTGTTGACCTTCGGTCAGAGGATCATGGGAGATCGAAGCATGTTTCTATAGTGCTGATACGGAGTTTGTCAAGATTAAGTCATACCACATAATTATTATTCCACATTATACACAATTTATGTAAACATTTTAGTCAATGACAACATAAATATATCTATTAAAAAAGATAACAAGAGCTTGAATAATAAATTTAGCAGTGGCTCCATACTTATCAGGGGGAGATACAATACAGGGTAATATTAACATCACTAACTGTTTAGGTTAAATGTCTGGATAATCACATTTACTACGTATTAATGTAAAAAATAAGTTATATCTTCAAAAATACTTTTCTACATCAATACTCTCGATACATGAAAAATTAAAGACAAAAATATTACTCTTAGAACAACAAGCTGCGGAGGTGTGGTCATTACTGACGTCATAGCACTCACCATCAGGATGAATAACATAATGAATAACCCCGGCTGTAATGTATTAAGCCAGCACTTAACAACAAAGATTTTATAGCACTGGTCCCACTTTATGGCCAGGATTCGAACTGCTTTGGTTTAACCACTATGAAACCTTAAGTTTATGGTCTTGCCTATAGATTCGAATCTTATGAAAACATCGTTGAGTTGCAAGGCTCCCAAATCTTCATCTTTGACACAACAAATTGATCTCTCCCTTAAATCTTCTTCCATTCCTCCCACTATATACTCGCCTCTCCATACACCCCCAAAACCCGCAGGGTAGAAGCGACCATAAGGTGTGTGCTAGTGTCTCTGTTTCATCAGCTGTACACAATTACACAATGCATATATAGGTATTAAGATATAGATATTAAGTTTATTTTACGGCGAGAAAAGGTGATAAAGAGGGGGACTACCAGCATGAGGGGTGAAAAGAATACAGTTAAAGCTGAAGACAGAAAATTAATTGTCTCGGCTCCGTTATTTGTTGCTTAATATCCAAAGAAGAAGAATTATAATCAGTATCTCTCTATGGGGGTGAACAACAGACCTCGTCTTTGTTTAATAGATCGATCAAATGCAATATAATGAAGCACATATTCTAAATGTTTTTAATTTCTTTTCAACTACTCACTCTTATCTGTCCTATACACGACCGATGCCCTATCCATATGGCGAGGAAAGTTCAAAAATGGTTTACTGCTCATGATTATTTGCAGGTGATAGATTTGTCTATTTAAGACTGCGATATGAACCCTATAGAAAATGTATGAGGTTCTATCGTTAACACGTGGGAGCCAGAACGACAGAGAACCACAGCAGATTTGTTACGTCACACCAGAACACAGTGGGAGATTTTTCGGGGAAAACCATATATATTATACAGTGAGGAGGCACGGTGCCTCAATGCCCGAGCGACTGCAGGCTGTCATTGAGAAGGAGGGTGGTTGAACACGATACTAGCAACAAATTGATGAGTAATAAAATGAAATATGTAATCTACAGTATTTCAAGCCTTAATATCTTCATAGAAGTGTATATAAATAGTGTATATACTGTATATCATCGTGGCTAAGGGTCTAAAGCAATACATATATAGGTGCTTATAATAATAATAAGAAAACAAAACAAACATTACACATGCTTAATGCAAACGTGAGGTTGAAGTATAAACTTCAGGTTATAATAAGTTAACAGTTATTATAATTGTGGTTATTATAATTACAGTGTGGTGCCTACAGACCCAGTTGGATTATGGGTTTGAATGCTTCCTGACGAGGACTTGTGGAGATTTCACAAATTGACTAAGTCATATAAACAATAACCAATAAATGTCTTATTTCAATTTTTCCCTATTTTAATTAGTAATAACAATAGTTGTGACACTATATCCTCTAAATGTTGTGATTGGTTCACTAACACTGGGCGTCTGAATGGCTGGCCTAGATGTTAACCTCAGATAAATAAATAAAGGTAATAAATATATTCGTCATATATAACGGATTGTATTTGCATACCAGATATCACTATTATTATTTCTATTGTGGTCTTGTTTGCGCATTAACAGATTATGCAGCAACACACAGAATGATGGTAGTGGTGGTGGTAAGATGGAGAGTAAAGGAATGGTGGGATGGAGGGAGAGGAAACAGTGAATTGAATAAGGGAGGACGGGGTGAGGAAGAACAGATGGAGTAGTAATTGGGTAATTAACATCTTACACTATAACTATTATCCTTTGGTAACCAGTTACACAATAAACGTTTCTTAGAAAATGTCATGAATGATACAGGATAAAAATAAAGGATTTACCTGAAATGTAACTTAACACTGGGAAGGTGGTGCATCGCTTGATATATTAGTCATAAAAAACTGGTGTCGTGTTAATTATATTAGGTAAAATCTGGATTCATTTCAAATAATAAAGAATATCCCATGGAATGCAGCATCAGAGTTGGATTTAGATTACAGAAGAAAACAGTTAGCTACTTGATCCAATAATTCTCTCCATCTCGATCACTGGTGAAACTTTACCCCCTCTCCCCAACCCAACCCCTCCTCTCCTACACCCTTCAAGTGAGTGGTTCACATCCATGATCACAAGTGGTTCGGGATTCAAATTTCTGGATGGCTCAACATTGGTAACGCTGCCCCCCTATATAACTCCGCCCACATTTCTCCCCTCCCCCCTCCACCTGTCAGTGATACCATATCCGTTGAGGCCCACACCAAGGCAAGGGTGGAAGAAGTGTGGACCATTGATCAGTCCGGAGCTGTACAGCCATGGCTGATAGGGCTGGACCAAGGTCCAAGGAGTGCTGGAGAGCAACTGAACAAAGGTCGAAAAAAGTGAGTCTTCTAAACCTCTCTCAACGTTGAGATTGGTTTGGAAAATTAACTTATTCGAACTCTGTTTAGTTGCTCTCCAACACTCCTCGGTCCCTATCTAGCACTATCAGCCATGGCTGTACAGTACAGTACAGTACACGGGGACTGACCTGGTCATAACAAAAGATTGACACAATTCTGGTGTGGTGGCAGGAGGATGTACCCCAGGAGGCGCCAGGACACTCCCCAAGCCACGTCTCGTCACCCTGGCAGCTTGGTTTCTCCAGCCAGACAGGACCTGTCACAATCTCGCGGTTTATGCTGTAGAAGGGCACCATCCAGCCGTTCCTCAGTCCCAGACTGCGACACACCACCTGGGGATTAGGGGATTAGGGGTTTTAAATACGGGAGATGTGACACATTTCAATAGCCCAACAGGGACTTTTACTGCCATTGACATTTCCCTTTGCTCACCCAGTGGTCTGTTAGATTTTACTTGGAGAGTGTTGCCTGATTTATATGGTAGTGACCATTTTCCTATACTTTTAGAAGGTAACAAGTATGAACTTCAGTCTCGTCTTCCTATGGGGAAATTAGAGAAGGCTGACTGGCAGTTTTTTAGAGAGCTAACTTCTTCGGTCTCTTCAGTAGCCGATTTTGGTAGCTCTGATGAGGCTGTAACATATTTCACTGATGTACTCCACTCTGCCACTCTCAACTCTATCCCTAAAACTTCTGGCTACTTTCCCAAACGTCCTGTCCCTTGGTGGTCACCATTCTGCACCACTGCTGTGCGGGAGAAGTGCGCTGCTTTCTCTCACCTTCGTCGCAATCGTGGGGACCCAAATTTTTTAGAGGACTTCCGACGGGCAAGGGCCCGTGCTAGACGAGTTTTAAAAGAGGCACGACGTGCATCTTGGAAGGCCTATGTGTCTTCAATTAATACTAAAACTCCACTCACCCAAGTGTTCAAGAGAGTCATTAAGATGGCGGGGAAGTTTTCTCCTAGTTCTCCACCTGTACTTAAGGTCAATGGAGTTCAGATTATGGATAGTTTGACAGTGGCCAATACCATGGCGGAGGCTTTTGCTAGAGTCTCCAGCCGTGACTCTCGACCTCTGGCTGTGAGACATGAGTTAAGAGCCAAGGAGCGTACTGCCCTGAATTTCTCAGGGAACGAGAATGAAAGTTATAACCATATATTCACACTGAGAGACCTGCATTCTGCTCTCTCTCTGTGGGGACACTTCTCCTGGGCAACGTCCCATATGCAATGTTGCAACACTTGGGTGAGGAGGCAATCTCATTTCTTTTAGCTTTATATAACATAATCTGGGTGGAGGGTGTCTTCCCTTCTGGGTGGAGGGTTGCTACCATCCTTCCTTTCCCCAAGCCAGGCAAAGACTCTAGTGTTGCCCTCAATTACCAACCAATTGCTTTGACCTCGTGTTTATGTAAACTATTTGAGAAGATGGTGAATGTCCGACTGGTATACTTCTTGGAACGGAGTGATTTTTTGTCTCCGTCCCAATCGGGTTTTTGTAAACATCGTTCCACTACAGATGCTCTGGTCAGGTTGGAAGCTGCTGCATGTGAGGCCTTTACACGACATCAACACCTTGTCTGTGTATTCTTTGATTTAGTGAAAGCATATGACACTACATGGCAATATGGCATCCTGCAGCAGCTCCATGTATATGACCTGCGAGGTCGTTTTCCACGCTTTCTTAAAGAGTTTCTTAGTGGTCGCAGTTTTTCTGTAAGGGTTGGTACAGCTCTCTCAGCATCTGTTGCACAGGAGGAGGGCGTCCCTCCGGGAAGTGTCCTCAGTGTCACATTGTTTGCAGTAGCAATTAATGCCATTGCCTCATCCCTTCCGGACGGTATAGCCAACTCAATGTACGTTGATGACCTAGCAGTCTGGTTTGCTGTCTCCCGTATGTCAGTGGCGGAGCGACGCATGCAGCTTGCCCTTGACAGAGTGTCACGTTGGACTGGTTCTCATGGGTTTCGATTTTCTCCTGCCAAGACGGTTGCTATGCACTTCTGCCGCATCCGAGGTGTCCACCCTGATCCAGACTTATTCATGTATGGTCATCGGATACGCTGTGTCGAGGAGACTCGCTTTTTGGGTCTCCTTTTCGACAAACGTTTGACTTGGGTTCCCCACCTACGTACACTTAAGGTCTTTTGCCTCAAGGCTCTTAATCTGTTGAGGGTTCTGAGCCATACTACCTGGGGGGCTTATCGGGCCCCCCTCCTTCGCCTATACCGTGTTTTTATTAGGTCAAAACTTGATTATGGGTGTGAGGTGTACTCCTCTGCCACAGATGTCCGTGTCCGAGTTTTAGACCCTGTTGATAATGCTGGGATACGTCTGGCAACTGGAGCATTCAGGTCATCACCAATCCCCAGTCTCCTGGTAGACGCTAACGAACCACCTCTAGATCTCCGTCGCCAGTCCTCAATGGTTCATTGTTGGCATCGATTACATCGACTTCCCGACTCCCTTCCTTGCTTGGCGGTGTCATCTGATATCATGTCTAATTATTACCTTTCACATTCTCGTACACCATGGCCCTTTGGCTTCCGGGTCAGGAAGGCTATGGAGGAGATGGGAATTGAAGATTTCCAGATTCGTCCTGTGAGGGTCCCCAGGGTGGCTCCATGGCTTCTTCCAGAAGTTTTTCCCTGCACCTGTTTTACAGACAAAAAGGAATCTCTTCCTCCTCCAGTGGCTCGTTCCCTGTTTTTAGAACATGCCTTCACTCACAGGGAGTCCCTCCAAGTGTACACAGATGGGTCAAAGTCTGATGCTGGAGTTGGCTTTGGAGTTCTTTCCTGACTTTTGCCGTGGTGGTAGACTTCCTTCTGTCATGTCGATTTTCACTGCTGAGCTCTTGGCCATTTTATATGCCATCCAAGTGATATTTACTCTCCCTCAGCCTTCTTTTACTATGTATAGTGATTCCTGTAGTGCCTTGCAGGCCTTGTGCAATTTTAACTTTCCCCATCCCTTGGTGTTGGCCATCCTTGAGTGGCTTGTCCTCATGGGTCGTCGAGGCCGCAAAGTCACTTTCTGTTGGGTCCCGGCCCATGTGGGTGTCGATGGTAATGAGCGAGCTGATGCCCTGGCTAAGGTTGTGGTCTCCAATTCTCGGCCTCCTGCCGGGCGTCATCCTGTCCTTGCAGTGGACCTTCGACCCTATATAGATGCTGCCGTTCGTTCCTGCTGGCAGGACAGATGGGACGGAGTCGGGGCTAA
This sequence comes from Petrolisthes manimaculis, assembly GCA_034508575.1. Lineage (NCBI taxonomy): Eukaryota > Metazoa > Arthropoda > Malacostraca > Decapoda > Porcellanidae > Petrolisthes > Petrolisthes manimaculis. The sequence goes on along the minus strand of JAWZYT010000298.1, from coordinate 1,714,910 downwards.
CAAGCTCCGCGACATCCGCCAACGCCTTGGTTTGTGGAGCTACAGCGGCCTGTCCCGCCGGTGGGAGACGGCTCTTGTCCGTCTCCGCATTGGCCACACATTATTGACTCATGGCTTTTTTATGGACAGGATTAACCCTCCCTACTGTGATGATTGTCGGGTCCCTTTGACAGTGAGGCATATTATTGTTGAGTGTCCCAGTTTTGGGGACCTGCGTCGTAGGCACCTCTCCGAGTACCGGGTGGGTGACGGTTCTTACAGTCTCTCCCGGGTGCTCGGGGAGGAGGCTTGTAGTGTGGGAGGGAACACCCTCTCCTATGTGGAGGAGGCTGGCCTCCTCCATAAATTGTGATTTTATTATACTTATGGTTTTTAGATAGTTTGATATTATTTAGTCTTGATTCATTTTTATATATTAGTTAAGTTGACGTGTTCTTTTAGTAATGGTGTGTGTTTATAGTTTGTGTGTAATTTAGTTATGATGCGTGTCCCTTTCGGGAGTTTATGATTTTGTTAGTTGAGGATAATAATTTTGTGTTGGGCGGTATATGACCCTAGCTGTTACGCCGCCAGATGCCTAGTTGCTTCAATAAATCAATTCGAAGACTATTACTCTGATTTCATTGAATCTTAGTGTGCTTGCTTTGTATTATTCATTGCATACATCTGTCTTATTGTTTTAATTATAGGATTTTTTTTATTCTGCAGATATTTAAAAAGGCGAATATATTTGTGAAAATATTAGAACAAAATTCATAACTTTCTTATTAATTAAAAAAAACGATATCTGTAAAGACAAATTGGAAGAGCATAAACAATGAAAAAGAATGACACAGGAATCAATGATGTATAAGAAAAACATAAAGAGTTTTATCATTTTAAAATAAAGAAAAACGTTTCCAGAAAATGTGTAGCAAATATACCCCCTGATCCGGTACATCGATACCCTCCAATAGAACCATTCGCATCAAGCGTGAATCTAGGGGTTGACACCACATACCTCCAGATTTTTTTTATTTTTTTATTTTATATTTGGGACACCGAAAAGTTTGCATATAGACCGTTCTTCGTTATAATAATGAATGTATAGTGATTTTAAGATTCAAGTAAGCATCTTAGAGTGCATTTTAATGAGCTAGCAATATAGTTTGTGATGTTTTATTGTGTTGAGCTATTATTGGTGTGTGTGCCTTAATGGATAAACATTCATCGGTTTTACATATACATGTGAATATTTCTTGATTTTTCATGTAATTTAAATATTCCTAGTGACCACCAAGAAAGGTAATAATAGAAAAATAAATTATTTCAGCAGATAATCGCTGCCTGCAGTACGACATGCTTAGCAAATCAAAACAATAACAAACACACCAACTAAGTGATGTATGATGTATACTCGTAGCATTCGCTTGGTGGTGATCGCTATTTCTGCTGGTAATGTTTTGCCCTCGTATGATTTATTACAATCGACAAAGAAGGCTTCAATACAAGATGGAGATGAATATACAAGACTCAGTCTGATGTTTGTTGATATTCGTTCATACACCAGCCACCATCGAGATCAGTAGAGAGTACGGGACTATAGCTATTTCAGCCATTAAACAGGCAAGAAACCAACAGTAAATGGTTCTGTTTCATTACACGGTTGTTCAACTGGCTCATTTGACTTCATAGTGATATCCATGAATCTCCTATGGTGTGTGTTCACATAAATAATGATACTAAAATAGCTTCTTAACCCCTAAAGACCGGGTAGAGGTGATGGTCACTCTCTTGGGTGTGGCCGGGCAGTGGTATAAGCTACTCCCAAGGGGTGACCGGGCGGGAAGATGCACCGCTATTGCCAATGTCGACATTTGCGAGCCAAATTTGGCGGGTTTTTTTGGACTTGGCTATACTTCACCACTAGCCCTACAAATCACCATCGTCAGTCAGTGTGTTACTGACTGTGAACACGGATGGATGTGGATCAGATTTCTCGTGCGTGTCCGATTCAGTATTGCGTCATGCATACTTACACCACTGACCGCCACCCGCGCGGGCCGCGTTCAGTTGATGTCAGAGCCACTACACCCTCGCGAACACAACCGCGCTCCACCCGAGAAATTACCCTTCATTCCTCACTTAATTTCTCGGCAACGGAGAGTTGGGGTTGGTTTTATTAGAAAGAGGAAGAGTTGATGGTGCTTACAAGACCAAATTTAAGTTGTTCAGTATCGTAGTTTAGACGTACAGAGTAAGTGGAATAGAGCGATTTTGGCAAAATCGGCCAAAATCGCCTGGACAGGCTGTAGGAATAGTAAGACTAGCCCCGGACTGACAAAATGACTATCCATAGTTACCCCGTTGCGGAAGGGTTAATCATAATTATCGTTTGTTACCCTATACAAAATACATAAATTCCTCGCGATGGTTAAGGTGGTTGGAATATTTTTATACAAGCACATAATTATACACAAACTACCTGTAAACAAAATATCTATATAATATTATCTAAATGAAAAGACTGTTTGTCTGTCATGCTATACAAATTGTCATGTGACCACCTACAGCACCAGGAATTCACACACGGAAAGTGGACATACACGAGGGAGAACAGAGGACATTTTCGTCACAAAAAACACCCCACCAATTACTTAATTACACATACTTCACTTATTATCATATGCCTGGCAACCCACTCGGTTTGTTTACATTCCACACTGCCACCTCTTGGAAGGAAATAATATTGTACCATTCTTTTACCTTAAGGGTATACTTCACTTCCATGCATAGCATGGGCTTATGGTCTAGTTTTATACTAATATCAATGAATATTTGCCTTAACCCTTAGAGACCGGCTGACGTGATAGACCATCAAACGGTTGAGTCCAGCTGACGTGATAGACCGTCATAGCTATTTAGCACTATTTACGGCTATGTAGGGCTGTTTTTTCTTGTCAGCGGGCTAGTAAACACACTCACAATATCGATCCGCTATCCACTCAGTTGATTCTGGGACCCCACGATGGCTGGGCTATTTTTAAATATTTGCCCTTGTCCGAATTTGTGCTCTAACGATCGTAAGACAATACCGTAGTGAATATATGTACATGACAGTGACACCATGATATTCCTACAAGGTTACAAATTATTATTTAGTGTATAGATCATGACACACGATACATAATGGTAGTAATGAGAAACTAATACCACAAACATGCCCAGGCAGGGGAGAGTGATGATAAATATACGTGTTTCTTACGGTACAAATCAGTTTGTTTATCATTTTCTATGTAACAGTTACACGATGATATATTCCTACAAGTGTTCATACTATTTTTAGTGTTGTAATCATGACATACGATACATAATAGTTGCAATACGAGTGAGTAGACAAGGGAGTTTCGCGGGCAACTGGACACTATAGCCGCAGTCGAGTCAATCTCACGCGTACAGTCAGACACACTGCTGATTCACGCGCAAACGTAGTCCACTTAACTCGCCATATCTCCCTAACTACACATCGTATAGCCCTCCAGATGCTACCATTCGATAGAGAAATAGTTGAAGGTATGTAAGAAACAATATTGAAGTCAGTACACTATATAGGTTAAAAGTGAGAGCATTGTGAATATAGGGGAAATCGAGGAATTTTGACGCTTGCGGCAGGGTAGAAATGGTGAGTCAGGGAGGGGGGTCCCAGGCTGCAGGGGTTAAAAAGTGTTTAATATCTCTACAGATATGAATTAAAACCTCTCTTCACCGAGGCAGCGTTCTATATGCTCGTACTCCCCTAGAGCAAAAATGCTTTATTTTCATATTAATCACTTTGCTATTGACTCATGGAGGCATTTATATATAAAAATAGTTAATATTATACTTCAATACGTTGGGCCTTATACAACCAAAACCATAGAACAACATAAAAAAACATCACAAATTATTATGTGAGCTTATTGATAGGCACGCTTATATTCTTAACCCCTAAAGACCGGTTGACGTGATAGAGCATCTTAAGTAAGGAACCGGGTAACAGCACCTACCGTCACAGCGATTTAGCGCTATTTCACGCCCTGTACGGCTAGTTTTTCTTGTCATTGGGCGAGAAAATACACTCACAATATCGATCTGCTACCCACTCAGTCGATTCTGGGACCCCACGATGGCTGGGCGATTTTTAAGTAATTGCCCTTGTCCGAATTTGTGCTCTAACGATCGTAAGACAATACCGTAGTGAATATATGTACGTGAGTGACACCATGATATTCCTACAAGGTTACAAATTATTATTTAGATCATGACACACGATACATAATGGAGTAGTAATAAGAAAATAACACCACAAAACACACCCATACAGGCACAATTGATAGTAAATATACGTGTTTCCTACGGTACAAGTCGGTTTGTTTATCATTTTCTAAGTGACAGTTACACGATGATATATTCCTACAAGTGTTCATACTATTTTTAGTGTTGAAATCATGACATACGATACATAATTGTAGTAATACGAGTGAGTTGACAAGGGACTTAGGCGGGAAACTGTACACTAAGCCGCGGTCACACCGCACTCACGCATACACACAGACACACCGCTGTCTCGCTCGCCAACATGGTCCACTTCAACTCGCCCTATCTCCACAACTATTCATCGTACAGCCCTCCCGATGGTACCATTGGAAAGAGGAAGAGTTGAAGGATGGAATAATTTTGAAGTCAGTACACTATATATGTTAAGAGTGTGAGCGTTGTGAATATAGGGCAAATCGAGGAATTTTGACGCTAGCGGCAGGGTAGAAATGTGGAGGCAGGGACCTCCCCTCCCGGTCTGCAGGGGTTAAGTGAATCAAAATAATGTTGCTAGTATAATATCATAACAGGGGGCCTTTGGTGAGCTAATTTGCATTGTCCTTTTTATAAAAATTAAATTTAAAATTCTGGTGGTATGTGCCAGTTTTTTTCTTAATGCGAATCGTCCTATTCCCGGAGTCGCTAACGGAAGGATTGCGGGTCATCGCCAGTGGTTTTAATATGCAAGTTGGGGAACTCAGGATAGATTTTTTTTCTAAACATCCCCACAGCAATTATTGATACATCGTACGTGTGCACTTTAATATGTAATTATTCAGTATTTATATTAACTCTATAGACAAAAATTGAAGTGCAGCGTAAACTAAAACAATAATTATAAACTTAAAATTGTACAGGGGTTGGCAGAACTCATCGTATTTATATTAGTTTCTACCTGCACCTTTGGCTTAAAACACAAAGGCATTATGTTTCTGAAAGAACAATGCTTTATATAAAAAGTTCTGAGATCCATTAGAAGAGCTTTTCTCCTCTAATTATACATTTTTATGGGGCCGAAATCATTCGGGTACGAGATCACCGACCGAGACCTATGTGTGACGATGTATCCAGTTTATCGGCACAGCTCATAGCGGCCACTCAACTATACAATCTCGAGTTCTGCTACTTGGTATGATAATATCAAAGAACTAGTCTTATTCTTATGTAACTTGTAATTGTTAGATAAAAACCTGAAAGTAAAACGAAAAGTAGATGTTCTCTTCATTATGTACTTCTAATGAAGGAAAGAAAAAAGATCCCAAACTAGAAATAAGACTTTAGTCAGTAATTATTTTTCTCAATAATTAGCAGTATCACATATTCTTTTCCTTATAAAATTTTGTAAAACATGTTGATATAACTTCTCCATTTCTCACAGTTATACAAACGAAATATGTAGAAACGTTTAGAGACCTGCAATGAATATAGTTCCCCAACTTTTTTGTCCACAATTACTTTATCTGGTGAAAAGTGGCAGTTTTTCTTTGGTTCGTAACGTCGGGAATTCTTGATTCCTATGGAACTTGGTCCACCCATCCCCCTTAAATGGGTTCTAGGAACTTATCTCTCTGACTCTGCTCTTAATTATTCTTTACATACTGGAACAATACCCGACGAATGGAAGCTCGCTAACGTAAAACACCAATATTTAAAAAAGGCAGTAAATCTTTACCTAGCAACTATCGCCCTATTAGCCTAACCTCAGTCGTATGCAAAATGCTAGAGACAATCATACGAGACAAACTTACACATCACTTAGAGGAAAACAACTTACTGAGAGACACTCAACACGGATTTCGTAATAAAAGCTCTTGTCTAACGAAGCTATTAGACTTTTTAAATGACATTTTCAACGAATATGATAAGAGTAAAGCAGTAGACATAATTTATCTAGATTTCCAAAAGGCTTTGACAAAGTTCCCCATAAACGCTTAATAACTAAATTAAAATCACACATAATCAAAGGCGATACCGTAATATGGATAGAGAACTGGCTAAGAAACCGAAAACAATGCGTGGTAATAAATGGAAAATCATTTAATTGGACTGGCGTTACAAGCCGCGTACCACAGGGGTCAGTTTTAGGGCCAATCCTTTTCCTAGTTTACATAGATGACATAGATGAAGGCCTCTCATTCATAATATCAAAGTTTGCCAATGACACTAAAATTGTAAATACAGTACTCACTAACCCACAAAATAAAGAAATGCAAGATAATCTTGATAAATTGTCAAATTGGGCGAAAACTTGGCAAATGTCCTTCAATGCAGATAAATGTAAAGTGCTACACATCGGACATCGTAACGTAACAGCAAACTACACGTTAAATGGTAATCAACTTAAAAGCGTGGATCAAGTAACAGACTTAGGGTTAACAATATCAAGTAACCTAAAACCCACTCAGCAGTGTACAGAAGTAGTTAAGAAAGCAAATAAAACAATCGGCTTTATTGGCAAAGCATTCGAGTATAAGTCTAAAGACACAATAATCACTTTGTATAATTCCCTGGTCCGTCCCCTTATGGAGTATTGTGCCCAAGCCTGGTGCCCGTACTACCAGAAAGATATATCAAAATTGGAACGAGTCCAACGTAGAGTTACTAAAATTATACCAAGTCTAAGAAACGAAACGTATGAGGAGTGGCAAAATTATTTAAATCTATTCCCACTAGCACAACGTAGATTGAGAGGCGACTTAATCCAGGTATTCAAAATAATCAAAGGCATAGATAATATGGACTGCAGCAAATATTTCGCTATCGATCAATCAAACTATATGAGAGGTAATGGCTGCAAAATCATAGGTAAATATTTTAATTCACACGAATCCAAGAATTTCTTTTTTAACAGAGTCGTCAACTTATGGAATGGGCTTCCCCGTAACGTAATAGACTGTAATACCGTAGACAGCTTTAAACGTCGCTTAGATAAACACCTTGCGTCTAATCCCCGGCTAACGATGTTTACTAATGAATAAGTTTTGCCCATTACATGTGACAAGTTAGCCAAATTTCAACTATATTATATCTTTCCTAAAAAATTTCCTAACCTATCTGGTAGGACTGGGCAATATACCAAAATACATAATTTCCGACAATAAATTGATAATAAAACAAAAACAAATCCTTTCATTACAAGATGATTTTCTATGATATATATACGAGAACATATCGTACAGTTGGAAAAACAAAAAGCAGAATGAAAAAAAATCCATAAATAATGGAGATATATCCGGAACCAATAGGGTTTCTCAACTATGTCTCGGCATGGGACCTTTAGAAATGTATATTGAACATATGGCAGAGCTCCGGCAAGTATAGCAAGTTTCTTTATTTTCAACCCTACCTCCCCCACCCCAGCTTCCTTTTAATTAAACATATTTTGTTAATTAAATAAATTGTAAAAACTATCTTTTCCAGATTATGAAGAATATCCAACACTTGTTTTTTATTGCAATAAGACAATATAGCACGGCCTGTGAAACGCATAGTAGATAGGATTACCTTCTTCCTGGTAGAGATTCAAGAACTCTGCAAATAAGCTCACATAAAAACCAAAGTGTTAAAATTATCTTTCCTATCGTTGGCTAAATAAAATACTTGTATGCTTTGATAGTTGAAAGAATGTGGTATATTTGTCACTATGTATTCCTATAGTTTTCGTAATTACCTGTATAATATCGCAAGGAAAGATGCTTTAAAACCTCATATATGTGCCAAGGCATGTTATATTCAGGTTTATTCAACTGTGGGCTACACATACCTTGGTGTCGTCCTTGGTGAAACCCTGGTCACACACGGTGCCCCACTGCCCCTGCCACAGAACCTCTACTCTGCCCACCTTTGCCCCGGGAATGTTGAACTCAAAGTTTCTTCTCACCCGGGTCAATCCCATCTGTAATACGAGTACACTTATTATAAAGCCACATCCGCTGAAATAAAACCTAAACTCTTTTAGCGTGCTCCTATCCAGGGCAATAACTAAAATGAATAACACATTCAGTTTGCTACAAAATTTCAGCAGTTTCATCGACATCACAAAAATCACATACTGGAATTGTTTCTTTTTCATATTTTGTATTGTAATAGGCTGCTGAGTTGGACTTGTTGCTTTGAATGAATTAATACATTTCGTAACATTGAAATAAATGTAAGCATTGATTTATTTTTAATAATGTAATAAGAGTTATATTACCTGTGAGGGTATTATATAATTTGTAACATTGCTTTCCTAATGCCTTGTATGGGGATCGTATACAAATTGTTTGCCATATGCAATAATGTACTGTATATGCTGAGTAACCCATTATAAGCTTTTTTATGGACCAGTATTACAGTTACTACCTCAAATAGTATTGGAAGAATGATAGGAAATGAGGAAAACATAGTCATCAGCCAACCGAAAGCTACACAAATAGTCTGTGCATAGTCATAGTGTGGTTGTTTGTCTATTTGGTAGAATGATTACGTATTTTTAATTATATGACTGACGTTATTTTATTAAATTAATATTTAAATTAATTGAAATATCAGTTAGTGACATTACAACTATACGACTACTAACTTAATAATTGCTACTTAATCTATGTTATCTTACACTGCACGTTATTGCCAGTTCAGCAGTCCTACCCATTTTTAATTAAATGGTTATAGGAGCTTCCTAATTAATACAATGCTCCTTTGTTCATGCGTGACGTTGTATTATTAAATGCAATTTGTTGGATAATAAGTAAAGCAGTTGGGTTTGTTTCTTTATCTTTCTAATTACGAGTATGTATGTACAGTCGGCAAAGAAAGTATCAACATCACCCATATGGACAGTGATACGTATTGTTGGTATTACTGACTACACATAGGCAGGGTTGCCATTTGGTATTTTTCATTACCAAATCAGGCCCAATTTGGTAATGAAAAATCTGTTTGGTAATGAATAATTATGATTTGGTATTGACCTTGAATTTGGTAATGAAACTGAACAAATTTGGTAATGAACTGATATTTCCTTATATTATACGTTCACTTATTAGGGCAAAGTCTGTTGTGATGATTTATGTTACGAGTGCACCATTTCCCTTGCTTTATATCAACACATCATGGGGGAGATTCTATTGTTGGTAATTAATTGTAGTGCTACTGGATTCCTCCAGACTATGCCAGGAAACAGACAGATCCCCACAAGAAAACCCACGCTCAAAACTCATGTAGAGTCAAAAGAAAATAAACAGCGTATATCCTCTATTAGTTTAGCATGTTGGAAACCATAATGAAAATTCATACCATACAGCTAAAGACTAGGAGATGCTGAAAGGACTTGGTTATAATCAAAGCTATATGCTATAGAAATTCTCAGCAGAAACCGTATGTATATTACAAAGACACAACTGAAAATGATGGTGGGTTGTCTGCTCATAGAATAACATACAATACTATATAACCTTTATCTACACAACACACTAATATATATATATATATATATATATATATATATATATATGTATTATACTTGGCTTATGGATTTGGTAATGAAAAGTGCAGTCTGGTAATAAAAATTGAGGAGTTTGGTAATGAGCCCGAATTCTAATCTGGCAACCCTGCACATAGGCTACACCACTCACGCCTCACCTCTGGCACCTCAGTAATGCATTGATAGTCGGAGGGATATGATGTATGTGTTTCCCTAAGCACTAGTTTTGTCTCTACTGTAATTGTTCAAAGTGTTCTCTTGTTCTGAAATACTCAGACACTTTAGTATTTTATATTAATGGATTTGCAAATAGTAATCTTTCTTAATCACTTATAATTCTTTCCCTAATCAGAGAATATTAAAATGTTCATGCATAGACGAACATACTCATCGAATGTGTGGCATAGAGCAGGAGGGAGTCAGACACAGTCAGGAAAGAGACCAGTACCAACATCATCACACCTTCACAGCCAGACGGCTACTGTTTACTTGTAGAAGTGAAGTTGTAGTCGGTAGTCAGTACTCGGTCAGTACTCAGTGTGTCTAGTGAGGCAGCAGCAGTCACAGTGTGGCTGCCACATTCTCTGTGCGGGATCCACACATCATGAGTACCAACCTTATTTCAATGTTAAGGTGGTGTTGATAGTCACTTGATACTTCTTTTGCCTACTGTACTTTACAGTATAACATGTACAGTCGGCGGCAAAAGTCCTGTCGCCTCACTTGCTTCACCGAGGCACTCGATGTTCATAGACTCGAAATTATTAGGTGTAGAAAACGTGCGTATTTCTCGAGTCCATGAATACTGCCTGTCTCGGTGAAGCAAGTGAGGCGACAGGATTATTGCCGCCGACTGTACCATGTTTGGGCGACATGGGGACAATTTTAAATAATACTTTCAGTCGGATTATACTGTACTGTTGTCTGTTGAAACACTTATTTTACTGAAAACTATCAAGCTAATTTGGATTAAGCTTTACTTCAGCCGAAGGTAACAAAGAGTATATTGTCAAATTATTTAAATTATTTAATTTATTATTAAATTATTGAAATAAGGAATATTGAAGGAGCAATACCATCATAAAGAGAAACGAGATGCAAAAGACTCACATTAGACATGGAGGAAGAAGCAACGGCCCAGCACAACAACAACGACAGGTGGAGGTGGTGGCGAAGTGATATTGCCATGGTTGTGTTCTGCCTGGAGAATAAGAGTCATCGGAGGGAAGGAGGGACGTAAAATGATGAAAGGAAAAAGTCTGATGAGTGAAGATGTTAGCTCTGGTAAGAGAATGGAGAAGTCAGGTTATAAAATTAGGGAAGACGGATGAGGAAAGAGTAAGGAGCCTGCAGGTGAGGAGAGAAGAAAAACAAATTGTTAAGGGATAGCAAGGAGGATGTGGAGGTAAGCCAAGACTTGCAGTTTCTGAAGCGTGAGAAATGGAAAGGGAAACATGGACGGAACAACTTATCATCTGAACTACCAGAGCGAACTGGTACACCTGAACCGTGAAGGACGTCTCTCCAGCCAGACCCTTATGGGGGTGTGGGAATAGGGGACAGGCTTGGGGGGGCTAGGGGAGGTGCGGGAATAAAGGACAGGCTTTCTACCCCCACCCCCACCTCAAGCCTGCTCTCTTACTCCCGCACCCCCCAACCCCCTCAACCCCAAACTTGTCCCCCAATTCCCACCCACCCTTAACAGAGCAGGTATGGAGATCTCGGAATCCTTCGTCGTCACAATAAGGGGGTCGAATAAAAGTTTTTGATTATTCCAAAGTGTGTGAGGAAACGAATACAGACTTTGATGTAGAATCGTGAGCTGATGGAACGGACACACTTGAAACGAGCACCACATCAAGCATTAGGCAGCTCACGCCACTATACATCTTGCCTTACGCTCAGTGTGGGGCCCGTTTCAAGTGTGTCCGTTCCATCAGCTCACGACTGTACGAAAAGGGAATCTGTCTGATTTATTGTCTGGTTGAGGGACTCGAAAGCAAACCATTTCGTTAACAGCAAATGGTCCATTTAAGCTCTTCTTGATAATCTGTCTCAAGCACAAGAAGATGTTAAAGGGATAGTATACTTTTGGTACCTTGGAACACCTTGATTACTCCCAAATGCCAGGAAACATGACCATATTAAGAGGGTGGTAAACTTTGGCACATTCATGTCTACTGGTCCCTCCAAACTAATGCCAAGAAACTGATCAAGTAAAAATAATTAAGACAGCCCGTTGCTTTGAATTGTTTGTAATAATCTTCATCACCGAATTTGCCAACACGTTATTACCCCATTAACAAAAATAATGGTGTCTCGTTGTCTGGAATAGTTTGGAGGAATCAGTTACTCCAGATTAACCAACACAATACTACCCAGTTAACTCAAGCGAAACTTGTCCTAGATGAAACAAGCCAATAAAGTTAACCTTTGACCCTTTATAATAATTATATATACTTTACCTCAGTTTACATTGTCTGAGTCGAAAAGTATTGTCGGGAGGTTTATGAGGAAGATATACCTTGTGATCCATATAAAGTCGTCGAACATTTTCTTTAAGGCACTGAGCATCAATCAATAATCGTGGCCAGTTTAAATCTATATAATTCATCCCTCCACCACCAATCACACCATCATCACTATCACCATCATCACTATTATTGCTAGTAGCAGCAGACACTTAAGGAGGTAATTATTATATAAGCATTAAATATAGTAGACAATAATTAACGTAAACGCTGCTCATAATTCGGTAGAGAGGAACCTTCTGGTAGGACTCAAAGGTTAAAATGCTGATATGCCGTGGGAAATACAGGCTTAGGACTAATGAAAACGTGAAGTACTCTCCAAACCTAAGAACATTATTCCTACAACACAAAATCCTTTCTTGAAAATTCATGGAAATCACGCTTTAAGATTAAAAAAAAAAAAATCCACAAACAGACAAACCGAACCAACGTATAAACACCTGTCAGTCATTCAAGATACAGAATTAAAAATGCTCCCTCGGCCATAATACATATTAAAGTGCTTGCTGTACCCAAGGCCCATATATATGAATCTTGGCAGTACCAACACTTATTTTGAGTTACGTGTGTCATCTGTGCCCTCAATGGTTAAATTATCTGTCGAAATTCCTGAACATACCTGCTACTGCTACACATATTCAATAACATTCAATTGATATTGTCAATAGCAACAAACTTGTAATTAAAATCTTTCGGATCAGATTCCTTAACATCACACCAACGAGTAAGACTATGGCAACATGTAGGCTGACATCGAGTTTTAAATCTTTCTTTTCAGTGTCTATATATCTGTTCTCAAACTATAGTTCATAAACCATCATAGGGTACGTGGAAAGGTTACGGTGGGTACATACATGAAAAGCTGGCGAACATAATTATCGAATAAAGTTTACTCATAACAGTAGCTTTAATTCATGAACATGTATGAATCAAAAGTCATAATAAGTTGCCAATGAATATTAACCATTTGATAACATCTGGTATGTGACCTTTTGATATTGTATTCGCTGTCACAGTCAGGGGCAGTATGTACTAAAATTTCTATAATGCAAGAATCTGAAAAAAAAAAAAAAAAAAAAAAAAATATATATATATATATATATATATATATATATATATATATATATATATATATATATATATATATATATATATATATATATATATATATATATATATATATATATATATATATATATATATATATATGTGTGTGTGTGTGTGTTTGAGAGTCCTGCTCTGTACAATAATATTTATTAGCCAAAGATTGCATAAATTTCCCTTTACTACCTTTTAATTATTTGTAACGTAAATCCAATCATTAAATATTTTTGGATTAATGAATAACTTTGATCTTTTTGTGTTTAGATTTAGTCACATAAATACAACTATATATTATATTGCTTTGCTCCAAGATTTCTGGATTTTAATTTTATACATGTTCAAGTGGGGCTTAAATCTTTGTCTTTGATTGTCCATATCACTCGGCAATGAATCACGCATTCCAAGACTATATAGTATACACGCACACACTACACTTCCAAAACACAGTCACTGTTCCAGTTACGGATGAAAATTAGTAAATCTTATGTGAAATATTAACCCTACAAAACTTTGAAGTGCTGTCCTGTACTTTACAAATCTATACACTACTCTAGATTTCAGTTAAAATTACTGGTTTGGTATAGACACTGACCAGGTAGTATGCCTTCTCTGCCACTGTCTCTTCCACTGTCGCCACCACAGCGACTGGTTGCCTTAAAATACTGCTTTACGCTTCTACTCTACAAACACTGTTGACTGGTGGCCTTGGAAGTTGGAAGAAGGCTGCTGTTCCACACGCAAGGACACGCCAGGCGCCACTGATCATAAACCACTACTGAACAAGTCGCCGAAACGAGCACGCGAAGGCTGTTTCCTGGACGTTCTTTATTTCTTCATGCTTTGATATAAAGTTGAAGTAAGAAAACTGCAAATATAATATATAGACAGTTGTGAAATTGGTTATAACAGTAAGGGACATAAATGGTGAATAAAGGATTAGGGAGGAGAGTAAAATTGTCATAGTTTGCATTGATATTATGAGCAGAACTGGTTTATTAGCTGGGCAGGAGAAGTGACGAAATGGCAACCCAGGGATGGCAGATAAAGCCAGGATAGACATAAATATTGATGGAGTAAAGAAATTAGAAATATTCTCTCTCTCTCTCTCATGTCAGACATTTCCAGAATTATATACCCATTTTTATATTATGTGAGTTTATTTACCAAGAAACTTTGGTGAACCTCCTTCTCTGACCTATTTTTCTCTGCTTTTTAACCCTTATTGATAAAGACTTCCTTTACATATCTTTACCCAGGACTTTGACATTATTTTATTCATCTACCATATACATACGTAAGCTACATGTTTTAACACCTTGGACCCAGATGTTGTATTTAGTTTTGTTTTAAAATTATTACTGTCTCTATTATCATCCAATATCAGTATAGAGAATTTAACCTTGGAATTCTTTACATCCAGTTTAGATTCCTTTCCTCATTAAGAAATAAAATTATAAGATATTGAAAAACAAGCACAATAGTGTCTACCAAATGATCATTTCCTAAGAATAGACGAATGGTAGTATTATTAAGGATATTACTCTGTCAAAAAGGAGAATTTTCTTGTCTCACTGACACCCACTATCGTTTAAGTTATGTTAAGAAATGTTGAAACCATATTATTTATTTAATTGATGCTGTATAGTCATGTGCGTTGATAAGATTAAAATTCCTATGTAGAGGCTCGATAATCGTTGTCATGTTGCCATAATTCACCGAGATGATGTGCTATATATAACACTAAAGATTGCCGTGATAAAAGATAAATAATATGTATGATAAGTCCACAGGAAGTTGGGACTTAACTATACTACTTTTTTCTATAGTGTTATGCAACATTGAATACGAAATATTTACTCTCATATAGCAGGCCCTCAATGAAAGGAAATAAAAGAAATGAGCAAACATCAATTCGAATTTAAAACGTGTTTTTTGAGAGTCTCTGTCTTTGTTGAAAAGGCAGTGTGGAGGTTGTTAGTTTTCACATCAAACGCTCTCCGACGTATCATTATCTACCCCAGGAAGAGAAACATTTTTTTTTTAATTGCGCCGTAGCGTCAATCAACAGGCAGGCAACAATACATACGGGTAGGAGGAATCCATGAGAATTAAAATGACTACAACCACACATACACACACACATAATGAAAACATAACAGAATGAAGCACTATCATACAGACAAATATTTACATTATGACCTATTCAAATCCACTAAAACCATAAGTTCCTCCAAAACCTGATGGTTCATGAGCTGTCGACAAACCACATCAAGTGGCAGGCCCCGGGGCAACAAGTGTCGGACAGTGGGGCAGGCCAGGCAATAGTGCTCTATGGTGTTAGCACGAGGCGCTCGACACAAGTGACACTCAGTGAAGGGAAGCTCACCCTGCATCCCAGCAACCTGCCATGGTGGCCGGTAGCCAAGCCTCAAACGAGCAGAGACTACATTGTGCCTTCGAACCATGAGGCCTCGACAACGGTAGGAATATTTGTGATGGCAGACAGACTCGTAATGGGTGATGGAGATGCTGAAGGGCCTCTCTGCATCCCTGCGTCGCCGAACAGGAAGGAGAGCAGCGGAGCGGACTCTAGAGAGATAACATGTCAGGGAGAGAGGACGTCCAACACCACGATGAGGCTGATGGCAGGCTTCCTTTGCAAGTCTGTCAACTGTATCATTGTGACGTAAACCTACATGGGATGGCACCTATAAAAATTTGACAGTTAAGTAATGATGACGCAATAAAGCTAAAAACGATAAAATCTGCTGAATAACAGTAGAGTGTGTTGACTGAACACTAGAGAGGGAATGAAGGGCAGGTTTGGAGTCACAGAATATAGCAACATTCACTCCACGTTGACAAACAAGACTAACAGCATCCAGAATTGCATACAGTTCATACAATGTTGAGCTGGAGTGGTTACAGAGACGATGGCCAACCCAGCCCCCTGGAGGTGACTCCATGTCAGGTGAGAAAACGGCACAACCTGCTGTACCATCTGTACCTGATGTACTTGCAATGAGCCATCAGTGTAGAGGCAGTATGGATCTGTGATGGAGGACGTCACTGTTTCTATGTGTTCCAGAGCCAACTGCCGCTGTAGAGAAGGCAGTTCCGACATGGAAGTAGGTGTAAAGCTCACATCAGGTGTTGGTAGCATCCACGGAGGGGGCCCTGGGGGGACGTCAGCAACCATTATATCTATATTAAGACTACGGAACATATATGTTGCTGTTAGTAAAGGGGAGGGGGTGCTGGAGCGAGCATTTGCCTTAGGTGGTTCGCAGTGTTGCCGCTCCAAGACAGCTATTACCTTGGTGGATGATATGCTGTGACCACCTACACCAATGTAGTTATTGGTGCTTTAGATATAAGGTGAGATGCTGTGACTGATGCCTCAAAAGCAGTATGATGAGGTAGGTCATGGTGACCCTGTCTTATACTAACAGTGACATGACAGTCAAGTATGTAGTGAAGAAGTGGGAGAATAGTTATCACATCACAGTAGCTACAACTCTTTTCAGAGGTAGGATTGAGTATCTGTCCTTTACACTTATATCCCAAACGTAGTCTATGGAGGTGTGTTGGTACTTGTGTTGGTATGGTCCTGGGAACAGTCAGTGATTGATACTGGGTGGTGTTTGCATCCGATGTGGTTGATGGACTTGCTGCTGATATACACTCTTTAAGTTTCTGTTGTGACAAGAGGTGGGCATTTCTTTTGCAGATCTGGAGCATAGAGGAAACAGACCTTATAAGAGTACGTCCAGCTGGCAGTATGGGAGGGACAGGGAAGTTTGGTTTAACCCCTAAGGACCGGGTAGCGGTGATGGTCACTCTCTTGGGAGCGCCCGGGTAGTGGGATAAGCTACTCCCAAGGGGTGACCTGGCGGGAGGATGTACCGCTATTGCCAATGTCGACATTTGCGAGCCAAATTTGGCGTTTTTTTTTTTTTTACATGGCTATACTTCACCACCAGCCCTACAAATCACCATCGTCAGTCAGTGTGTTACTGACTGTGAACACGGATAGATGTGGATTAGATTTCTCGTGCATGTCCGATTCTGTATTGCGTCATGCTTACTTACACCACTGACCGCCACCCGCGCGGGCCACGTTCAGTTGATGTCAGAGCCACTACACCCTCGCGAACACAACCGCGCTCCGACCGAGAAATTACCCTTCATTCCTCACTTAATTTCTCGGCAACGGAGAGTTGTAGAGAGCTGGGGTTGGTTTTATTGGAAAGAGGAAGAGTTGATGGTGCTTAAAATACCAAATTTAAGTTGTTCAGTATCGTAGTTTAGACGTAGAGAATAAGTGGAATAGAGCGATTTTGAAAAAATAGGCCAAAATCGCCCGGACTGGCCACCGGACTGACAGATTGGCTATTCATATTTACCCCGTCGCGGAGGGGTTAAGAGAAGTCCTGACTAACTGAGAGTAATGGGGTGACGTATGTGGGAAATGGAAGCACTTGATAGTTAAGCAAGTAACATTAAAATAAATTCTCTCCACTAATTGGGGAAGACGCAACTCACGCTGCATGTTTACTATCCTGGTTGACATTGGACAGCCGATAATTATTCTCATTGCTCTGTTCTGAAATTTTTCTAAAGTTTCCAGTGTAGCCCTGGGAAGTTGAATCAGAGCAGGGGAGAGGTAATCAACAACTGAACGGATAAAAGCAATATAGATGGTCCTGGCAACTAGGATGGAGATGCCTGATGAGTTGTTAGAGAGCCATTGAAGTGGTGTAAGTCGGCGCTGGAGACGACCCAACAAGTCCTGGACAATAGGATGGTCTTCAGGCCTGTCAAGAACAATCGGCCAAATATTGACTGGCGCACCCAGGTAACGGTACTGGGAACACATGGAATGACAGTCCCTCCAATGGTGAACACTTGTGGTGAAGCTTGAGAAAGGTGGCAGGTGAATATTCTGTTCTCATCTGGTGAGATAATAATGCCACAGTGAGAGGAGGCCACAGAAGAGTCAAGAAACCGCTGGAGATTCCTTGGTGAGGTAGAATGAATACAGATATAATCAGCATAGCACGTAATTGTTGTTCCAAGAATATCAGGGAGAGAAGTGAGCAGAATATTAAATAACAATGGGCTGAGAACACCCCCTTGAGGCGTACCAAGACAAAAACTGCGCAAACGACTGAGCGCACCACTGAAAAACACACAGGATTTCCTGTTACTCAGGTAGCCCCGAATCCACCGTAGTAGATTACCCTTTATCCCAAAGTCAACCAGTTAATCCCAACATCGAAGGAAATCAAGCAGCCATGGAGATGGGCGATCCTGATGTCTTTACATGAGACGATTGAGTTAAATTATCTCTATAACCTTACAAAAACAGGAAGTAAGGGAAATAGGCCTGAACTTCGCAGTGCCGGGCTTAGGGATGGGTATTATTGAGCTGCTGGTCCAGGCTCGTGGTACACAACCTTCACTAAGACAAAAATTTTATAGTTGAAGTAGAGGATTCTCAGAAACTTGTTGAAGTAGGCGCAGCACAACATAAGTAATACCATTATCACCAGGGGATGAAGCTCTACCCTAAGAGAGAGCACGGTGCAACTCCTCCTCAGTTATCTGCTCTGTATCATCGTCATCATCCTGCAACAGAGCAGACAATAGACGTTGCCGATCTTGTATGTGAATGGGTAGACTGGCTGGGGTAGATTGTTCTGACCAGGCATCGACAAGTTGTTTGGCAGAGTCGGCGGGAGTGTAATGACGAGCAGTGGCAGGCGTCTTTTTAACAACCCGACGGATGAGGTGCCACATAGAAGCCACACTTGTTTGCTGGTTGATGCTGTCCGTGAACCGCTGCCAAGACTCAGCGTGTATACACTTATGCCGGGCAACTGAAACGTCCCTAGACATCTGGTAACGATGGAGCAGGTCAGGAGTTGGTTGGCTTGAAATAATAGGCCATCACGTTCAGCCTCCTCCTTTGCCTCCTGTATACGTGCATCCAGCGTCCAGGAGTGGGCAGTATGGCCATGATGGAGGTGTAGCCTATAAAAGTCATGAACATTTGCCTGCCACTTTCCCTCACATGCTTGACATAAATAGGGTATTTGGTGAAGGCTTGCTAATCTTTTTCTTTTGAATATAAAAGTAAAGGGTTTCTGTTTCTTTGAGGTTTTGTAGTTTTGAATTTGAGCATTGGTGTTGGGTTTATCCTTTTATTCCTCGTTGATTTGGGTTTTTGTTTAGCAACCTGCAATTGCATGTCAGTACTAAACAAAAAAATATCAACTTTGCCTGCTTTTATTATGGATATTGCAGCCTGCTTTGACTATGGATATTGTACTAGGCCTATGGACAGTTCGGTAAATTATAAATATATGACAATCTTGAGCCATGATAATTTTACGTAACACACTGTACAGTACTATCACTCATAAAACATCATGTATCGTCTCCAGTCAACTGCAATTCCCTCCTAACTGCCTGAATCATAATTGTAACAGTGTATACCTAATGACCTGTCATCTTGATAGCCTAATAATCCTTCAGCAACTTGGATGGTTTGGTGTACACTGTTCTCAAATCTAGATAGTTAAGTGGGCACTAAACTGGGTGGGTATTTACTTGCATTATAAAGAAATTCGAAATATTCGCTTCCGTGCCCGAGATCACATCTTAAAACACGCTGCACATTCAGAGGAACCCCTATCCCTATACTTAATCTAACCTAACTGAACGGATTGCATTGACCAGGTCAAACTTGAAAAATATGCCTCCGGATTGGGGTTCCTCTGAATGTGCAGCGTGTTTTAAGATGTGATCTCGGGCACGGAAGCGAATATTTCGGATTTCTTTATAATGCAAGTAAATATTGGTTTAATTACGTGTTCTGTCTGACTTTTACTAGGAGCTATTTTTCTTTAGGATTATTACACATACAGCATGATATCGGTAATGTCAATTTATAGACACATTCTTCTTTAATTTGTGCTTCTAACATTATCCATTCATTACTCGTGACTCGAGAGAAAGATACACAGATTTTGCGAAAGGAATAGTTTCGGAGTAATTTCATAATTCGTAGGATTTATTGTAACTGGTGATACAATAAACAAAGTAATACAAATCTTTAGTATTTTATCATTATAAGGAGTCGTTAATCTGAAACTCTCATCAAATACTGTCTGGCAAACTACATTCCTAGCTAAAGTAATGACCCTACGTATCCGTCTGCTCAACCGGTGCCTTTCAGTGAACTTCACCTCGCCCACCTACTTTCCGAAACTTCACCCTTCTCTTCCCCACAGCCACACACCGTTATCTCTGGAATAAATAAATCCTTATGTGAACGATGTGCAAATTTGGTAAAACACCAACTGTTATGCACACACTATTTTTCACTACAAAAGGTTTATTAGCAAAAATCGGGGTAATCAATTAGGAGGTTAAACACACGTTTGGTCGCTAGGAGTGATCCCTCTTCCCCATTCAGGTGTGGCTTCTAAACAAACATAACCTAGTTAATTTAACAATACATGCAAGTTGATTATCATTGGCAAATTTATTGATTGATTGATTGATTTTTGGTGCTGCAACATCAAGATCATATAGTGCCAGAAGAAGGTGATAGAAGAGGTGGGACAGCAAGCAGGAAGGAAATATAAAGAAAAGAGAGACAGTTGAATAACTCTAAGAGATTGGATGGGGACGAAGGGGCGCCCAAACCCTTAAAGTATTGCCCATATCACTACAGGCAATACCCCCTACGAGGTCTAAAGGAAAAATGTAGAAGAAGTGGAGATGAGGGAAAGGTGAAGAAAGAACAGGATAAGAAAAGTGAAGAAGTTAGAAAGAGGTGAAGAAGAATCTATCATTGACAAAAAAATACATATTTCGACACTTATTTGATTAACGTAGAATGTCAAGGAGTCAGAGCCGGTCCCACATAGTATTTTTGTTTGTCAGATTCCTCCCCAAACACACTCGTAAGCCTTCGTTATTTCCCAAAAGCTGAGTATACCTATTCACCAAAACTATCAAGCACTAGTATTATTACAATGTATGTAAACTTTACTCATCAGATTAATCCAATAAATCAGTCAAAAGTAATTTACACAGTTTAAATTCTTTCGTTTAGGCGCTAACAAACTAAAACGAACAACCATGGAATTGGTCCTAAATTTCCATACGATATCATATATAAAGATGCTGGATAAGATAAGATAGTGTTCATTTGAGAGAGAGAGAGAGAGAGAGAGAGAGAGAGAGAGAGAGAGAGATTACAGTAGACTTTAACGTTTATATTACGAGAGAGAGAAGGAGTATTTAGTAATGAAGGAATTTTACTATGCATGTAAACTGTAACGTAACTTACAAATAAAATGAAAAATCAGAGGTGAACATCAAATAATGCTTACCAAAATATGATGGCTAAAGCAAACAACCTATCTGCTCGATCTTAGTTGATAGAAAAATAAGAAAACAATGCAATGATGCATGCTCAACATGAAATCAATTTGGAAAAAATATTCACTGTTCAGGCTACGAACAAGCTTTACCTACTGATTGTGTAATATCGTTGTTAAATTTCCATATCAGCATTCCTCAACCACTCTGCCTGAGAGCTCATGACTCATTGGCACATGTTTAGATATTTCCCGAAACTTCAACCCTGCAGTCCACATTCCTTCCACAACTACAAAACGCCATTTATGGAATGAACTTTGAGGCAGAGTCATGTTCACTACAGAGGGAGAGTGTTGACGATCCGAACAGTTTTCGAGTACACACACACTGCTGCCATATTTACGATCTCTCGATATTGGGTGGCCCAGTCGGAACTGTAACAGACTGTACAAAATTTTTAGCTCCGGCCTAAACCGAGAGCTCTAGGTTTTATCCGAATTATTGTTCTTGTTCTTCTTGGGGCGACCACTTCTTAAAAGGGGTTCAACTCACTCACTCACTCACTCACTCTCTTCCTCCCATCCATTTTATTTTACCGACATTGAATCATTTATTATTATTATTATAATTTTTTTTCTTCTTGGGGTGACCACTTCTTAAAAGGGGTTCAACCAATATTTAAGAGGTTCAACCGAGAGGGGGTTCAACCGAGGGGTTCACTCTCAATAAAAAGGGTTCATTTTCAAAATTTCAATATAACCATATGAATACGAAAATCCAGATAAAACATAATTAATATTTTTGAGACCTTTACATATGGATATTTTATTATTTCACTTGAATCAGTAAGAGCCGGAGCTTTTGAAGGGTTTTCCTTCATGTTCTTGTTTTTCTTGCACATTTTACTTGCTCAACTGTACAGCTACGGTCTAGAGTTCGTGGGCCACCCAGGGTTGAGAGTATGAACCTCACATCACCCTTACTTGACTGCGAGTTACTATCCAGACGAGGAGTCTCACATGTAGAGTATCTCGCTGAGGGTTGTTCACACGAATATCCCAACTTTGAGCCATACCTTTCTGAGGAGTAAGTTCACGTCTCTCCGATTCATGGTGAGTCTCCACAGCTGCTAACCAGAACCAAATATTGCGGTATCGACTTCACCTCGGATAAAGTTACCGAAATCACGCTTCGAAACATTTTTGTTCCTCACCGTGGAACCATGGAACCAACCCACCACCTCAATTGCCACGCAAACACACGAATATGGCTTGGCGTTTATATACAATATTGAAATATAATCAGCAATATAGTAAATTGTCTTTTTAACTATGTGACATTCTTGTTGCTGATACACTATGAGTTATTATCTCAAGAGGTCTTACATAACATCACTTAGAGATGTTTTCAGATAAGCTAACTGCTATTTTAATCTGTAGTTCGAAGAGAATTATCATTTCAGTCACGGACACCGGCTATTTAATTATTTATTGTTCCATTATCACTACACTGAAATATATAGATTCCAAACTATAAGTGAGATAGTAATACACGGTATATAAGTTTAGATTCATATCTGTATAAAATTGTCCTTAAATACTGACCTGTTTTCATTACTATTACTCCTCCACAAAATATTGATTACAAACTATACGTTAGAAATATTGTAAATATTAGCAGAAATTAATAAATTATTATGAATGACATTATATAATGAAGTATTATTCATTAATGCAATTGTATTTCACTACTCCATAATATAGTCACATTAGTATAAGAAATCTTAAGGTTAAAGTTGTAACTGACGTGATAGGAGTAAAAAAAAAAAAAAAAAGAAGTATGGCTGAAAGTTGGGATATTCGTGTGAACAACCCTCAGTGAGATACTCTACATGTGAGACTCCTCGTCTGGATAGTAACTCGCAGTCAAGTAAGGGTGATGTGAGGTTCATACTCTCAACCCTGGGTGGCCCACGAACTCTAGACCGCAGCTGTACAGTCGGCGGCAAAAGTTCTGTCGCCTCACTTACTTCACCGAGGCACACGATGTTCATAGACTCGAGATTATTAGGTGTAGAAAATGTTTATATTTCTCGAGTCCATGAACACTGCATGTCTCGGTGAAGCAGGTGAGGCGACAGGTTATGACAGTAAGGAATATACGTTGGAGGATTTTTTTTTTTTTTTTTTTTTTGGTTTTATATTAACAAAGATGAGGACAAAGGCCACAGGCCCGCTTACCGTCCTCATCTACATAGTACAGTTAGAGAGTGGTCCAAAATCATGTCCAATTTCGTTCGGATGATGTAATAGTTCCAATATGTTAAAGTATACTGGAAATTACTAAGTAATTGTTAATAATTATTAATCTTATTTAGCTATGTTTCTTAATCTAATTCATTTTTGGATGAAAGAAGCATGTTTGGGAATAGAGAATGGTTGTGGGAAAATAGTGGCCTTTGTAACAAGTTGCGAGAGCAAGAAACCGAGCTAAGGGACGCCAGTGAGGAAGAAGGAATCCCAGGGTAGCCATTGTCTATCCAGCCTCTTCATCCTCAGGTTCGACGAGTCGTTCTCCATTTGTTATGTATAAATAATTAGTAATGATATTTTTGTTAAACATAATAGTTACTATGTGTGCAGTGATAACCAGGAAGTGCCTACAATGTGTGTTGTTATCAGAAGGCAGTAGGAGGTAAGAATACAGTGTGTATATTTATTCAAAAAGCTATTGTCTATCCTGCCTCTTCTTCCTCAGGTCGCCATCTTTGTCAGTGTACCGTCCATGTGTTATCGGGCCTGTGAATTATGTCAGGGTATTAGTATGGTAAATTCAAAGTGTTTAATATAGTCAAAGGTCATATCGGTTTAATTTCAATAATCAATTATAAGGTGTTTGGTGAATTCAAGGGATTTTTGGGTGAGTAAGGAGTGTGTCACGTATGTCTGTTGAGTAGATAGCATCAGGAATCCTGTTATATCTTTTACATCACATCTTTCTTGCTTTGCTATATGCTTGTGGAGATGTAGTTAGGTACTGTACTATCTATTCTGAGTGTTTGGTGTATGGTATTTTCGAAGCTAAAGTTAAAGTTTTATTTCATCTTTCTTCATTTGGGGTAAACATTATTAATATCATTTTTCCTGTTAGTGATAGTCCCTATTTGGTAGTTGTAAGTTAGGTAAATAATATCAGAAGCTTTAAACATTTCTTTTTAGGTGTTATTAGAAGTAATTAACTGTGCTTGCTATGTTAATAATTAAATTAAGTGGGGTGTAATATTCGAGGGAGGAATCAGATATAATATTTTTTCAGTCTATACCATTATTTTTTTAGAATAATTCTTTTTGTGTCAGTCAATGTTATTAATTTTGCATCAGTCATTAATAAATAAAGGTTGCTCAAATGACCAAAGTAATCTTTGTCCATTTGAGTCCGATACTAAAACTATGAAATAGTCAGTGATTCACCAACTGTGAGTCACTCTAATTGAGTCTAGTGTGAAATACATAAATACTAATTTTTACTCTTGTTCCTCCCTTAAACTACATAATACCAATTAACCTTGGAAGACAATTACAACTAATATAGATTACATTCCACGTAATACGTGACATTCCCCTCCTTCAGAACTCGGACATTCACTCTGAATGGTCCTAGATATGTTAGGTTTTGATTATTTTTTTACATAATTAGAACAACCAGTGGAATATTTATACACTATGAATGCTCGCCAGACTGTCGGCAATTATATTTTCTTTTCCAACAATGTGGGTTATTTTCAGGTCGTAGTGTTGAATAAATAATGCCCAGCGCATCAGACGCTGATTGTAATTCCTCATACGATGAATGAAACCAAGGATGTTTTGATCAGTGTGTGGTGACACAGGAGCTCTGATCAACCCTGGCCCCCGCGCCCCAAAGTATCCCTATCAGCTGTGCCGACGGGCGGTCAAGTGGGGCCAGCGGGCCATCCTGTGCGATCGCTGCTGTGAGGTTTCCCAGCATGCAGGCTGGTATCATATCAGCTGTGTTGGGGGCTTCACGGCGGCGTTCGACGGGTTGGAGGGCCGGAGCCTTTCATGGATCTGCTGGGATTGTGGTGCGCCCAATTTTACCTCCTCTCTTTTTCACTCCCCAATACAACACAACAATAGATTCAGCATACTAGACACCACCATTTTATCTCCACCACCATCCACAACCCACAACACACCTTCACCATTAGATAGGATCACCCGACGTATAGGTAGACGTAACAGTGACAATTCCTCCCCTACACAAAACCGACAACAAGACATGATTTCCCTTAACACCGTATCATCCACTCCTCCTCTCCCAAACCATTCCACACCCAACCAGACTCTTCATAGCACCAGCTCATTATCCATAACACCAATCACCATCCCTAATAGATCATCCATCCTCACACCCCATTCTACCACCAACACCACACTCGATTGTATCACCCATAAAAACCCGTCTTCCCTCCGCACCCTTGTCATCAACTTCCGCAGGATCATCAACAAAAGAGCCGTCTTTCACCAAACCCTCCAGACTTATGACCCCGACATCATTATAGGGACAGAGACCTGGCTCACACCTGACATCCAGGACAGTGAAATCTTCCCCCCGACGGACAGTCCCTATAATATGACCCTACACAGGAAGGACAGAATAGACGATAGACTTGGTGGAGTCCTAATTGCGACAAAGCCAGGACTATACTCAAACTAGAATGTTCTGAGCTCTCAGGTGGGGATGAGGATTAAGAGCGGCGTTGCCAAATCATCACCAAAACATACCCACATGGTATCCACATGGAGCAACTGATTTAGAGGGATGCAATAGGAAATATCTATTTACATTATAAATTATTTCCTTATCTTGGCTGTGGAGAACATCAACGTGCTTGTGAGATGTGTGGTTCATAGTGGTTGGTGCGTGAATGTCCAGATGACATGTATGAGTACACACGTCCTTGACCCGCCATTAACCCTTTGTCACAGGAGATGTGGCAGCATGTACAAAATAACAAGTCACATATTGTATAGAGTTGTTGTAAATATACTTACATAAACCTAACTCGTCATTATAAATACTTCTTTTTAATGTTGTATTATATATCGAATACTTAGAGCTACTACAAATTGGCTTATGCATTAAAATTTTAACAATATGGGTTTGTTTTGGTGATGATTTGGCAACGCCGCTCTTAATCCGGACCCCACCAGAGAGCTCAAGTACATTCTGGAGTGCTACTTCTCTCCATCCTCTTCCATACTCTTTTGTTCGTTATTTTTAAATAAGTCCCTGTGCCACCTAGCTCGTGTATCCTAAACACACCTGCACCCATACCAGACCATACCACTCACCACCACTAGGATATTATTATTACTACACTCTCATATCCTAACCTATCCCATATTTTCATCATTACTACACCATGGACACCACTCCAGCTTCACACACAGTAGCGTCCCCCCCCATCACTTGATGCTGCCGTCCACTCACCCCTACAACATTCTTCCATTTCATTGATTGATATTAGGTGGCCCAACAGCGAGGTCAAATACCACCAGGAAATGATGATAGAAAGATGTGACAGCAAGCAAAAGGGAAATAGGAAGAAAGGAGACACAGTTGAAGAAATGTAAGCGAGTGGCTGGGGCCGAAGGGGCGTCAAAACCCTTAAAGTATTGCCCACATAATTATAGACAATTCGGGGCAAGCATGAGGGATAAAAGGAATACAGGGATAGCTATCTAATATTCAAAGGATAATATATATTCAGTAGTCTATCCCACTACGATGGTGAACAAAAGACACTGCCTTTATTTAAAGGATATAATGTAACAGATATTCTTATCACCGTATGTTTGTTTATTATTACTTTTCAATTAATCACCTTCATTTTTCTTACCTCTTCCCCCTCACCCTCGCCTTAAATCATCACCTTTTTTCTCTCCTCTATCCACCTACGTTAATGCAGTATGCACTTCTTTAAACCCGGGTTCTTCAAACTACGGGTCCCAAATTTCTCCAAACTGGGTCCCAGGCTCACAAGAATAAATACATGAATAATAGAGAATAATAATGTTCGTGACAATATAATAAATATGAAGTTCATACATGATTCCACCTAACATATTTTTTATGATCGAATAATCATATATTTAATTATCAATAAAATGAAATCATCACACAAATTTAAGCCTTCTTGAGAGAGAATGAGAGAGAGAGAGTGAGAGAGGAAGGGGTCGGTGAGGCAGTGTTTATAATTCTGGTTAGAATGCTATGTAATTATAAATAATACGTTTCAGTTTCTGGCCTTGTATTTTCTTAGGTTCATAAATCTGGTCATTTGTAAAAGATCTTTCTGTATGAGTTCTGAGAATGATGTCAGAGTAAAAACTGGGTCACGACCAAAAAAGTTTGAAGAACCCTGGTTTAAACTATTGATGATTCAATACCGTTCACAGTGTATGCTTCATCCATTCCTCCTAACCCACGTCTTTTCTACCTGATCATTCGTTATCCTCCCACAATACCTCCTTTATAACCCTGCCCACATTTCTCTCCTCTTCTTCCACTAACATCCCCCTTCCCACCACCTGCAACTGTTGCCAGATTCGACGAGGCCCAAACCAAGTTGCTGATGGATGGGATGTGGACCATTGATCTGTACGGAGCTGTACATTAGGAGCTTTCTTACAGTTTCAGTTTAAATCAAACAGTAAATGTATGACAATGTATTATTATTATTATTATTATTATTATTATTATTATTATTATTATTATTATTATTAAGAATTCATACACACACATTGTTGTTTTCAAGGTTTTAAAACAAACAGAAAATGTACTATTATGTAACTGAAATACAACAAACATTAATATTAGGTATGTTGTGTTGTCATTTGTCATTTGGTAAACCGTTCATTTGCAGTACTTCTAAAATAATGACATATCTTTTTCATATAGCCTGTGTAAGAATTCATGTGGCCAAGCACACACACACACACTTCCAAAATAATTACATCCCTTGCCATAATTATATTCTGTGTAAGAATTAGTGTGTGCAACTGTACATTGGAGCTCATTGATATCTCCAAAGTATGTCAGGAAACAGGACCAGATGAAATAATATATTGGTGGGCTGTTGTTGCTTGGAATAGTTTGGAGGAATCAATTGCTCCTGATTTATACACAAAGTACAGTTAGTTGGACACAGGAATTCGAGGAATAGCCCAAGTGAAAGATGGTCAATTTCTCCCAATATCAAGTTCCTTAGTGCCAAATAGGAGACATCAGGGGCAGAAGTCAGTACAGTATTGAGGATGGTAATAAAAAGCAACTACCTGATAATAGACACTGGTTACTCAAATGGGACAAGTATATTTCACCTGAGCTGTAGCACAATTCATGTGTCCAACTGTACAAACCCTTTTTAGTTGAGATTGAGAAATTATATTATGGAGATAAAATAAAGCTTAAATCAGAAGGCAGAAAATAGAAAGCTTTAAGGCCCCTGTGTGTGATGTAGTCAGAAATTTGGAGGTAAGTGAGTCCTTCAAATATTGCCACGAATCACACACACCTATATGGGAAGCCTGATTCGTGTCATGGTCAGGGGAAATCGGAAGCCTCCAAACACACACACACACACACACACACACATTCTCTCTCCCTCTCTCTCTCTCTAACACACACACACACACACACACACACACATTCTCTCTCCCTCTCTCTCTCTAACACACACACACACACAAATACACATTCTCTCTCCCTCTCTCTCTAACACACACATTCACCTATATGGGAAGCCTGTTTCGTGGCATGGTTTGGGGGGAATGAGAAGCCTCCAGTTTTCATACACGACAACAAGGTCATTAAGATATAGAGTTGATTCCATAGTGGTTGGTATTGGTTTGGAAGTACGCAAACGAAAGAATGTTACCCGCGTTAATGACTTATGGATGAATTATTTAATGAATTTGGTGAGAAACTATACAGTGATCATTATTATTATTATTATTATTATTATTATTATTATTATTATTATTATTATTATTA
>JAWZYT010000298.1:1005000-1027500 GCA_034508575.1 Petrolisthes manimaculis | reverse complement strand
AGGATGATGGCGTGCATAGCGGCTAAACAGACAGACGGAAAGACAGACAGACAAAGTGTTTTATATATTAGATATTATTATTGTTGTTATTATTCATTATATATTCTTCAAGAAGCATTTCATATCGAAAGCACTGGGTTCTTCTCGAAACCCGTATACCTGGCGAATTAATTCATCTGGCGAATCTCGCAACATTTTGGTAGTTTGTGGACGGAGGAGTAGTAGGCGTTCGAATGTCCACGTTGGCGATGCTCGGCTATGCCATCAAAATCAGGAGTAAACACCTTACTAAAGAATATTTGTCTTAACAAAACCCAACTCAAATTAGGCTAGGGTGTGTTGTACACTGTGCTAATGTGTACCAATCCTATTAAACAATTACTTTGGCTGAAAATCGCGAAAAACCATGATTCGCGAGGACTGAAATATATTAGTAATTATATATGCATGTGTTGGGCTAAGGTAAACTGGCCGAATGTAAGTTTACTAATCGCAAAGCGTGTTTATATGACTTGTCATGTTTTAATAACGTAAATTAAATTATCTTTTAAAGAAAAGTTTTTAATGACGACATGCTTTCTTAACCAATCCCAACTTAGGAGGTACAGTCATGGCTGATAGTGCTTGACCAGGGTCCAAAGAGTGTAGGAGAGTAACTGAACAGAGTTCGAAAAAGTGAGTCTTCTAAACCTTTCTCAATGTTGAGAATGGTTTGGAAAATTCGCTTGTTCGAACTCTGTTCACCTGCTCACCAACACTCCTTGGACCATGGTCAAGCACTATCAGCCATGGCTGTACACTCGTGATACATAATTTCTGACCAGAGTGTGAGGAGCAGAAAGCTTCATATCGCCTGGTATTGCTCATTTCCCCACCCAGTACACATATAGAGGCTGAGTTCTAATGCAGGGTATATGTGTGTGTGTGTGTGTGGTGCCTGCCGTTCGTCTCTGGTCAGAAATTATGTATCACGAGTGTACAGCCATCAGTACAATCGATAAATACAAGTCGGTTATTCCGACAGTAGCCCTACTGCAGCCAGCTACCACAATTCGATTTACTCGAACAGTAAGAGTGGAAGGACATATTTTCATCACTCCTCTTTTCCTGTAATTACCATAAATGTACAATTGGCTCCACTCCTTTGTTTCTCCCCTCGCGTTGCCGATGTTGGGCCAGTTAAATTAGAATCCTGATCCACAAGTTAAAAAATTCGAAACATTCATATCCTTAGAGTGAAAGATATGAATGTTTGGAATATTTTAATTTGTGAATGTGGATTCAAATATCTGACTGGCCTAACATTGGCAACGACAGGTGAGAAACGCGGGAGTGGAGCCAACTGTATGTAAAGACGATAGTGACATTATATTTCGTATTGCTGTGTCAAAAATATGATTCTGACCAGCTTTATAACGAAATTAGATAGTGAAAACGTACTTAGATATGTAAATAGAGTGTAAAAGTAAATTTTGAGTTGACTACTCTTCCTACAAATGTCCATTTTGTCATCACAAGTCGTATTGGCCACAAGAATTCGTACACACGCAGTTGTTTTGGAGGGTAAATTTACAACATACAGTAAATATAGGACTATGTAACTGCAATACAACATTATCATTATTAGGTTTGTTATTTAGCAATCACTGAGTCTCTTGGTAGAACATTCATTGCAGTACTTCCAGAATAATTACCTCTCTTTTCATATAGCCTGTGTAAGAATTCCTGTGGCCAACCATATATCAGGAGACAGCTAATGGTGTGAGTCGATTACAAGCTATTAGCCGTCATATGTGTTGTTTACAAAGTGACGACGAGTATGGAGAAAGATTAAGGAGGGAGAGATGGCGCGGAAGATAAAAATGCCCGGAGCCTAGTGCATGGTTAAGCTGAGAGTGTATTGCTGGATATATAGAAATGATAAATGTGTCTAGAGCGTGGAAGCATGCATACTGTAGAAATTGGAGTAGGCCTACTTACCGAAGACAAAGGACAGGAAATCATTTATTGGCTTCGTCGTACACATAATTGTAGTGGACCCACCTCATCTGTAGAGAAAGATTGCATCATTATGATAACACTGAGTGTGTTGCTGTTAAATATTTCACTGTCATATTTTCGGTGGTAAAGAGCACACAATCATTGCACGTTTCTACTCTATTGCACATGTTTGCAGAACTACTTACGAGGTCATTGTATTTCGACAATTAAACATATATTTCAAATCCAATCCAAACACTGTTCCAGCATATCCAGATTGCACATGGTGTTGGCTTGGAAATTATATTATACTAGCAGCGATACCCGACGTTATCCGGGTGAAGATCCTACATGTGGTTTTGTCAATAAATTTCCTCTAATGATTTTTATGTGAACTTATTAGGAGGGTGGGAGGAATCCATTATCTGGTGTGGTTGCTGGTCCCCCACAGAAACCATGCCAGCTTTACAACCACAAAAGCTATTCATGACGCAAGTACATGGCATTGTAACAGCCACGATTAAATAGCAAGGCCTACTGGGATCGACCCCCCCCCCCAAAAAAAAAAAAAAAAAAATTAGTCAGTTTAAGACTTTTTTTTCACTGTCCTTAGACTTAGTATTAAATTTAGGTGTTTAACATTTTGTGGATTGTATTCATTCCTAAACTGGGCATGCAAGCCAGGCCTGCCTTGAGACCATAGAGTCTATGTTGAGAAAGCCATAAATCTATGGTTGTTTTAAGCTGATAATTCAAGAAACACATATACACCAAAAATAAAATTAGATCGAGGACATTCCCGGGACTACACCAGTCAGAATGGTGCATCATATGTCAACAATTTTTTTTTTAATTGTACCCCACCGGAGATTCGAACCTGGGATCTTTCGGTTAAGGCCAAATAACAGCGTTCAGCTTGGGCTGCATGGGTTCGAACCCCCCCAACCATTGGTCATTTTTTAAATATTTTTCGTAGGCCTAGGATTTTTCCCAGGGTTCACCAATCAAAATGGTGTATTACTTTTTGCTCTAGGTCAAACGATGCGGCCGTGTATAATGGCTAAACACACAGACGGAGTGTTTTATATATATACAGTACTAGCAGCGATACCCGACGTTGTCCGGGGATCTATCTATCAATCTATCTATCTATCTATATTTATCTATATCTATCTATCTATATTTATCTATCTATCTATATTTATCTATCTATCTATATCTATCTATCTATATCTATCTATCTATCTATATCTATCTATCTATATTTATCTATCTATCTATCTATATCTATCTATCTATCTATATCTATCTATCTATCTATATCTATCTATCTATCTATATAAATCTATCTATCTATCTATATATATATAGATAGATCTATATCTATCTATCTCTCTCTATCTATCTCTCTCTCTCTCTATCTATCTCTATCTATCTATCTATCTCTATCTACTTATCTCTATCTCTCTTCTAAACCTCTCTCAACGTTGAAAATGGTTTGTAAAATTCACTTGATCGAACTCTGTTCAGTAGCTCTCCAACACTCTTTGGACCCTGGTCAAGCACTATCAGCCATGGCTGTATTTAAAGTTTTCTTACAACGAACAAGAAAATTATTAATATGATGTGTAAAATTTAATATTTGGTCAAAATGGATTCCTAAAAATTTAACAAAATTAGGAAATGGTACCGGTTGGCCATCTAACGTTACGTTAATACTAAAAATTCTACGTTTACTCCGGAACGGAAAACTTAAAGCCCCACTGTAAGGCCCATTGGTGGACAGAATCAAGCGCTGCTTGAATCAGTCCTACTGAAAACTGTGCATTACGTGACGAATGCCACATTGCACAATCCCCCGTAGGGGGGTATTGCCTGTAGTAATGTGGGCAATACTTACAGGGTTTTAGCGCCCCTTCGGCCCCAGCCACTGACTTTCAGTTCTTCAACTGTCCCTCTTTTCTTTTTATTTCCTTCCTGCTTGCTGTCACCCCACTCTATCACCTTTTTCTGGCTCTATAGGACCTCAATGTTGCGGCGCCTAATATCCATCAATCAATCAATCATTGCACAATCGTCAGCATACAACGAGTATTTAAGATTCCTGGGGACTAGAGCTGATGACATAATATCATTGATCATGATGTTGAAAAGTGTAGGACTAAGCACGCTTCTCTGTAGCACCCCGTTCTCTTGGACAAAAATGTCCGATGTTACATTACAGGGAAGGGTGACAGAAAAGGTTCTGTCACGCAAAATGTTGTTGATGAAAATGGGCAAATTACCTCTTAAACCATAACCGTGAAGCTTCATCAGAATACCGTGTCGCCATGTCATGTCATAGGCTTTATGGATGTCCAAGAACACCCCTACCATGAATTCTTTATTGGCAAATGCCTTTGAAATGCAATGTTAATGGTTCATCAAGTGATCAACTGTGCTCCGACTGGGAAAGTGGTCACTACCAAGGGAGTCGGAATCTGGATGCCAAGAAAAATCCTGGTGTATTTCCGGGGAGGCCAGAGACAAATCAATTGACGAAAAATTCCCAGAACAATCGTCAATTCTGGTGGCTTGACCATCGTTCAGGAGGCAGAGGTTGGATTGTAGTATAATTGATTGATTGATTTTTTGGTGGATTTACTATACGTTTCAGCGCCGGACAGACGCTGTTTTTCGTAAATATCTCCTAAATGAATCTTCGTATAAGTATAATATTTTAGCACACTACCTTTAACATCCGGGCGTAATTTATGGCTGACCTACCATATTACTATATGTGTTATGTTAGGAGTTTACTGAGTGATATTAAGCCTAATCCAGTCATCATATCTAAGGCATTATAGAGAATCGGACGAGTGTGGTGTACTCGTGTAACCCCTCCACCAACACCCAGAACACCCCCCACACTACTCCTTCCTTCCCTACCCCACACTCTCCTTCGAATGCGTCAATATGACTGGCCAGCTTTGTGTTATTTTTCACAAGTAAACTCCTCGCATAACACATATAGGAATATGGTATGTCAGCCATAAATTACGCCCGGGTGTTAAATGTAGTGTGCTGAAATATTATACTAATACAAAGATTCATTTAGGAGATATTTAGGAACAAGAACATGAAGGAAAACCCTTCAAAAGTTCCGGCTCTTAATGATTCAAGTGAAATAATAAAATATCCATATGTAAAGGTCTCAAAAATATTAATTATGTTTTATCTGGATTTTCGTATTCATATGGTTAAATTGAAATTTTAAAAATGAACCCTTTTTATTGATGGTGACCCCTAGGTTGAACCCCCTCTCGGTTGAAAAAATTATTCAATGTCGGTAAAAGAAAATGGATGGGAGGAAGAGAGTGAGTGAGTGAGTGAGTGAGTCAGTTGAACCCCTTTTAAGAAGTGGTCGCCCCAAGAAGAAGAAGAACAACAAGAACAAGAACAATAATTACGATAAACCCTAGAGCTCTCGGCTTAGGCCGGAGCTAAAAACAGAGTCTGTCCGGTGCTGAAATGTATAGTAGGCATCTGGCGGCGCAACAGCAAGGATCATATACCGCCCAAGATAAAATTGTCATCTACATAATAAATAAAACATGAACTCCCGAAAGGGATAGGCACCATGATTAAAAGACAAACAAACTAAAAAGAACCCGAAGACTTAATTAACTAAAAAAAAAAAAATATCGGTTGTAGTATAATGTCTGCCATCTGGCCTCCAAGAGCATCAGTTCTTAAGCTCCCCGCTGACAGTGATGGGCATTAAAATCGCCCAGTACCAATTTTTTTACTAGTGAGTTGACTAAATAAATTGTGTAATAAATCACTGTAAATACTGTAGTGTTTAATGTTATTTTTGTCTGTGGATGTGATTTGTGTGTGTATATTGCTACTCCGTATTCATGGTTTCTCCTGTATGCGTTGTAGTGTTTTAATTGCGGGGGACCTTTCCCGGTTCTTGCGTCCGGAAACATCCATTGCTTCCTCATCGATGGTGAGTCTCCCAGACTCTACAGAGGAAGAGCTATCCCTTCTCTCCCCCGATGAAGTGGGAGTAGGGTGTGTGCAAGAAAGTGACTGGCTAACCATCCTACTGATGTCCATTTAGTCTCAAAAGTACAGTTGCCCAAGAAAAGACTGGGACACGTCTGGCGACTGGAGCCTTCAGGTTATCACCAATCCCCAGACTCCTGATTAACCACCTTTTGATCTTCGTCTCCAGTCCTGGATGATTCATTACTGGCATCACATACATCGACTTTTTTTACTCTGTTTGGTGGTGTCAGCCGATATCATATCTCAGTACTATACGTTTCACATCCTCGCATGTCATGGTTATGGAGTGCCTTAACCTCAGGAACCTTCGTCATAGGTACCTCATCGAGTACCGGGTGGGTGACGGTTCTTACAGTCTCTCCCAGGTGCTCGGGGAGGAGTCTTGTAGTGTGGGAGGGAACACCCTCTCCATTGTGTTGCACAATGTGAAATTTATTATATTTATGGTTACTCATTTAAAGATAGCTCACTGTTTATTTCGTTTTAATTTAGAATTTTTTATATATTATACCTAATCAAGTTATTTTTTTATATGTCCTTTTAATCATGCTGCTTCTCCCTTTTGGGGTAGTGAAACCTGGCTTATATGTGTCACTATTTTATAAATTATATAATGACCATGTTTTAATACCTCAAAAATTTAATATTTTGCTGGGCTGTTTATGACCCCTAGTGATATCATTTATCAATCAATCAATTATTCCTGGTATCCATTTTTATTACAATGCATTGTTTGCAAGGAATCTGATAACCTGAGTAATTATATCATACTTGAAATCTGGTAGTACCGTCATGGTCTTCCCTGCTTGTTGGGTTGAGGTTAAGGACGAGACAAAGAGGAGCTCAAATTGTAGGTATCCTGTAAGGGTCATTGGCTCTGCCCACCAGAAGGGTCACCTTGTGGCTGTACTAAGTTTGGTGGTTGAGTTTCTGTGCTGGGTAGAGTAGAGGAGGTCTCTCACTGATCTTCTCAGTCTATCAACAGTTGTTTTCCTCAGGGTTCTGTCTCATCACCTATTCTATATTCAATATTCCAAGAAGCTGTGAGTGACGGTGTAGCTGCCCTCCCCTGATAGTGACGTGTTTAGCCCATCCAGGGAGACTGACTAAATCAGTCTGGCTTGCTGTTTTTAAGTTAGAATTGTGACTTGATGTACAGTTGTCCAAGGAAAGACAGCAACCAAATTCTGTATGGATGGGCGCTATTGGCTTCAGCTGAGTACATTAATCCATATAAAGGTTATAGGTTCTGAATGATCCTAATTCCATTGACCTTTAGAACAGGTGGAAAACTAGAAGAACACTTACCCGACATCTTACAAACATTCCAGAACAATAGGGTGAGTGGAGTTTTAGTATTAATTGAAGACATAAAGACCTTCTAAGATGTACGTCGTGCCATTTTTAAAACTCGACTAGCCTGGGCCCTTGCCGGTCGGAAGTCCTCTAAAAGAGTTGGGTCCCCACGATTGCGACGAAGGTGAGAGAAAGCAGCGCGCTTCTCCCGTACAGCAGTGGTGCAGACTGGTGACCACCATGGGACACGACGTTTGGGGAAGTAGCCAGAAGTTTTATGTATAGAGTTGAGAGCAGCAAAGTGGAGCATATCAGTGAAATATGTTACAGCCTCGTCAGAGCCACCAAACTCTGCTACAATAGAGACCGAAGAAGCTCTCTAAAAATACTGCCTTCTCTAATTTTCACCTAGGAAGACGAGACTGTGGTTCGTACCTGTTACCTTTTAAGAGTATAGGGAAATGGTCACTACCATATAAATCGGGCAACACTCAAAAAGTAAAATCCAACAGAGCACTGGGTGAGCAAAGGGAAATGTCCGTGACAGTAAAAGTCCCAGTTGGGCTATTAAAATGTGTCACATCTCCCGTATTTAAAACCCCTAATCCCTCATCCTCAATAAAAGAAGCTAATAAAACACTCCTGGGGTTGACTGAACTGTCACCCCACAGAGGATGACGACCAATAAAATCACCCAATAAAATAAAGGGAGAGGGAAGGTCCCGTACAAGTCGGTTGAGATTACCCCTCTCTACTGTAACACTGGGAGGAAGCTATAGACTGCACACAGTGTAGGGGCGGTCCATAAAAACCTTAACTGCAACAGCCTGGAGTGGAGTGTCAAGCTCCAGGCTCGTGCATGGAACATCTCGTCGAACTAGGATGGCAGAGCCACAATGGTGTCCCTGCCTTTCAAATTAATTGGAATATAATGTAGAGTATGCTGGAGGACTGGCAGGAATGTGGTCCCCAAGCATTGTCTCTTGGAGAGAAACACATGCAGGAGAGAAGCTAGAGAGAAAAACTTGCAGTTCCTCCCAAGAAGCACACAATCTATGGCAGTTCCACTGAAAGACATTGAACAGAGTTACTTTAGCACTGATTTTGGGAAGCCTTACGGAGGTACTTCCCACTATCATCCTGACTTGAGGGTTTACTCAAATTATAAGTTTTATCTAATCCTGGGCCACTAGAAGAAGAGCGAATCCGAGGAGTAGTACTTGGGTCAATATTTTTTTTTCTACATGGAAAAAGTTGAGAACTAAAGGCTATGAGCCCGCTCACCATCTTCATCTGCATAGTATCCAGGAAGAATGTCCAAAATCATGTCCAATATCGTTCGAGATGCCTAGACACATTATGTTTGAAGGAATATAAGTCATAGTAAGGTGGAAAAATGGATGAAAGGTAGAGTGTTCCAGAGTTGACCAGTTGTGTATGTGAAAGACTGAGAGTACATACCAGTTAACTCTTGCATTAGGGAGTTGGACAGAAAAGGGGTGAGAACGAGAGGCTTGATGAGTGTTGCATGTTCTCCTGAGGGCAGGAAGCATACATTGAGAGAGTTCAGAAGAGCAATGTAACATTACGGCGAAGAGAGAAAGGTTGTAGTGAATCAGTAAGAGGAGGAGAGTTGATGAGACAAAAAGCCTTTGATTCCACCTTGCCCAGGAGTGTTGTGAATGTTGAACCCATAAACGAGTCCCTGAAGCATCTGATGTGGTAAAAGAAGGTGAAGCTAGATGGACAGGGATATGCTTATAAACAATTAACGTTGATATTGTCCTGCACAGTAGTGGTAACACTGACACAGGAAGAAATTTAAAACAACCATAATACAGGTGGAAGAATCACTCTGCTGCTCAAGCGGAAGAGAAACTGAATCTTATGAATCTTACTAGCATAAGCCACGCAAGCCCCCCCCCCCCCCCCCCCCCCACGTCAAGGCGGTTCACGTTGGGGGGTCTCTGGTCAGAGATTATTCATCATGAATATAGAGTACTCAATTACTTTGATCATCTCTGAGAAAGGTAACCTTATAAATTATGTGCATTATAATTATATGTGCTTAGTGTCTTAAAAAATAGTACCGGTATACGAGTATTTTGTGACAAAGAAACTGACAATCAACAATGTGTTATAAAGCATAACCGAGACTTTCTACTGTACCACATGTGGGTAGACCTGAAAATCGTAGTTGTCATCTGACAGAGTTAGGATGCATCAGTATCCTATAGTGTTAAACTGTTCCTTGTAGTAATAAAAAAAAAAGGAATGTAGATTGCAGCATAGTCCCTCTCAGTGACTGTATAATATTATTTATGAATCAAATATAAAGGATATCAACACTGAAATAATTTAAGTCATTTATATTCATATTCATCTATCTATATTTATATTTACCTGCCAATACGGAATAATGTTGTTTCGTAACAATAAGATTTCGTAATTGCTTTGTTAGCAAAACAAAAATATCATTCATTTAAATAACTGTTTTCTGAATCGACTCGTGTTTAATTAAATGCAAAGGTGAAGCTGAAATTAATGCTTTTATGAGTATGCTCAACTAGAATAAGAAAAATGACTTGTTATGCATCGCATTCTATATTATATATAAGTTGTTTACAATGATAGCATACTACAAAATTAGTCATACCATATTATTTACAGTTGCCCATTGCTGACTATGATATTGAAGAGAGGTGATGTAACATTATCATAATATTTTGATAATCAGATACAAATACAAACTGATAAAGTATTGTATTCCAACAATGCCATAATTATTTAACAAACTTGAATGACACTACAAGCTTTCAATCTTATGATTTCCTAACTATCTACTTCCAAGTCTGGATACGAGTCTTTCGAGTCGTGAATAGGAACACAATTAAGCACTTCAACAGACCATGAACTCATACCATAACCTGTTTAAACCTTCTTTATAATCTTATTTCACCAACTGCAAGACAGCGCGAGGTCAGCTCATAAGCTACGTCTTTGGCAGAACTTATTCCCCTGGTTCCGGTTGACATGACCAAAGGAAAATAACAGAAGGAATAGCATTAAAAATTTTGCCTGTATAATGTCTATAAATGTTCAACTAGAAAATATTACACGACAACATACCAAAGTAGCACTCTTTGTGTGTAGTTTTCGTTAATCAGAGATGTTTATACTGCAAGTGTGAGTCTGCGTGCAGGGTGAAGGCAAGTGTGGCAAATATCAATAATTTTGTTTAACATGCAAATGAGGTGGCAACTGCAGACCGCCATAATTGTTGCCAGTTTTCATATTTTATATTTCACGGTCATAGCTGTACAGTTGGCCACAAAAATTCGTACACAGGCTCATCTTAAGGCGAGGTCCTTATCGTGAAAGTCTTGCAGTGAATGGTCTACCAAGTGACTCGGTGATTGCAAAACAACAAATCTATTATTATGTTGTTTGTGTTTTAGTTACGTAAACTTAAATGTTTTGTGTGTTGTGATCGCTTGAAGCCTAGAGTGTGTGTACGAATTCCTGAGGCCGAAGTACAGTCTCGGCCTGGAGTAAGTATCCACCATGGAGGTAGAATTCCTAGGAGGAGATGGCCCGCCGTTCATTTGGGTCTCAGTGGAGTGAAGCCAGTCAGGTCCCCAGCAGCCAATGCCTGGTGTGGGCAAGAAAGGCTGATCGCTCATAGTACCCATAAGGTTTACCCAGATTCCTCACGATGTTTGTTCATTTTCAATTACGGTTTGACATGTATTTCGTATTCTTTAATAACATACAATTCACAAATTTTTCAATAATAAAAATAAAAATAATAAATTACTGACCTATTACTCTATACCTTACTGGCCACTGAAATGTGTAATTACAAGTTTTGTATATATCTGTCGACTCTTTACTTTCACTTTGGATGCCAACTTCTTAGTAATTTGTTTGGCCTTATATGCATATTTCACCTACAAATATGCTTCAGCAACTGCCTTAATTAACTAATGCAAGTGATTTTCAGTCGTACAGGTGGCCAGCAAAAGTAGGAAATATGTACAGTATTTGTGGGCATAATATATTAACAATGATATTATTATTTTGCTACAATCTACCCTCTCCAAAGTGGTGCTGGACCCTCTTTCCCTAAATTGTTTTTGTGATGTAATACGTATATCAATAATTACACTATCAAATGGATACACCAAGTTTACTCTGTCTTTAAGTTTTACCAAGGAAAGAATATGTTTATCAGTCTTGTATGAGTTTAGGGCAACAATGCATGGTTCACAATACAAGGACTTCATTAATTTATATACAATAAATCCTGCTATATATACAACTATCTTATTTGTACACTTTGAAAGATGAGACTGGCTTGGAATATACATGTATTACTCTGGCTCTTCATTAACAGAATCAGATAGTATCCTACTTTTCAGAACAGAGTCATTGATTACCTGAAGAGAAACATTATTTTTAATATTTTTAATACACTTGCTTGACACACTTAAAATTGGAACAGAATCCATTTACTTCGAACAATAGTCATGGCCAAGTAACCGATCATCCTAACTAGGGGGGCAAAATTAATAATGCAGTATTTAATGATGCAGTAATGCCAATTACAGTTACACTGGGAAGGAAGCCAACTTTTATATGTTATGAAGTTAGGAAAAGAAAAATAACTGAATTATTGTTGTATATTCAAAACCATGACATTTTCAATCTTAGTGATGGGTCTCGCAAACGTAATCCCTTAATGAACTTCCTAATTGATAAATGGGTCCCTCCCTAAGTAACACACAAACACAGCCGTTTATTAATTTGTTTTGTGACCCTCCCTCACACGTGAACATATTTTACCACACCCAAATTTGCACACACATACATGCATAGACATACACATGACATACGTTGATACCTGCAAAAAAGGAACTGCTTTACTGTATAATATGTTATTTCTTCACTCTGCCCTGACCACTGAAGATAGTGGTAATGTCCACCCAAACTGTTTAGTGACAATGTATTTAATTGCCTGCATTGTGTAGGAGGGAATTATTCACCCTTTGAGTGACATAGGTCAGAGCTAGATTAATAATTAAGAAACGGTTGGCGAGTTCCTTGCCCACACCTATATGGCGGACCTGACATCACATTTCTGGCCGCGCACCATGTGTGGCACCATCGCAACCAGGGGGGGGGGGGGGTACTGATGGTGTAATGGTTAGCACACTCGCCTGGCACGCGAGGGATCCCTGGTCAGTGGAATTGTTGGACAATTTTCCCAAGCCCCTATGTCCCTGTTCACTTAGCTGTAAGTATGTACCCGGCTGTAAAAACAAGGATAGCAACCTTGTAGGCTGGGGGAAGATATGTTGATGTAACAAGACTGACTGCTTTAATGACCAACACCATGAGTCGATAGGCATAAAACCCTAAAATTCTTCTCTTCTTGCAACCAGGGATACGAGGGATGAAACAAGGCAAGATTCATCAACCTGAGTTGAATCAGCGAAACACTGTCTTCACTCCACATTCTCGCTGGCTCAAGTTACTGATTCGACTCGGGTTGATGGGTCTTGCCCTGCTTCAACTTTAGTTTCCACGGTAGCGATGGTGCCACATATCTGGGTTGGCTGGGACCTGGGAGTGGGTGGATACTTACTCTAGGCCGAGACTGTACAGCCTTGGCTAATAGTGCTGGACCAGGATACAAGGAGTGTTGGAGAGCAACTAAACACAGTTCGAAAAAGTGAGTCTTCTAAACCTCTCTCAACGATGAAAATGGTATAGAAAATTTACTTGTTCGAACTCTGTTCAGTTGGTCTATTTATTCCAATTTCTTTCGTGCTTTCTGCTCACATATCCATACATAGGACATCTTCTGTTGTGCAGTATAACCAATATTAACGTAATGATGAAGAGTATGAAATAACTTAACGATCTTTTTTTTTATCGCTGGTCTGTCAATAAAATTAACATTAACAAGGGATTTTCCCAACAATAATAGCGAAGTGGTAAAGCATTACCTTATAATTATGTTGTGTTGTAAGTTAGAAATGAGCAATACCAGGCTATTTGAAGCTTCTGTTCCTCACACTCTGGTCAGAAATTATGTATCACGAGTGTACAGGCATGGTTGATAATGCTTGACCAGGGTCCAAGGAGTGTTAGTGAGCATCTGAACAGAGTTCGAACAAGTGAATTTTCCA
Organism: Petrolisthes manimaculis; assembly: GCA_034508575.1. Classification (NCBI taxonomy): domain Eukaryota; kingdom Metazoa; phylum Arthropoda; class Malacostraca; order Decapoda; family Porcellanidae; genus Petrolisthes; species Petrolisthes manimaculis. The sequence continues at coordinate 1,013,977 of JAWZYT010000298.1, read as the reverse complement.
AACCATTCAACGTTGAGAGAGGTATAGACGACTCACTTTTTCGAACTATGTTCATTTACTCTCCAACACTCCTTGGACCTTGGCTGTACAGTCTCCTCCACTCCTGCTTTCACCAGTTCAGCGTTGCCATCGTATACACCCGGCATCGTGTGAGCTACCAGTTCCGACTCTCGCATCCGAAACACCTGCCATCAACCCTTACTCTTACTGGCAGGTGTTTCGGATGCCAGAATCGGAACTGGTAGCTCACACGATGCCAGGTGTATGATACAATATGATACAATATAGCATGTCATTATAACTTTTTTATTCATTATAATGTTAATTTATTCACAACCCCTCTTACTATCAACCACATCCCCACATTATCTTATCTCATTATTACATTATCTAAGCAATATCAGTATACAAATATTGTCCTATTTCCACCAATCATCTCACTTTTTTATCTTTGTATCATCTCCCTTGCGCGAGAGATCCCGGGTCAGTGGAATTGTTGGACAATTTTCCCAAGCCCCTATGTCCCTGTTCACCTAGCAGTAAGTAGGTATTATTATTATTATTATTTTTATTATCGTTATTGTTATTATTATTATTATTATTATTATTATGGTTGATTTGCTTAAAAAAACAAAGCATCCAACTATACCGAGATTGATATATACTATAGACGGAATATCTGGAAGAATATCTATAATAATAACCGACAGAATCAACTCAAAATGACTGACTATACTCTCGAATGCTCTCCCCCTCAAGCTAGCACCAGCAGAAAATGTGTCGCCTCACTCTTATTAGAAATGAGTCTCTCTGTCTTTTGTACACATTCACTAACTATCCTCTACATCAGAACAGTTTCACCTACCCATATTTTATCCTCAATGGTGTGTCCGTCCTCCCTTAGTGATGTCTTAGAAAAATATCATTATCTACACCCAAAACTGCTTCAACTTCATTATTCCATTTATTTCTTGGCGTTACTTTACCTCTATATTTTATTTACCTCTGCTTTGTATGCCGTCTTCACTATTCAATATTTATTAATGCTTTTAACATAGCCATGCCCATTAAAGATGAGTTGCTCCATCCTCCCACCCAGACTTCACCAAATCTCCTGGCCAAATCTCTTTCTCTTTATTTCGTTTCTACTGTAACTCCATCAAACCACCTCACTCACTAAACCTGCTTCCCCTCCCTAGCAAGTGCAGCCCAGAATCCACTTCCATACACATCGTTGGCTCAAGTATTTCAGTAAGCATTCCTTGTTTTCATTTTCTTAACATTGATCTCTTTTTCCATACACACTTGAAGGCAGCAAAATTTTCTATTCCTTTCCTATCCTGTGCCAGCCCTTTTTCCATTTTATGGCAACCATCAGATTTGATATCCATACTCAAATAATGTTAGGCCTACTGATGACTTAATCTTTAACATAGATGGTCAGCCGGTGTAATGGGGAATTTTCTAAGCTTAGCCACCAGATGTCACTTGGGAGCCTCTCCCCCAATGTCCTCTATTTACGTATTTCATGTTTTATGTTATTAAAAATTCAGTGAGCATACAAATGCATTCAGCATTTATGAACATACTTTTTACAAAGTTCTGCATACAGTTTTTAATACTTTCAATTGATGATTTCATGAAAAAAAAACATAAGTAAATCTTCTATCTCTGCTGGCATCGACAAATACAGGTCGAGTCATCATTATTTTTAATACGACACAGCACAAGCTTAATTGTATTTGATTTACAGACGTAGAAATATATATAATACTGTGGTACTACTTACTATAACAAAGTATACACAGTGACACGATGATATACGTATATAGTTATTCTATACAGCGATTCTCGCATACCACTCTCCAAGCGATTGACATGGCAAGTTAGTCGAGAACGCAGAACCAAACCAAAACAAACAGTCGAGTACTTCAAGCTTTGCCTTCCTGGTGTGTGCATCACTGCTCAAATAGACGTAGTGGCCATAAATTTCCAAGTGATCCTGTCCTGAGGAAGCGTTGGATTGTTGCTGTTTTTGTTTAGATGGTGCGACCACTCTGGACAGGCCATGGTTTCCAATGTTCACATTTTGTTTTCGTTTACTATAAGTTGTTCTATGCCAATTGGTATTTTAAGTGGCATAGATATGCTGCCTATTAATTTATACTGTCTGTATTAATACGTTTCAGATGAATAGTGTAATTGCTTAAAGACTGGGAACGACCGAAATACGAGAAAACCAACTCTGATACTTGTTTACATGAATACAGTTTAATTTTACATATGATAATACTTGGAATGAAATGTGTAAAAATAAATATTAAATACACTCAATGTATTAATGTGCACAGAAAAGCTCTGTAAAACATGTTTGAAATTCTGTATAAGATGCAGGTGGGGGACTGGCTCACTACAGCCACCTGGCGAGGGCATAGTTTGGAAAATCCCCCATCATAAGCTGGTACAGTACACTCGTGATACATAATTTCTGACCAGAGTGTGAGGAGCAGAAAGCTTCAAATCGCCTGGTATTATTTATTTCCCCACCCAGTACACTTATAGAGGCTGAGTTCGAATGCAGGGTATGTGTGTGTGTATGTGTGGTGCCTGCCGTTCATCTCTGTTAGAAACTCGTACAGTACGTATCACGAGTGTACCTTTATTGGTATGACCTCAAACTCAAGCAAACTAATATGGATGTCAACGCTGTGAATCATCACTTTTAGTGAATAACGTGTTAACTGACTTGTGGATCAATATGATATTTTGCCAAAGCATGTTTCTCACCGTCCCTTAACTTTCGGTATTATAGTACAGTATCAGTGATTGTGAGGCTAAATTCAGACACCCAGATAAAGGAAAACGAACAAGATATCCATGAAGTACAGTCGCGTTCAGAATTTGTGTCTCGATTCCCTGAAGTAATGAATCTCAACCTGACGAGTTCGATGAAATTTCGTTTTTTTTATTGCACTGTGGCGTCAATCAAAAGACAGACAATACAACATATGGTAAGGAGGAACCCATGAAAATCCAATGACTACACTCACACATACACTTCACGAAAACATAACGAAATAAACACGAGAATACAGACAAATATTTACATTATGACCTACTTACTATACGTCTCAGCGCCGGACAGACGCTGTTTTTCGTAAATATCTCCTAAAGTAATCGTTGTATCAATATAATATTTCTGCACACTATCTTCAACACACGGGCCTAATTTATGGCTGACATACCATATAACTATATGTGTTAAGTTAGGAGTTTACCCCTGAAAAATAACACAAAGCTGGCCAGTCATTTTGACACATTCGAAGGAAAGTGTGGCCCCCCAACACCCTCCCAAACCATTTCTAACCATAACTAGTTCTCCCCCTTCTCGCTCTCGTTATTCCTCCTCTTCTCCCACTAGCTCCTCGCCTCATACCTCAGAGAGGGGGAGAAGATACGGGAGAGTGTAGATATTCAATTAAGGCATCAATTGCTTATTTAAAAAGGTAAAGAACGCATGAAGCAACCATGGACGATTTTATTTGGTTAAAAACCAAAATCTGGTCGCCTTAGACACATGGGTTATTATCAGGTTATACGGCCATTAACAACGATAGTAGGTATTGCTTTAATGATCGTTTGACCCACTCTGGTTTTCATACTCACACACAACAGTAACAACTGTATTAAATGTCCACCCACCTACAAAAGCGCTGTCGCCTCATCCGCAGTCATGAACCCCACAAGCTTCACAATTGGAAAATAATGTTGTGCTATTCTCGAGTCAAAAACCGTTTGGTGAGGCAACAGCGTTTTTGTAGGTGGGTGTACAGTCGCGAGCTGATGGGATGGAGACACAAGCACACTCATCATGGGGTCGCTTCTACCTGACGAGTTATGGAGGAGTTTGAGAGGAAGAAGGGAGGGTTTGGAGGTGCTAGTGGAGGGAGAAAGAACAAGACCTACGCCAATTTATTATTTTAATTATTTATGGGATTATTGGAGATGGAGTTCACAATAACAAGCCTATGTGTTGAATTTTAGCATGGTCATCTTACTTTTAAGAGTATTCTCATATATAAGTATTGTTCGATATCAAAACTGTAATGACATCAGATGGGATGGGTGTCTATAAAACTTACCATATTTAATAAAATTGCTATATTTAATGATAAATGTGTTTCAACAATAATGAATATTACACAAAATTATGAGAACCACAATTATCCATATATTTTATGTGAAAAGAATATTATGTGGAACGGAATGAGACAATCGAACTTTCTCCTGCAGAATATAATTTTGTTTCTGGTGAAGTGAGGGTTCGAGTTATATTAACCGCAGTTCCCTTTACACACACACACACACCAAAGGCGCTTTATCCCACACCTTGTAGCTTTTGCAGGCTTACCAACTTAACACACGGGCAAATAAACTTGTTCTTCGTTACATATAGTGTATTATTGGATTACAAGTAAACTTTTACCCATAACAAGGACATCATTAACACGTAGACATAGCAGAATAAAGCTAGTTACTATTTGTGAAACATATGATAATCAGTGGTGACAACCTTGAGGTGTCAGCTTTTATGACACAGTTAGGGAGACTAAAAAATTATTACATCTATCTATCTATCTATCTATATATATATATATATATATATATATATATATATATATATATATATATATATATATATATATATATATATATATATATATATATATATATATATATAAAACTTTCTGTCTGTCTGTCCATCTGTATGTATGACCGCTATGCAGTCGTCATCTTTTCACCGAGAGTAATAATTTTTACATACGTTTTTTCGCCGAGACCTGAGGAGTGTTTTGGCCCTATAATTTTTTTTTTCTTCTTCAATGATTAACCCCTTAAAAACGATTTTTTTTCTTTTAATTCACCACCACCTGAAAAATGGGGGTCAATTTTCATTTAGGCGATTTTTTTTATGAAAAACGGAAAACGGGAGCCTCTTAGGTGACCAAATTTGGGTATGACAAGAATGTCTAAGTCCAAAAATACATAAATAAAATAGTATCCCATGAAATATTATCAAAGAAAACCTCTTACGGTGATAGAAAACGTCATACGATCAGACAGACTGTTTTATATAATTATATAGATAGATAGATAGTTTAAGTTTAGTTTAAGTTTTTGGGTCCCGCAGAGGGCTGCTCGTGGGCAGCATAATATGCGGGGGTTGTGCGGGGGATTTAGGGATCCAGGGTAGGATTAGGAAGGGGGTTAGGATGAGGGTGGATTGGGTCAAGGACTGTGGGTTGAGGATTAGGATTGGGGAGGTAATGATTGGTGATCCTATTTCTAAAAGTGTCAAGAGTGGGGCTATTAACTATATGAGATGGGAGATGATTCCACTCTTGGATGCTGCGGGGAAAGAATGAGTGTCTAAATATATCAGTGCTTGTCTGGTATGTATGGTATTTTAAGTTGTGGCTGCCTCTAGTGGATCGTATACTTGTAGGGTGTAGGTATGTGTCTTTGTCTATGTCAACTAACTTGTTTGTGATTTTGTATATCATCTGTTGTCTGTGTATTTGTCTTCTTGTTGCCAATGGGTCTAGTTTTGTGTCTTGTTTAAGCAAAGTGACTGATGTAGTGTGTCTGTAATCACGTCTGGCCCATCTTGCAGTTTTGTTTTGTATGGACTCTAATTTATTTATATTATTGTAAGTGTGTGGGTCCCAGACGGTGTCACAATACTCTAGGTGTGGTCGAACGAAAGTGTTATAAGCAATGATTTTAATGTCTGTGTTACACCTGCTGAGGTTCCTGCGCAAGAACCCCAGGACTCTACTGGCTTTGGCCCTGATGCTACCTATGTGTGTGTTCCACCTCATGTCCGATGAGATGTGGACGCCCAAGTATTTGTGGGAAGGGACTGTGTTGAGGTTAGTGTTGTGTAGCTGATATGTATATGGAATGGGATTATGAGCACGGGTAAAACGGATGTGATGGCATTTGTCTGGTCTAAATGTCATCTGCCACTTGACTTCCCAGTCTTCAAGTGCAGTTAGGTCGTCCTGTAGTCGAAGGCAGTCATTCCTATCTTTAATTGGTCTGTAAACTAAGCTATCGTCTGCAAAGAGTCTAGTGGTAGAGGAAAGTGAAAGTGGGAGGTCATTAATGTATGAAAGGAAGAGAAGGGGGCCCAGGACAGTGCCCTGGGGTACCCCAGAGATCACAGGAACAGGTGGAGACTGACTACCGTCAAGAACTACGCGTTGCTTTCTGGTAGTCAAGAACGTTCTAATCCAGTGAAGAAGTTGTCCCTGTATGCCATAGAATTCTAACTTGTGCAGTAGTCTTTGGTGAGGGACTTTGTCGAAGGCTTTGGCAAAGTCTAATACTATGGCGTCAACTTGTCTAGTTTTTGTGTCATTGAGGGACTGCAAGATGTCATGTGTAGTCACCAGCAGCTGCGTCTCACACGAGCGTTTGGGTCGAAAACCGTGTTGTTTGTCAGTCAGTATGTTTTGTCTATTAAAATGGTCCATTATATGTCTATGAATTATGTGTTCTAAAATTTTGCAAGGGACTGAGGTAAGAGAAATCGGTCTATAATTAATGGGAAGGGTTCTGTCTCCGGATTTAAAAATTGGGGTCACATTTGCCAAAAGCCAGTCTTGAGGGAGTTCACCGGTCTGTAAAGTCTGTGAGAATATAACCTGCAGGACAGGGGCAAGAACTTTAGCATTAGTCCTCAATATCCTGCAGGGTATATTGTCTGGTCCAGTCGCTTTGTGTATGTCTACCTCAGATAAAAGTTTCTCAATTCCTTGGGTGTTTATATGAATGGGAGGGATAGGTGGGTGTGACGGTGTTGGCATGTCTGGTAAGTGTTCATGTTCATGGGTAAAAACGGACTGGAACTGTGTGTTAAGGGTGTTGGCTTTGTCTTGTGGGTGTGTAACCAAGGAATTGTTGTGTAGTAATGTTGTAATACCGGTCGAGTCTTGTTTGCGTGCTTTAAAGAAGCCGAAGAATTTTTTGTGGTTTTGTATGTTGTCTGTGAGAAAAGTGGATGTGTATTTAGTTTCTGCTTGTTTAGTTTCTTTCTGTAGTGTTTTCTGTATATTTTTGTATTCTAACCAGTGTTCTGTATCGTTGTATCGTTTTGCTCTGTTGTATGCTTTGACCTTGTTTCTGTGTAGTCTTTTTAATTGTCTATTGTACCATGGTAATGACCGGTTATGTGTGACAGTTTTCGTGGGTATGTGCTTGTCCATTGTGTCACGTATAAAGTCACGAAGTCTGGTCCAGTTTGTTTCCACAGAACTGGCCATTGGGTCTGAGTCAAGGAATGAGTCACAAAAATCAACTAAGTCTTGGGTAATGCCACCCATGTCAGCTCTGTTGTACATGTAGATTGTCCTGGGTAATTGTTTTTGTGTTGTTGGCTTGATGTTTGCGTCAATGAGTACCATCTCATGGTCACTGAGACCAGGTAGTACTCGTGTCCGTGTAATTAAGGAAATGTTGTTTGTGAGAAATAAGTCTAATATGTTGGATGTGACCCCGTGTCTTATGTTAGGATTATGTCTTTCTACACTGACTTGTGTGCGTGTTGGTTCGAGTACTGTTTGGGTAAGTGAGTGGGTGTTGATGATGTCAATAAAGTTTTCATGTAAGAGTTTCCTATCAGTCTGTAATAGTAAATCGCTTTCATGGGTGGAATTGTCCAGTGTCGCCTGTGCTGTCCAGTTTATGTCCGGTAGGTTAAAGTCACCAGCCAACCATATATTTTTGGAGGGGTCAATTTTAGATAAGCAATCGTCAAGGGTCTGCAGGTATTCTAAGTTTGAATTTGGGGGACGGTAAAATGATCCTATAATGAGTGTCCTGCAGCCCTGTATCTGTATTTTAGTCCATATAATTTCAGAGTCCGCGTTCAGTTCGGTGGCTGGGGTCGCAACTAGTCCTGGCTTTGTCGCAATAAGGACTCCACCATGTTTATCGTCTATTCTGTCTTTCCTGTGTAGGGTCATATTATAGGGACTGTCCGTCGGGAAGATTTCACTGTCCTGGATGTCAGGTGTGAGCCAGGTCTCTGTCCCTATAATGATGTCGGGGTCATAAGTCTGGAGGGTTTGGTGAAATGCGGCTCTTTTGTTGATGATACTGCGGAAGTTGATGATTAGGGTACGGAGGGAAGACGGGTTTTTATGGATGATGGAGTCGAGTGTGGTGTTGGTGGTAGAATGGGGTGTGAGGATGGATGATCTATTGGGGATGGTGATTGGTGTTATGGATAATGAGCTGGTACTATGAAGAGTCTGGTTGGGTGTGGAATGGTTTGGGAGAGGAGGAGTGGATGATGCGGTGTTAAGGGAAGTCATGTCTTGTTGTCGGTTTTGCGTAGGGGAGGAATTGTCACTGTTACGTCTACCTAAACGTCGAGTGATCCTATCTAATGGTGAAGGTGCGTTGTGGGTTGTGGATGGTGGTGGAGATGAAATGGTAGTGTCTAGCAAACTGAATCTATTGTTGTGTTGTATTGGGGAGTGAAAAAGGGAGGAAGTGAAATTGGGCGCACCACAATCCCAGCAGATCCATGAAAGGCTCCGGCCCTCCAATCCGTCGAACGCAGCCGTGAAGCCCCCAACACAGCTGATATGATACCAGCCTGCGTGCTGGGAAACCTCACAGCAGCGGTCGCACTGGATGGCCCGCTGGCCCCACTTGACCGCCCGTCGGCAGAGCTGACAGGGGTACTTTGGGGCACGGGGGCCAGGGTTGACCAGAGCCCCTGTGTCACCACACAACATAAGGAGCAACAGGGCACCCCGGAGATTGCCGAGGCAAGCCACCTTCAAGCGTTGAGAGTTCCTAGGGGAGCCCAGGTTCCCAAACAGGTGTGTGTATATGGAGGTGTGGGTATAGGTGTCTGGTGTTAGTGAGTCTGATGTGTTGGTATGTATACAGCCAGTGTTTT
>JAWZYT010000298.1:782500-1002500 GCA_034508575.1 Petrolisthes manimaculis | reverse complement strand
AGGCAGGAGTGTGTGTGGTGAACGGGAGACAGAGTTCCTGTTTGAGCTTGTGTTTTCTCCCCCTCTGTAGCCGTTAAATCATTCGTTTTCTCACTCGTGGCTTATTAATATTGATTTTTGCGTACACACAGTTATTCTTTAAACTCTCCATATGATTCGTGAAGTGGATAATTACCATGATTAGTTTATGTGGCGGCATTTACATTGCATGCATAGCTAGTGAGTGTAAATGAGATAATATGAAGACTAAGTCTAGTCAGTTATTATATTCAGATAGTTGGGTGTGGCTCCGTGAATATCGATCCAGACGTTGGGGGAGGAGCTAATTATTGGTTGGGTAGAGACGATTTGAAAACGGCAGTCTTGACTTCAGCCAGACAGAGTATACACACGTAATCGATCAGCTCCTGTCTACCCTTTGCAAAATCACAGCTAAAGATTAATGACTCGGTCTCGTCACTAGTTATAATCTTCAACGTTCGTGATTGCAATGCACTGTCATATTGATTGGATAGAAAACATAATCAATTGACAGTGGAAGGTAAGATAAACGAGTGATAAATTATTGTGTGGACATTGAAAAATTCCTGTTGGGTTGAAGGACACAGAAATAAAAATTACTGAGACTGAAACAAACCTCTGTAATTATCAAGGCTTGTGGTTAGATTGATATTGATTATTAATTAAAGTAAATTGAGTAGGAAGGTCTTGAAATAGCACCAATAATTATACTCGTACATTGGAAAAGACTCGCGAGGACATTGAAAAGAAAACGGGAGTCACGCGCGAGGGTAACTCATTTATTTAGCTAGCTTTTGTGAGTGAAAGTGAGTACGTGAGTAATTTATTAATTCCGTTGGTGTAAGACTGAATTCAATAAATTATAGTAATTTAATGTAATTGGTTGTTTCATACACCATATCTTCCCTATTACTATATATTTGTTAATGCATTCATATCGTAAGAGCTCACGTAAATAAATAATTGTTGATAAACTTGCAATAATATAGGGGATTCAACCTCTGAGAACCTTCCTTGAACCAACACAACGAAGGTGAATTAATAAACCGGGTAAGGTAAGTCAATTACTGAATCATTGCTTACTTAATTATTATATTCATTATAATAATTCCAATATTGCACTACGAAGTTTATTACAGAATTGTTATTAGAATTGTAATTGTAATTATAATTGTTATTGTTATTATTATCCATGAACTATGACATTTCCTTTTTTATATTTCTTAATTAATCAAGAGAGGTTATTATTATGAGTAGATATTATTTGTATGTCGGCTACAGTCTGCGGTAAAAGTCATGTCACCACATCTGCCCAAGTCATGAAATACAGTTTGAATATATAGGTTACATGGGCTCGTAAACTGAAGGGCTCGTAAACTGAAGAATGGTCCAGATATGCTTATTCATTTTCCCCTTGGATAGTTAAATAGTGTAAGTGAATGTGTTAATTTGTTCAATGATTACCTAAACTGTTTTCTTTCAAGAGGAGTTGAGTGAGGTGACTGGAATTTTGCCTCCGACAATAATATTATCCCCTGGCAAATTAATAAACTTTTATATTTCAGCCTGTGATGCTAATGTTTCTTACTGTACAGTCGGTGGTAAGAGTCCTGTCGCTTCACTTGTACCACAGAGGCACGTACTGTAATGTTCATAAACTCGAGTGTTAATTAAGTGCAGAAAACGTGCGTATTTCTCGAGTCCATGAACAAACACTGCATGTCTCGATGAAAAAGGTGAGACGACAAGACTTTTGCCGCCGACTGTACAGTACAAAAACATAAGCATCACAGGCTAAAATATAATTCGTGTGTTATTGATTTTTTTCCAAAGGAATCCATCCATTTATAGAATACATCCACTCTATAATTATACACTAATAAACTCTAATAACTAATGCCAATTTAGTGAGTAATTAAGGTAGCACCATCAAGTTGTTGTTATTATCACAACATATTATGTGTTTGTAACATTTTCTCATGTGTCTGAATTTAGCAATAGTGAATGTAATATGACATCCATACCATCAACTAATGTCAGTTTTCTGTTCAATATAACAAACCACTAGGCATGGTTTGGTTACATTGAGAAAACCTACTCAGTTGAAATTTTAAAAATATCTATGTACAGTTGCCCACACATGAAGCTGGTGGGGCTCGTTACTTGTGAGGTAGCTACAAAGGGAAGGAAAGGGAAGGAAAGTGAATAATAGTTGTAGTTTGTTGACAAGCGATGGCAGGCTGTCATTGAGAAGGAGCGTGGCTGGACACGATACAAACAACAAATTAATGAGTAAGAAAATGAAATATGTAATCTACGGTATTTCAAGCATTAATGTGTTCATAGAAGTATATATAAATAGTGTAAATAGTGTATACACTGTATTTCATCGTGGCTAAGAGTATAAAGCAATACATATATAGGTGATTATAATAATAATAATAAAAAAAAAACCATTACACATGCTTAAAGCAAACGTGAGCTCGAAGTAAAAATTTCAGGTTATATTAAGTTAACAGTTATTATAATTGTATAACACCAACGTGTTCATCATCTACATGTGGTGCCTACAGACCCAGTTGGATTATGTGTGTGGAAGGTTTCGTGTCGAGGACTTGTGGAGCTTTCACCTAAACTGACAAAGTCATATAAACAATAGCCAATAAATGTCTGATTTTAATTTTCCCCTGTTTTAATTAGTAATAACATTAGTGATGACACATTATCCTCTAAATCATGTTATTGTTTCACTGACACTGGCGTCTGAATGGCTGGCCTACATGTTGACCTCAGATAAATAGACAAGGGTGATAAATATGTTTGTCATATATATCGGATTGTATTTGCATACCAAATATCACTATTATTTCCATTGTGGTCTTGATTGCGTATTGACAGATTATGCAGCAACACACAGAATGATGATGGTGGTGGTAAGATGGAGTACATTATATATATATATATATATATATATATATATATATATATATATATATATATATATATATATATATATATATATATATATATATATATATATATATATATATATATATATATATATATATATATATATATATATATATATATATATATATATATGCCTAGTTGCATCGAAAAATCAATCAATCAATCAACCCTTCTCAATTTTTGTTTTTTCAAATACAGTATAGATTACATATTACTAAGCCTAAAAATTTATTTGTTAGACAAATTAGTTTTTATTTCATGAGCTGGAATCTTTTGACCTTATATTTCAAACTTATACATTAGTTTGTATGATAAATTAGTATATTTTAGGATGAAAAACTAGATTTTGATTGATTTTATTAATTGCTTAATAATGTCAACATACAAAATATTATAAACAGCATATATGTCGATATCTTTATAGATGGTTGAATGAGAGAGGCCTGGGTGCGAAACTGAGGTTGAATGGAGTAGATTGGTCCTTGGTTGCAAGTTTATTTGTGGATAACACAGTGTTGATGGCTGAGAGTGAAAGAGAGTTACAGAGGGTGATGGATGAGTTTCAGTCTGTGTGTAAGAGAAGAAAACTGAAGGTGAATGTTGGTAAGAGTAAGAATATGGGATTTGAGTGGACCAAAACAGAAGTAATTGACTTTGTTACATCATGTAAAGTGGCTGTGCCAACTGGGACCGAGAGATAACTTTAGGGGGTAAAAGGAGGGAGGAGGTGAGGGAATTCAAGGCAGACCTCCAGTTAGATAGCAGAACAAAGGACATTCAAACAGCAACAGACCTACTGGTCCTTTCGAGGCTGCTTGATTTTGCTATTTTATTTAACCTACAAGAGTGAGGGAGTGTATAGCAAAGAAGAAGGCTCCTCCTCATCTACCACTCCCTCCAGCCGAGTCTGGCAGGAAATTAAAAGATACCATGTAGTATGGAAAAACTACATGGAATTTATATAGGACAGCAGGAAGGTTCATAAACTATTTTTAGCTCCGGCCTAAGCCGAGAGCTCTAGGTTTTATCGTAATTATTGTTCTTCTTCTTGGGGCGACCACTTCTTAAAAGGGGTTCAACTGACTCACTCACTCTCTTCCTTCCATCCATTTTCTTTTACCGACATTGAATCATTAATTATTATTAATATTATTTTTTTCTTCTTCTTGGGGTGACCACTTCTTAAAAGGGGTTCAACCAATATTTAAGAGGTTCAACCGAGAGGGGGTTCAACCGAGGGATTCACCCTCAATAAAAAGGGTTCATTTTCAAAATTTCAATATAACCATATGAATACGAAAATCCAGATAAAACATAATTAATATTTTTGAGACCTTTACATATGGATATTTTATTATTTCACATGAATCATTAAGAGCCGGAGCTTTTGAAGGGTTTTCCTTCATGTTCTTTTTTTTTTTTTTATACAGTACATATATATATATATATATATATATATATATATATATATATATACAATCTATGCTGGGACTGTTCTATTCTTGTCGGAGTTTATATAAGTGTACTGCGGTTAATTTGCTAATCTTATTCGAGTGTGAATAGTTGTAGGTTCGGGTTATTTGCTAGATACTTGTCTAGGTGACTTTTCAACGACTCTACTGTTGCACAGTTTATAACAGTAGAGGGCAGTCGGTTCCAAATGTTTACGATACGATTAAAAAAGAAAAATTTAGCTTCATTCGTGTTACAGCGTTTCCCGACGATCTTAAGCCCGTTATTCCAGGTAATATTTCTATTGTCGATGCTGAAGTAATTACTGGCATTTAAATTACTGAAACCTTTGAATATTTTAAGGACTTCTGTAAGGTCTCCTCTTAGTCGCCGTTTGCTGAGGCTATATAGAATTAATTTCTTCAGTCGCTCCTCATATGGCTTATTTCGTAATCTAGGGATCATTTTAGTTATCCTCCGCTGTACTCTCTCCAGTTTTTCGATTTCTTTCTTGTAATATGGGGACCACATCTGAACACAGTATTCGAGATGAGGACGTATGAGTGAGTTATATAATGTAATAATAATATCTTCTGATTTAAATTCAAAAGTTCTTCCGATGAATCCTATGTTTTTGTTTGCTGTTTTCACTACTTCTGAACACTGATATCCAGGTTTTAAGTCATTTGTTATTGTGACACCGAGGTCTCGTTCCATATTTATGCTTGAGAGTTGAACATTATTGTATTGTACTTTAATGTTATCGTTTCCAATATGAAGAACTTTGCACTTTTCTACGATGAAATACATGTGCCATTCATTTGCCCAGTCTACCAAAGTGTCCAGATCACGTTGTAAGGTTTGTCACTCTTTTCAGGAGTTTACTTTACTTGCTAGTTTTGTGTCGTCTGCAAAATTTGATGGTTTGCAAGTAAGCCCATTATCAGTATCATTTATATAAATTATAAAAAGGATGGGCCCCAAACTGATCCCTGAGGAACTCCACTTTGAACATTACGTCAGTCAGATACTATTCCATTAATTACTACTCGCTGTTTACACTCTGACAGCCAATCTTTGAGCCATTCCTGGACTTTCCCCATAATACCATGTGCGCCGAGTTTTCTTATCAATCGCTTGTAGGGAACTTTGTCAAAAGCTTTTTGGAAATCTAGGTATATTACACCCACAGATCTCGACTCATCATGCATGTTATTTACATCATAAGAATAAATTTAATAGGTTTGTGAGGCAGGACCGTCTATTTCGAAAACCGTGTTGCAAGTCTTTGATTATATCATTCTCTTCAAGGAATTTTACAATTTTATCTCTGATAATGGTTTCCATTAGTTTACAGACTACTGATGTTAGGCTTATTGGTTGATAATTACTGGGTAATGATTTGTTTCCTTCTTATATATAGGTGCTACGTTAGCTGTTTTATATTCGTTTGGTACTTTCCCAGTTTTTCATGATTTCTTAAATATGACGGAATGTGGCTTGGCTAACTCAAATTTCGCTTCCTTCAAGACTCTCAGGGAGATTTTATCTGGTCCCGGTGATTTATTTATATTGATGGCATTTATAGCACTTATAATATTATTTTCTTCAAGTTCGCAGTTATATGTACTTATGTCATTTACTTGTATGGTAGGGACTAGTATTGCTTCAGCTGTATTTTCTACATTGAATACTGATGCAAAATAATAATTTAGTATGGTTGCCATTTCTACTTCAATATCGGTATAGTGATAGTCATCATTGTTATTTGCAAGTGGACAAATTACTGAAATTAGCACTTTGTTTTTTCTTATGTAACTATAGAATTCCTTTGAGTTTGATTGACTAAGTTTTGCAATATGACTCTCTAACCTTTTCTTACTTTGCTTGATTTGTTTTTTAATTATTCGTCTAAGTCTATCGAATTCCTTCTTATCTGACTGCTAATAGATTCGTGTGAATCTCCTTATTTCATAACTTGGGTTTAAATTTTCCCGGTGAACGTCTGTCACGATACGGTATACATGATTTTACAGCACAATTTAGGTTATTTACAAACTATTCCCATGAGGTGTTGATGTCTGGAGCTTCTGTTACATCAGTCCAATCTGTGTTACCTAAGGTACAGTCGCGTGCACCAATTGGTATCCCCTCTCTTGGCTGAAGGTATAGTGAGAGGAGAGCAGGGAATCGAACACATTATTGCAGATTACCTCCTTCTGGTGTGTTATGGATGGTATTGGTAATTCAAGTGAATGTTTAATCACAGATATCAACATCAATAGTCAGTGATATCACGCTTAACGGCAACTTTCATACCGGGGCTGGGAGGGATAGTTGCCAGTTAGGCATGATATCACTGACTATTGGAGTTGATATGTCACTTGAATTACCAATGTCATCCATAACACACCAGGAGGAGGTAATCTGCAATAATGTGTTCGATTCCCTGCTCTCCTTTCACCATACCTTCAGCCAGGAGGGGGGATACCGATTGGTACACGCAACTGTACATCTTTGTTTATGAAAGTCCGCTCTTATAAATGTAGGTACTTTTTCTGTGCTTGCATTTTCTTCTGTCTTAGATAAATTAATTTCAAATTTTATAATTCTATGATCGCTAGAACTAAATTCAGGTCCGACTTTAACATCCTTAACTAAGTTGTCATCAGTAGTGAGAATTATATCTAGGATATTGCTTCCTCTCGTAGGATACGTTACACGTTGGCTTAATGCGCTTTCGTTTAAATTTGTGTACAAATCGTGGTCGGAATGGGAAGTTAAAAAGTCTCCCCACTTCTGTCTTCTGTACTGGCTGATTTGTGGCGTCCATAGTGTTCTGGGGTAAGGTTTACTTACACCAAGTGATGAGAGTAGATGAGTAGGTGGCTGGCGACTGGTTTGTCTTTGATGTCTCTTCGGAGTTTGATTTTATTATAAGGTTTTCTATAATTATATGGATTGAGAAAATACAAGCAAGATTAAGTAGTTTACTCACTTTTTATTAATAACACAAGTTAGTCTACAGAGTCACAATATGTAGCTTTGTACGGGTTAAGTTAGGCTAGGAAGCTAACTTTAAAGAGAGATTATACGCTAGTGTAACCTGTTAACGGTGTGGTTGTCACTAGCTAACTGAGGCTATAGGAGCGCGATCTAGGTATCACATCACTTTATGCTAACGTGTTAATGGTTCCCACAGTGGGTGAGTCCTGTTCTCTTCCCGTTCATGCTTAGGTCAGCAGTATTGGAGCATCATATGATGTCTGTGAGACTGAGTGTCTTAGTGACTCATATAAGTAAGTAGTAAGTAAGTTATTATAAGTAGCCCTCTAATGAAGGTGAAACCGGAACAATGCTCGGCCACTACCATCCTTCTCCCTCGAAGGAACATTTATAATATATTTACATGTTATTATATAATTGTATTATTATCTTCTGGCATAGCTTTCCAGGTTAATTATTAATATTTTCCCTATTAAACTTAAGATTTAAGTATATAAATATTATTATTATTATTGGAATACATGCAATCTGTAGATAGACTTTATTATTTCTACAAATAATAATGAATATTACATGTCCAATATACATTATGGTTAAATACATCCTATCTAAATGTGTAGGGTGTGTAATAAATCCTATACACTTGTTTCCTCATCATTACCAGTTGACACTTGCCTTCTCCTTTCTTTAGCCTGTACCTAGCGTACACCTTCCGTATACACCAGCTAAATACCACAGTACAAACAATTAACGTAAGTGCAGGAATAATGTGAAGAGGAAATACAACTTCTCTGGAGAGATGTACAGGTAATGATTTATCCAACGTCGAGGTAAATTCTGAGTCATTCAAAAATTGAAGGAACTTTACTTTGTCTGAAACAATATTTATGTTGGCTAGAGATATTTTCTACAATGTTAAAGGATGTTAACTCTGGCGAAAGTGTAGACACAAAAGCCTTATGGTGATGAGTTGGTAAGTTCAAAAAATGTTCATTTCTAATCTCACAATGGTCCGGAGCCATATAATAACCCTCAACCCAAACATGTTGGACTTTACCATTGCAAATCAATGTTACACTTGTTCTCTCTTGAAAATAGTAGTAGTGGTTAGTACCAAAATGCTCATGGTAGGAAGTGGTATTACTGACAGTTTTAAAAGTGCAGTAGGATGTGGGAAGAGCTGAGTCTGGAATTATGAACGAGAGTTCACACTGTGCCTTTTTCGCTAAACTGAAGGTAAAGATATAAGCAGGACAGACATACAAATGTAAAGCCGTCATCTGGTCGTCCAAGCGGAGGATTGGGGTACCTAAACCGTCTTGGGAGCGCTTGGTTTTAGTGACGAGAACTGACCAAATACGTAGAAACTGTGTTCTCGTCGTCCAGATACGGATTGGGCAGAAACAAAAGAAAGTTTGTAAACAAAGTCGTAAGAAAATACTACAAATTGGTCAACTTTTCCTTCACTTTTCTCATATTATGAAGCAAATTTGTGTCCTAAGTTGCATGTATTATACACCAAAAGATGCAGAATTAAGAATCAAATAAGATGATACCAACTAGAAGTCTCTTGATATGATCTTTTGTTAAAGACTTGCGATTTTTATTACTTTATTCTCGATTTTCGGTGAAAAATTTACTATACTTGATAGAGATAGGTTGCCAAAAAGGTGATTGATTAGCTATATTTCTGGAATGCCCATCAACCATTTCGCAACACTTCAGACATACACCTTGCTGAAAGTGCACATGATATTTATTCACCTTTTTGGTACTCTCTTAAGTTCCAGGCTCAGCTCATGGACTATAATAAAGTGTTTGTGTGCCTCTCATCATGTCAAGATGATCCTTGATTTTGGTTTTATGGTGTGCAGCCTGTGATTATCTTAGGGCTCTATTCTGTATGGGTGTTGGAGATGAGTCTCAGTAAGGTTGGTGGTCTGTAGGTGTGGTAGCTGTGCAGTCTGTCATTATCTTTAACGTTAGGGCTCTATTCTGTATGGGTGTGAAGGGTGTTGATAGTCTCAGTGAGGTTTGAGGCTGAGGCAGGACTTACATAATCCATCATTAATCGAATATAGTAATTGTTTGCATATTGTAGTTGTGGTTTCTTTGTTGTGTCCAAATATTGAGCTGGCAAGTGATCTGAGGGCTTTACATTTTTACATGCATTTGTTTTTGATGGCCATTATGTTATTTGAATGTCATGGATGTGTTGTATATTATGCCAAGTATTTTGTATGTGTGTGTAAACTCAAGGTCAGTATAGGTAGGCAATACAGTGTTGATTGCAGCTTTTATTTCGTGAAAATAAACTCTTAGTATCAAACATAATGCTGTATACATTTTCTTATCCAAACAAAATTAAGGTACAATATCACACAAAGTACAAAAATATATATGCATTATATAGGGTTATTCAAAAGAAGTTTCTGCTAGCATGGTAAAATGAGTACGAGCTTGCATTCATGAAAATAGATTACAGTTGAACATATGATCTGCTATTGCTTCTTAAACACTGTAAATAAGTTCTGTATATTATGTCTTAAATGCATATATACAGCGTATAATACACATTTAATAAATATTATAATATGTATATGAATCATCCTGTACATATGGTACAGTACTTGGTTCAGCACTCACATAATCAAAGAAAAATGCGCACATGTAGGAATGATGGTTGTGAAAAAATGAGAATGGTCCAAAGATTGGAGAAGACTTCTATTGTGTTTTAGGTCTTCAACCATTATGGCAGGAGTTGTTGTTGAAGTTCCTCAAGCTGTCTGGCCGAGCAGCCCCGAGCTCTCGAGGAAGGCCATGGCCTGAACCGGGCTTTCCCAAAGTGCCCTCAGAGTACAGTATATGTTGTGTTGTTGGCTAGTGTGGTTGTGTGCGTTGCAGTCTTCAACCACCCCCGAAGGCTGTCAAGGAAGGCAGCTATAGGAGCCAAACCATCACAACACCAGGGGGCACGAGTTCCTGGACATGGAGTAGGGCTCATCAGTCTAGAATAGGTGCAGTAGAAATTAGTTACTTGAGAGGTGCATGTGGACTTACAAGTCGGGATGGAAAAAGTAATGAGAGTGTGTATGAGAGATGTGGTATGAGTAAGAAAGCAATTGGTAATGAGTGTGGTGTGGTTGAGAGTGAAGTGTAATACATTGAGGTGGTTTGGATATGCTTCCTCTCTCCCTTATGCTCTTCCTTGGTTATTGTACCAGTAAAATTTGTAAAGTACTAGTTAGTATCAATGAGACAACAAGAGGAGTGCCATTGTTAATTAAGGAAACTGAACTGCTCTAAACCATTGCATATAATTATCAGGGCATACATTGTTAGTAAAGGAAAAAGTTTCCTTGAATTAAATATTGAATATCTATTTTTGCAAATGACTGTAAGTCTGGATTAAAGTATTTTTAGCTTTAACCTACTCTCAGCAAAGGAGGTCGAGGAGATGGGCGATACTGAAGGAAGACTCTCCACTTGTGCTTCAACTAAATGGGACTGTATGCAACTGCAGGCATCATTTGGGTCATCGAATGCACGTTCACAGTACAGACACACAGTCCTGGAAGTAAAGAATTTAATGTAGTAACCTACCATGGTAAGAAACAGTTAAAGAAGGGAATACAGTATCTGGTACTTGACATATTAAACACACATGCTTAATACACTACATTTGCAATGTAGTACAAAAATTACCTCTCCCTATATAACGATAAGAAAGTTATTGAATTAGTTAGACCTAACTTAATTATTTTATAGAATTTATTGCTGTTCTGTAGCAGTGTCCGGCTATGTCCCGATTAGGTCATGGTAGTTTAACAAGGTTAGGTGCCATTGGTTGCTCTCGTTAGGTGCCGGTAGTTATAATTACTGCAATCACATTTGAAATACACATGAAGGTGGACCTCTTATATCCTACAGTGATACTGTGTTTAAGTCAGAACCGGTGAAAGTCAAAGTCCATTCCTGTATTTTAAGATTGATTAAAAACAGAAAAAGTTGGCATGATTCTATAGTTTTACCAAGAACTGATTTCCAATAAAGTACAATACTTCCCTTCACCTTAATAATATTACATAATTATCAAGAATGGGTCACATAACCCCTAAGCAATCCATATAATCTCATATAAGTTAAATTAGATACGAGAACATAAAAATAAAAAAATAATAATAATTTATATCATTATCGTGATTCTCCAGGTTTTAACAATTACTATTTTAATAGAAATGGTAGACTAATATGAACTCTACACCTGCTCTAATCTGTCATTGCTATACTTAAAGCCTTATTTGTGTTGCTATCGCTCTATTTTACAGCCTGTTGCACCTACAATTCATGTATTATTATACTATTAAATTACTTGTCATATCTTTAATGGCCGCCATATTTACTGCTATACTTCTCCTATCCTCCTATCAAGCTCCCCGAATCGCTGCTTTTTGGTGAGCTTGGATGGATACGTTGTTGGTCTTGGTTTAAGTGGCTGGCAGCAGGGTCCATCTTGGTGGATCGTCGAATCCTTTTGACCGACCAGAACAGTTCCGCTTGCTTTGGCTTGGTTTAACCCAAGCGAACTTCGTATCCGATTGACGTCCAGATGACGGCTTAAGTATGATGTTAGACAGTCATCTAATTAAGGCCCGTCCACACCAGGATACTTTGTATGGAGACATTGTTTGCAAACTGTATGCAAACTGTTTGGAAACAGTTTGGAAACAGTTTGCATACAGTTTGGAAACAGTTTGCAAACTTTATGCAAACTGTTTGGAAACATTATTTCCAAACAGTATGCAAACTGTATGGAAACTGTTTCCAAACTGTTTCCAAACAGTTTGCATACAATATTTCACGTGTATCTGTTTCCCATCCAGAATGGAAAACATTGTGGGTGTGTGTGTGTGTTTTCCCGCGCGCGGGTGTGTGCAGCGGGTGGCGACTGTCGACAATGAATCACTCAGTACAGCACGAGGCTTGGAGTGACCATGTGGTCAACTGAAAAAACTCTCCAATTAATTGAATTACTCCACTCATCCCCAGTATTGTGGGATGTTACAAGTGAAGACTATAAAAACAGAATGAAGAAGATGGATGCTTTGAGGGAAATAGCCACTACAGTTTCTGTGAGTGAGATTGATAAAACCTGCTCCATCTAGTCTCAAGTCCTCCAGAAGCAATTTACCATGAACGGATCCTTTTTCTAAAAACTTTCTCACCCATGTCTTTCTCTTTTTCTTGCCCTTCCTTGACTTCAACAATTGTGCCAAGTAAAATACAGAGGCTGCTGTAGCAACCTCTACACTAATCGCAGGCATGACGACAACTGAGGTGTGGACAGGAAACATTGTTTTATTTTTTTTCCAAACAGTTTGCAAACTGTTTGGAAACTGTTTGGAAACTGTTTGGAAACAGTTTGCAAACTGTTTGGAAACAGTTTGCAAACAAGTTTTCGGAAACAGTTTGCATACAGTTTGCAAACAATGTCTCCATACAAAGTATCCTGGTGTGGACGGGCCTTAATGCATGCTTTTCCAGTGTTTCTATGGCAGTAGTGTCTTCAGATGCAACTATATATTGACGGAACTTGTCAACAACCAGCAGGGTTTTATTTACTCTAATAGGAAAGGGTCTTAACTCCCAAATATTAAATGACGTTTGTGACTTAAAAGGAATATTTAATAAGATACTTGATTCTGTCAGAATTGATCCAATGATGGGGTAGTAGTATTCCATGTCAGATAAGGTAAATATAGGTGTTAGCTTATAAGTATTTATGGCAATTTCCACTGCTGCCTGCAACTGCCGTAGAGGTAACAACTTTGAGTTTACTCTACCCAATCCAGCGTCTACCAAGTCACTTATAACTACTTCATTTAAATCATTAAGTTCCCTAACAGCTATCTCTATTGCTGCTATGTACTCACTAATTAATTGGATGTGTTCAATGTTATGTATAATTCCAATTAATTTATTTACCACCGAAGACAATTGGTTAGTTTGTTCAATTATTTCATGAGTTTTTTGTTGTAGGTGTTGCAGAGCTTCATAAGTTTGAATGACAATTCTATTCTGTTGTCCTATAGGGCAGTAGTTACCTCCCCTAATTTCTTACCTAAGGCAGCGACATCGTCAGCCATTGCAGTGCCAAACAACTGTTTACTTAACAAACCCATGAAATTAAAAAGGCCACGTCTCTGACGAGGAGCATGAGCAGTTTGTCTCACCTTGTGTGGTTCTTCAGGAAAGGTTAACTTCATATGATGTATTATGTCCACTACCCTATCCACCCATTTCGTCTGTAGTTGTAGTGTCGTTTTAATAGGTCTAGTAGTATTATAGAAGTATGCTAGCAGTGGGTCAATCTTAACGTCAGAATTAGCATTTCCATCCTGGTCTGTATGAAAATTATTCACATGTTTAGTGAGTTTCTATATGTCGGTGTAAGTCTGATACATGTTGTCCAAGGTTTAAAATGATATCTGGCATTTCTAGCAATCCGTGAACCTCCAGTTGTACCGTGACTAAATCTTCCGCTATTAAGACTTTTCCTCTATTTTCCACCAAAGAACCTGCTTTCAGTACTTGGGCTGGAGCTGCTGTTTGTTGGGCTAGTGTAATACTCGCTATACCCAGCAAAAACAGTAATAGAGTCTTGATTCCCATCTGAAAGAAATGTCATTATTTAGTTTTTGTTGCAAACCTTAGTTTTTGTCTGTATGTGTTTGAAGTACTAGATTTGGAAGTGGAGGTTAGTATTTCTTGTGCTTGTGCTGTATGTGTTGTAGATGGTTCATTTAAGTTTATCTTTTTACACCTATCTACATGCACTATTTCTACCTTCCCCGTTTTTATATCCTTAATTTTTATTATGTCTATTATTTCATACGGACCAACAAACTTTGGATTTAACTTTGATACTCTTTCTGGGGATTTTACCATGACATTTTCCCCTACAGCAACAACATCTATCTTCACAGCTTGAGAATGTTGTTTCATCATCATCTCCTGCCTGCTACCTTCTAGGTGTTTCCTGACTTCCTTCTGGATGTTATTAAACACTTGAAGTTGTCTAATAGAGTAGTCATCCATATTATATGATGGAGGAAAATTTCCAGTAATGATGTCATATGGAAGTCGTTTGTCTGTTCCATATAGAATATAATGTGGGGACTTGCCCACTGATGAGTTTATGGAACCATTAATTGAGGCAGCAGTAAAGCTTATCCAGTCTTCCCATGATCCGTGCATAGGATTAGCCACATGTCGTAAAACTTCGAGTATCTTGCGATTTGCTCTTTCTGTGAGACCGTTGCTTGCTGGATGATATGCTGTAATAAAAGTTTGCTTTATATGATATTGACAACATATGTTGCGTAACATACTATTAGTAAATTATTTACCATTGTCGGTTAGTATCACCTTAGGTGTGGTGTACTGACAAATTAAATTCGTTACAAGCTTGTGTGCAACCTCTTCTGCTGTTTTTGTCTGCAAACGAGTAATGACTACATACCGTGAGAAATGGTCTACACACACAAGACAATATTTGGAGCCTTGATGACTCAATGGTAAGCTTAGTATATCTATAGGTACCTACCAACTACATCCCATGGTTGTTCAGGTGTTGGGTAATTTAAAATTGGAGCTGGGCCCATTATATTATCTTTATGAGCATGACATGATTCACAATTCTTGATATGTTTCTCCACGTTGGCGCGGAGAGTGAACCAATAATATTTAAGTCTCGTTTCTGCTATACAGCGATCTCTACCCGGGTGGCATATTGGCCAACTGTACTCCATTCCCGCACCAATGGTGAAACGGCTGGTCCAGACGAATTGAAGGGGTAACTTGTTTAAACATCGCAACTCGCTTACGCACGGCTCCATATGGTCGGCACATTAATAATGATAATAATAATGAACGGTTTATTGATTTGGCAGCCAAAGAGCTGAAAATACATAATAAGTTAGTGATTGATCATGAATGGGAATTACAATTACAATTGAAATATCTCTTAAATTAACAATATAATTATATTATAGACATATTATAATACATACACTTACATCTACAGTCTTCACATAGATATACATGGTATGAATAGATAAGTTTGTATGTGTATGTGTGTGTGTGTGTGGTGAAGTAGGGAGGGAACTCTGGAAATTGTTGGGTAGGGTGTCAGGTAGGGGGAGGTCATGATCACATCATGAAGGTGATAATTGTGGGGGAAGGGCTAAAGCTGAATAATTATCATGTAGAGGTGTGTGTGTGTGTGTGGTTTTCCTTGACAATGTATACACTCGTCAGCACTGTCGCGTGTTGCAGTACTTGCACGTTTTAGGAGATAATGGCACCATTGTGATTCTAAGCTTTAACCAATAAAGTCAACTTCAATCGCCACTGTTACTCCATCTTAAACATGTAGGGTTTTTTTAGTGGTAAATAATCACAATGGTGCAACATCTCCTAAAATATGCCGATAGTTTTTGGAGACTGTATATGTACATTTACACTCGTACTCACATACACAATTCCATGTACTCGGAGTTTGAAAGATACTTATAGTACTTGTAGGCTTGTTTGTACTTGAACGCCATGTGTACATGCCCAGTACTTTTGAGTACGATTTATATGCAACCACACAAAGCAACACACTACGTGGGCAGCAATGGTATTGATAGTTTGGCTTTGGTAAATGTTATTGGGAAAAAAGGTGAAAATTGAAATGCAAGGGTGAAGGGGTTCATGATGCGAGGTGAAGAACTAGACAATCCTTATATATGTCCTTAAGAAACAGACCTGAAGCTTTGTAGAGCGTCTGTTTTAGTCCTCCCTCTCATATAGCTTCATAAAAAAACACATATATTCATTACTCATGATGCATGCACTAATTATAGGTAAGTACAATATGTTTATGGCCATATAAATTAGATTGTTTGGGAAGTAGTAAATGGTTTCTTAAAAGGAAAAACACACATTTATTAAGCTTATTATATACAATATTTCAATGGCCATTTCCATGTGATTTCGTGGCCGCTGTAGACAGCAGTTAAGAGACTGCAAAAAATAAGAAGTGCCAACTTGCTGAACAGTGTATTATACAACATAGGTAGCGACTACTACTGGAACTGGCCGAGGAAAAATTCGGTGCCAGCCAACATCTATTGCACGACGTGGTCCAGGAAAACCTCGAGGAGCATTTCCATGTGATTTGCCATTGGCCATATTGCCAAATGGCTGGGTCTGCGTCCTTTTCCAAGACTGGCTGCTCCTCGAGGTTTTCAGGGAGAGGAAACAGCGAATTGAATAAGGGAGGACGGGATGAGGAAGAACAGATGGAGTAGTTATTGGGTAATTAACATCTTATACACTATAACTATTATCCTTTGGTAACCAGTTACACAATAAACGTTTCTTAGAAAATGTCATGAATGATACAGGGTAACGATAAAGGATTTAGGCTACTTGAAATTTATTTCAACACTGAGGCTTGATATATTAGTCATCAAAAACTGGTATCGTGTTAATTTTATTAGTTAAATCTGGATTAATTTAAAATAATAAAGAATATACCATGGAATGCAGCATCAGAGTTGAATTTAGATTACAGAAGAAAACATAATAAAGGCGACAGTCGGCTTTGTTCGTTTATAATCTTTAGCTACTTGATCCAATAATTCTCTCCATCTCGATCACTGGTGAAATTTACCCCCTCTCCCCAACCCAACCCCTCCTCTCCTACCACCTTCAAGTGAGAGGTTCACATCCATGATCACAAGTGGTTCGGGATTGAAATTTATGGATGGCTCAACATTGGTAACGCTACGTGGTAATGACTCCCACATTACCCCCCCCTATATAACTCCGCCCACATTTCTCCCCTCCCCCCTCCACCTGTCAGTGATACCATATCCGTTGAGGCCCACACCAAGTCGATGGTGGAAAGACTGTGGTCCATTGATCTGGCCGGAGCTGTACATATACAGTATTTGATGGTATCAGACCTACCCTGTACTTCATAGTTTCACAATACGGTAATTATGGTATATTAAGAGTAGGGCTGGATAATGCATACAGTATATGAAAATAATGAAAGGGCCAAATATTTATATATTCTTTTCTTTTGTATATGCAGATAAGTGTAATGTGATTATGTGACTCTAACATCAATTCCTTCACAGATAATGCACCAGAAATGGAGCTACCGTAGATGCTGCTATTCCTCAACCACAAGAAAAAGTAAGAGGTGATGATGCACATGGAACACAAGAGGGTCTGCTCAATGAAGGAAATGGTGAGATTTTTTTTTTTTTGATGTGTCTGGCAATAGCTAGATAAATAGATAGACAAAATATAAAAACTTCCTTAGTAGCACTAGATAACAAATATTGAAAATACCTGATACATAATCTTGAAATAGTCTCATTGTTTTCCCCAGGTCTTCTTACTTATATGAGGTAAATTTAACCCATGACGAATATGAATATTTGATGGAAGAGTTATAACCTACAGCTATTTATATCTATCTATCTAGCCTACATAATTTATTCTTATTTGTGTACAGTACATTATATATAAACAAGTATCATCTGATTGTATGCCTCTAACATCAATTCCTCCACAGATAATACACCAGAAGTGGTTGATGGTACAGTCCAGCCAGCACAAGATGATTCCACAGATGCACCTAATTCATTTGCATTTCCAGACATGATCTGTTGAAAAGTGAGCTCGTTAATCTGAAAAGTGCTAATGCGATACTTTCTGAAAAAATAAATGAACTGAAAAATAATGATACCAATCTTAAAAATGCTTATTTACTATTACAAGATGATAGCACCAAAAAATGTGACGACTTACAGAAAAAAATAACAAAAGTAGAACTTGAAGGTGAAAATTTAAGGAAAATTAACATTCACCTCCAAGAGTTGGTCACCAAATATGAACTGCAGAATAGTAAAATAAATATTGAAAACAATGTTATTGAAGAGTATGATAAAGTAGCTGCTCGGATGAAAGACGTTCTCTCTACGTATTTCACTGAAACACAAATAAATTTCTTACTAACCAGCATACCTATTAGGAAGTGGTCAAATGATGACATTGTTCGTGCCCTTATTTTTAGGGCTATTAGTCCTAATAGGTACAAGCATGTAAGAGAACAGATGAAACTACCTTTCCCAAGTGCATCGACCTTAAAACGATGGACTAAAGGAGACATTTTCCAAGAGGGCTTGTTGGACATAGTTTTGAATCTCATGAAGGAAAAGAGTGAAAGTATGACAAAAGCCGAATGTGCCTGTGTTTTATCCTTTGATGAGATGAAGGTAACAGAGTCATGGGAATTTAGGCGGATTGATAAATCTGTTATGTCACCACATAAGTATGTTCAGGTAGTCATCGTGAGAGGGATCATTGGATGCTGGAAGCAGATTGTGTACTTCAATTATGACACGAAAATGACCCATGATTTAATACAGAAAATTATAATTGCTGTGGAGGAAAGTGGATATGAAGTGCATGCTACAGTTTGTGACATGGGAAGTACAAATTCCAAGATGCTGAAAGACATTGGAATCAGTGAAAATCATAACACATTCCTAAACCCATATGATAATAGTAGAGTTATCCATGCTTTCCTTGATGCTCCACACCTGATTAAACTTGTCCGTAACCACTTCCTAGATCATGGCTTTTATAATATAAATAATAAGAAGGAAATCAGATGTGACCCAGTAAAGAAACTATCAGTGCTTGATATTGGAAACTTAAAACTAGCCCCAAAATTAACAGACCATCACTTGCAAGTAAAAGGACCTCAGAGACAGAGGGTAAAATATGCTGTCCAGTTATTAAGTGGAACCGTCTCAAAAGCAATGAAATTTCTAGGAGAGCATGGCAAACTTGAAAGTGAGACTTTGGTAGAAACCTCAGACTTTATTAAGTTAATTAATTATTGGTTTGATGTCTTTAATAGCAGCATCAGGACAGATTCAGCTGGTAAAAGACACTCTTTCATGAAAAGTGACAAACAGATGAAGGTTATCAATGACACAGGGACTTTCATTAAATGTCTCCGAGTGACAGGAAAGTATCTTCCATTCCAAAAGGGAATAGTAATACGTTCTAAAGGTGCATTCACACCAAGCGAGTCGAGTCGCGTCACATCAAGTCAGTGTACGTCAATTGGTACGAGTCAAAACACAAAATCTCCGTTCACACCGACAGCGTCAGCCCGAGTCAAGTCATTACTCTGTTTATTCAGTGGCTTGCCAAATTTCAAGGACAATGGACCCATTTTCAGTTGCTCAGGCAGGTAGCTGTTCTGTTAAGGGGGGGGGGGGGGGTAAACTAGTTATCAATGGAATCGGATACAATTTCTATTGTACTTTGCTTGTGTAAAAACAAGCTTTTTGTGGAAGTTTGGTCTCTGTGTATTCTTTTTTTTTTTTTGTGAATATTTTCTTGAAATAATTTGCTTTTTCTGAAATTTTATATTATTTTCAAAACAATAGATCTCAAAGACCATTGCTTAGATTTCAATAAAACTTTGTCATCTTATTTTGTGCTTTATAAGCTAAAATTCTATCTTTTTCCTTTTTTCATTGAACAATTATTTATTTTTCTTTGAATATTTTTATAATGTCTGATTTTTTTTGTGAAAATATCCAAAAATATATTCATAAAAAATTCATACTTCCCAATTCAATATTCTGAAAAGACAGAATAAAAGAACAAAATAAAAATAAAAATGAATGACACCAGAATCAATCACCTACCTTAAAAACTCACTGAGTTCTATAATTTCAAAGTTCATAAAAGTCAGTTCACGGAAAATGGGTAGTAAAGATGTCTCTTATGATGAACTACTTGTATCCCTTTTAAAATCAAGATATTGTCCTGGAATGAGTATATTATTGTGAAAATATATTAATTAGTAGTTGTGCAATTAAAATATGCTTAATTAAAAGTAAAAAAAATAATATTGTGCTTTCTCACATACAGTACCGTACCGTACTATGCCGTACTATTATGGATGCAAATCATGAAACTATAGGGTCTCTCAAACTCGCTGACCATGTGTCGGTGGGCATTTAAATTGCGTAATGGGCATTTAACCCCTTAAGACCCCAATGCATTTGACACTCCTGTACAGCCACAAATCAAGAGTGATATGGAGTGGTGACTTTATGTTAGGCTCCTCCCCTTCTGGGTGGAGCTAAGGCAAGTGTGACAAATTCTCAAGGCCACTGAGCATGAGGGCTTACAGTGGTACCAATGAATGGCTATGACTAGAACATGCAGTTACTTTTATGCTTCCAAATTCATGGCTCTGAGAGGGCTGGCACAATAGTGGCTTAGAGGCTCCAGCGCCACAAGCTCCCTCGGCACGATACTGGCGAATGGGTCTTTAGGGGTTAAATTGCGTGCTGGCGCACAGGCGCGCGTCCGACAGCGCAGATATTACTGCAGACAGTTATCCCATACACTGCCCTACCTAGGTACCGTAAATATAAAATATTTAAAATTTTCACCCAAGTCACCCCCCACTCCCCCCTTAAGGCTTTGTCGTCGTTGTAGACGTACGTCAACCCAAATCTAGATGCATGAACTGAACACCAAAAGGTCAGATTTTGGAAACTTCAGTCATTTATTCCCAGACTTGCTGAACCAACCAGAAAAATTCTACGACTCCTTTAAGATGACTAGTGGAAACTTCAAGAAGGTGGTGGACTTGGCAGGAGCTTCCATAAAGAAAGGGAACACTAAAGCCGTCATCTGGACGTCAATCGGATACGAAGTTCGCTTGGGTTAAACCAAGCCAAAGCAAGCGGAACTGTTCTGGTCGGTCAAAAGGATTCGACGATCCACCAAGATGGACCCTGCTGCCAACCACTTAAACCAAGACCAACCACGTATCCATCCAAGCTCGCCAAAAAGCAGCGATTCGGGCAGCTTGATAGGAGGATAGGAGAAGTATAGCAGTAAATATGGCGGCCATTAAAGATATGACAAGTAAGTTAATAATATAATAATACATGAATTGTAGGTGCAACAGGCTGTAAAATAGAGCGATAGCAACACAAATAAGACTTTAAGTATAGCAATGACAGATTAGAGCAGGTGTAGAGTTCATATTAGTCTACCATTTCTACTAAAATAGTAATTGTTAAAACCTGGAGAATCACGATAATGATATAAATTATTAATTATTATTTTTTTTTTATGTTCTCGTATCTAATTTAACTTATATGAGATTATATGGATTGCTTAGGGGTTATGTGACCCAATTTTGATAATTATGTAATATTATTAAGGTGAAGGGAAGTATTGTACTTTATTGGAAATCAGTTCTTGGTAAAACTATAGAATCATGCCAACTTTTTCTGTTTTTATTCAATCTTAAAATACAGGAATGGACTTTGACTTTCACCGGTTCTGACTTAAACACAGTATCACTGTAGGATATAAGAGGTCCACCTTCATGTGTATTTCAAATGTGATTGCAGTAATTATAACTACCGGCACCTAACCAGAGCAACCAATGGCACCTAACCTTGTTAAACTACCATGACCTAATCGGGACATAGCTGGACACTGCTACAGAACAGCAATAAATTCTATAAAATAATTAAGTTAGGTCTAACTAATTCAATAACTTTCTTATCGTTATATAGGGAGAGGTAATTTTTGTACTACATTGCAAATGTAGTGTATTAAGCATGTGTGTTTAATATGTCAAGTACCAGATACTGTATTCCCTTCTTTAACTGTTTCTTACCATGGTAGGTTACTACATTAAATTCTTTACTTCCAGGACTGTGTGTCTGTACTGTGAACGTGCATTCGATGACCTAAATGATGCCTGCAGTTGCATACAGTCCCATTTAGTTGAAGCACAAGCGGAGAGTCTTCCTTCAGTATCGCCCATCTCCTCGACCTCCTTTGCTGAGAGTAGGTTAAAGCTAAAAATACTTTAATCCAGACTTACAGTCATTTGCAAAAATAGATATTCAATATTTAATTCAAGGAAACTTTTCCTTTACTAACAATGTATGCCCTGATAATTATATGCAATGGTTTAGAGCAGTTCAGTTTCCTTAATTAACAATGGCACTCCTCTTGTTGTCTCATTGATACTAACTAGTACTTTACAAATTTTACTGGTACAATAACCAAGGAAGAGTATAAGGGAGAAAGGAAGCATATCCAAACCACCTCAATGTATTACACTTCACTCTCAACCACACCACACTCATTACCAATTGCTTTCTTACTCATACCACATCTCTCATACACACTCTCATTACTTTTTCCATCCCGACTTGTAAGTCCACATGCACCTCTCAAGTAACTCATTTCTACTACACCTATTCTAGACTGATGAGCCCTACTCCATGTCCAGGGACTCGTGCCCCCTGGTGTTGTGATGATTTGGCTCCTATAGCTGCCTTCCTTGACAGCCTTCGGGGGTGGTTGAAGACTGCAACGCACACAACCACACTAGCCAACAACACAACATATACTGTACTCTGAGGGCACTTTGGGAAAGCCCGGTTCAGGCCATGGCCTTCCTCGAGAGCTCGGGGCTGCTCGGCCAGACAGCTTGAGGAACTTCAACAACAACTCCTGCCATAATGGCTGAAGACCTAAAACACAATAGAAGACTTCTCCAATCTTTGGACCATTCTCATTTTTTCACAACCATCATTCCTACATGTGCGCATTTTTCTTTGATTATGTGAGTGCTGAACCAAGTACTGTACCATATGTACAGGATGATTCATATACATATTATAATATTTATTAAATGTGTATTATACGCTGTATATATGCATTTAAGACATAATATACAGAACTTATTTACAGTGTTTAAGAAGCAATAGCAGATCATATGTTCAACTGTAATCTATTTTCATGAATGCAAGCTCGTACTCATTTTACCATGCTAGCAGAAACTTCTTTTGAATAACCCTATATAATGCATATATATTTTTGTACTTTGTGTGATATTGTACCTTAATTTTGTTTGGATAAGAAAATGTATACAGCATTATGTTTGATACTAGGAGTTTATTTTCATGAAATAAAAGCTGCAATCAACACTGCATTGCCTACCTATACTGACCTTGAGTTTACACACACATACAAAATACTTGGCATAATATACAACACATCCAGGACATTCAAATAACATAATGGCCATCAAAAACAAATGCATGTAAAAATGTAAAGCCCTCAGATCACTTGCCAGCTCAATATTTGGACACAACAAAGAAACCACAACTACAATATGCAAACAATTACTATATTCGATTAATGATGGATTATGTAAGTCCTGCCTCAGCCTCAAACCTCACTGAGACTATCAACACCCTTCACACCCATACAGAATAGAGCCCTAACGTTAAAGATAATGACAGACTGCACAGCTACCACACCTACAGACCACCGACCTTACTGAGACTCATCTCCAACACCCTTCACACCCATACAGAATAGAGCCCTAAAGATAATCACAGGCTGCACACCATAAAACCAAAATCAAGGATCATCTTGACATGATGAGAGGCACACAAACACTTTATTATAGTCCATGAGCTGAGCCTGGAACTTAAGAGAGTACCAAAAAGGTGAATAAATATCATGTGCACTTTCAGCAAGGTGTATGTCTGAAGTGTTGCGAAATGGTTGATGGGCATTCCAGAAATATAGCTAATCAATCACCTTTTTGGCAACCTATCTCTAGCAAGTATAGTAAATTTTTCACCGAAAATCGAGAATAAAGTAATAAAAATCGCAAGTCTTCAACAAAAGATCATATCAAGAGACTTCTAGTTGGTATCATCTTATTTGTTTCTTAATTCTGCATCTTTTGGTGTATAATACATGCAACTTAGGACACAAATTTGCTTCATAATATGAGAAAAGTGAAGGAAAAGTAGACCAATTTGTAGTATTTTCTTACGACTTTGTTTACAAACTTTCTTTTGTTTCTGCCCAATCCGTATCTGGACGACGAGAACACAGTTTCTACGTATTTGGTCAGTTCTCGTCACTAAAACCAAGCGCTCCCAAGACGGTTTAGGTACCCCAATCCTCCGCTTGAACGACCAGATGACGGCTTAATAATTACAGATCTGCTGTTGGGGTTGAAGAAATAATGACAATTTTTTTAAGGTAAGAAGTATCTTTATTGAAAATTCCAACAATGAGTATTTGTGTAGGGCAATAATGAATAAAAGAAACATAATAATAGTTCATTTATTCCTGCTGGAAAGTGAAAATGCAACTGATAAACAAGAAATTTACCACCGTGGATTCGCTGTGACTGACACAGAAATGGGTCTGGCGTCATCGGTGACTCGACGCGACGCATCCGATGTGAACGGCTTTGCCTTACATTAAGGGTGCATACACACCAAGCGAGTCGAGTCGAGTCGCGTCACATCAAGTCAGTGTACGTCAATTGGTGCGAGTCAAAACACAAAATCTCCGTTCACACCTACAGCGTCAGCCCAAGTCAAGTCATTACTCTGTTTACTCAGTGGTTTGCCAGATTTCAAGAACAATGGACCCATTTTCAGTTGGTGAGGCAGGTAGCTGTTCTGTTAAGGCTTCGGCGTCGTTGTAGATGTAAGATAACCCGAATCTAGATCCATGAACTGAACACCAAAAGGCCAGATTTTGGAAACTTCAGTCATTTATTCCCAGACTTGCTGAACCATCCAGAAAAATTCTACGACTCCTTTAAGATGACTAGTGAAAACTTCCATAAAGAAAAGGAACACTAATTACAGACGTGATGTTGGGGTTGAAGAAATAACGACACTTTTTTTAAGGTAAAAAGTGTCTTATTGAAAATTCCAACAATGAGTATGTGTGTAGGGTAATAATGAATAAAAGAAACATGGTAATAGTTCATTTATTCCTGTTGGTAAGTGAAAATGCAACTGATAAACAAGAAATTCACCACCGTGGACTGGCTGTGACTGACACAAAAATGGGTCTGGCGCCATCGGTGACTCGACGCGACACGACGCGACGAGACGCGACTCGACGTGACGCATCCGGTGTGAACGGCTTTGCCTTACATCCATATTATTTAATGTTAACTGCTGGTGGCGAATAATGACGCATCGTGACGTACACTGACTTGATGTAACGCGACTTGATGCGACTCGCTTGGTGTGAATGCACCCTAATGCTAACTGCGGGTAGCGAATTATGACGCATCGTGACGTACACTGACTTGACGTGACGCGACTCGACTCGACTCGCTTGGTGTGAATGCACCCTAAGTCAGTAGTCACACTCTATGAGTCCTTTAAGGAGAGATTTAATATTTCTTATATTCTCACAAGGAGGCTCAATCAGGACATCCTGGAGGACTTTTTCAGTGTCATCCGACAAATGGGACGGTGTTATGATAATCCAACTACACTGTCTTTCCAGCAAAGGTTGAAACTTTATATCATGGGTAAAGACACAGCAGTCTTAGCTTTAAATACCAACACTTCTGAGATTGAAACAACACCTATGATTGAAAGTGGTATCCAGGAATTTGTGGGTAGCAGCCATGATAGCTCTGACCTTTCTAGCTTCCCCGAAATAGATTCTTCTTTAACATCAGATGTATTTACCCAAGACTTGGGTACTTTTGTCGAGGATATTGATGATGAAAATGTTGAACCTGAATTTACATTTCCAGTGACAGAAGCAATTGATCATTTTCTTGGCTTTGTTGTTCACAAGTTTCAGTCAAAATATCCAGATTTGGGAAGTGTTATGCAGGTACAGTTAATAACTCGAGTTGGGATGCATACATCAGTAGAGGTGGTTTGAAAGTCATGAAGCCACAATTTCGTGAATGCTTCTTACGCCTAGAAGGGTGTTTTAGAGAAAAAAAAACCATTCACATACATCTGTGATATGCATGTTTCGAACCTTTTAACTGTAGTAATTAAGGATATGAATTTCTGACCGGAGCAACATTGGCAAAGCCAGGGAGAAACGCAGGAGTGAAGGGAACTGTACACCATATTATACTGTGTAGAGTGGACATTAGCCTACCTGACAAAATTATTTTGACATATTTGTGCATACGCTCGCTTGCCTCCCTACAATATTGATATTGATTATGTAGAATGGAAGGCGCTGAATGATTGTGTGTGTGTGGATGAACGGGTGAGGAAATCATTGGTACATGTGTGAGTATACACAGGAATTGAGGGAGGTGTGTCGGACCACTATTATGTTGTGTTAGTAAGGTTGAAGGCAATGGGATGAGTAATGATGGGAGGTTTGAGGATGAGATACGAGAGAGGGTACAACAGGGGAAGAGGGTTGTAGGAACACTGAAAGTAGTGACAAGGAATAGGGCAATGAGTATGGAAGTGAAGAAAATGCTGCACGATAGTGTGGTAATCCCGACACTGACATACGGGAGTGAAACTTGGACCATGATGTAAAGATATAAATCAAAGTTCTGGGGGGGGGGGGGGGGGGGAGGAAGAGCCACCCTAGAAGTGCATGTGGAGTGACATGGAGAGACAGACTGACCAATGAAGAGG
Organism: Petrolisthes manimaculis; assembly: GCA_034508575.1. Classification (NCBI taxonomy): domain Eukaryota; kingdom Metazoa; phylum Arthropoda; class Malacostraca; order Decapoda; family Porcellanidae; genus Petrolisthes; species Petrolisthes manimaculis. Next base: position 975,465 of record JAWZYT010000298.1, on the reverse strand, counting down.
TACGGCAGCAGTGTGGTATCGGTGGGGATGTGTTGGAGTGTAAAAAGGAACACCTGGAGGTGGTTCGGTCACGTGGAGAGTATGGGAAGCGAGAGGTGGGTTAAGAGAGTATACGAGAGTTTGGTGGAGGGATGGAGTTGAGAGATATGAGAAAGTGGTATGGGGTGAGAGGAGGGACACCAGTTAACAGAGAACATGGGTTCATGGAAGTGATTTATTTGTGCCACCCCTTCGGGGATTAAGGCATCTCTCAATAGATAAATATATAGATAGATTATGTGTAATAAGTACTGTATTGTTTAACAAACTAATATTAATAGTAATTTCAATACTTGACCATGGCAGAAAGAATGATACTATGAAATTCCAAATAAAGAATATTAATATTAATCCTTCTAATAATAATACAAAATCTGTAATATACCCCATCATGTGTGTTACCTTAGGGTTGCCTGTCTTCGATACAGCGTCCCTATACGTACGGAAGACCTGCTTCAAATTTTTTAATTTGTTTTTTAGCTGGTCCTCTGTGACGTGTGGCATCTTTGAGAAAATAAAAGAAATTAGAGGTTTGGAATGTACTTATTGACACTATGTTTTCACAACATCAAATTTAAAAGAATTTCAGGGCATCCTGTTAATGCAATAAATGGCCATGGAGTACTTGTATGAGAAATGTTTGTTAATATATAGTAAGCCGTGAACATACTCTAACCTTAAATCCGAATGTTAGCACTAACATAACGTCATGGTACTGAATGAATAATCGCTATGGTATTAACCTACTATTAACATTATTGTACAGCATTCCATCCCAACATTAGTACATTAATGAAATATGATACACCAACGTGCTCCCAAGCATTTACTATAATATCTTAGCACTAACATTACATCATGATAAAGTAGTGAATGGATAATGGTATTTAACTACAGGTATATATATTATTTAACAACATTCCATCCCAACATTAGTACATTAATTATATATGATCCATCCACGTGCTCCCAGGTTTTTAATACACAGTGCATATATTTTTGGTGTGCATGCAAGCAACCATGAAGTAGGGGAAGCAGACAATAAATTGAAAACACTTACTTCCTGACTTAAATCCTGCAGCTGAAAAAACAACAATTTGTTTATACCATTTTAAAAAACGTACATTACTTCAGTTACCATTGCGTTGATGGGTAAAGTACCCAATAATAATAGAAACATAAAAAGATCTATATGATGGAGGTAGGGAGAGAATTAGGGCAGTGTTCTATACAATTTTTTACCCATCTAGGTGGCTGATTTATTTCAAACCCAACGTAACCCTAACGCTTGCACACAAATTCTTGGTTATATCAAGGTGTCTGAAAAAAAAAATAATAATAATAATTAAATCAATGAAATGCTTACAGTGAGCTGCATTTTCTTCCGTATGTCACGCCACACTGTAGCTCGCGCCTGTGGCCCTTTCCACTCAATAGTGGAAAGAAATCTTGAATGACTTTTAGGAAGTAGTCAGTTAGTGGAGGGGTCCAGAGGTCAACATTCCGAAACCCCCCATGCTTCCTTTTACTGCCTACCCTCTCATCCTGTTGGGTAGATGGTCCAGCAACATCTACAAGAAACCATTGCATATAAATATGAGGGCATACACTACTTGATAGTGAGTACCATAATAAACATTTTTTCCGTAAGTAATACTGTTAAACTGTATTTCTGCAAATGACTGTGGATTACATTAGTTTGATCATGTAAATATGGTAATATTAATATGTGGTTGCAATGACGTGTCTGTGCTTGCTAAAAACACATATCCTCTATTCTCACCAAAGGAGGTAGAAGGGATGGGTGAGAGTGGAGGAGGTGAATCCAGCAGAGGCTCCATAACCTCTGCTTCCCCTGTATGGGACTTCATACACCTACATGCATCCGTGGGGTCATCAAATTCCCTATCGCAGTATATACACACATTCCTGGAAGTGAAGGATATAATGTAGTATCCTACTACTATGGTTGGAAACAGCTGAAAGGAAGAGAATAAACTGTCTTCATTTATTAATGTCCACCTGTAATTTCCTAACAATTAAAACATTGTATGCCTATTTTTTCTTGTCTTAATTCTATTTTCCATATTGTGAGGAGATGACTGTTTTTTTACCCGAGTCGCTCGGACCTAACCTACTAATCAAATCAAGACCGATGCAGATTCCGTGTACCTAACCAGGCAACTTACCGGAACCAAAGTTGTTAATGATACAGAATACCGGTAACTGTTTTTTTTGGCTCGGATCGCAGAGCATTACCACATCCAGCTAGATCCCAGAAATTTGCCCCAGTCACTTTATGATACTTTACACCAGTTATATCCTGTTATTTTGCCCGAGTTAGGTCCACATGGCAAACCTTTACAATTTGTGTATATTTCACAAGGGGACAATGTAATATGTTCATGTGTAATTAATTTAAGAGGAGGTTGCACTTATTTTTGGTATAATAGCATATAGAAAATTTCAACTGTCCAGAGCCTAAATTAAGTGATTTCCTGCCATTGTAAACATTGGACAGTCCCAGTAGTCTGCCTAGGTTAGGTCCCAGAAGGGTAAAAAAAGTTATCTCCTCTAAATATTATGGGCAACAATCAATGAAACAAGTAAAAATAGGGATGAAAATATATAAAATGTGGGAACAATCCAGGTGGACCTCTTATGCAGAATTACCGAAACACCCTATATGAATTGAAAAGTATGTTAAAATAGTCCAAACTAGTGAGTAATGATACTAAAAAATATACACTATAGTGTACCCAGTTCTTGGATAAATTTACCCCAAAGTTATAGCCGACTACTCAGGCCTAACCTGGGCGTTATACCTGGACTTTTGTTTGTGCTATTATACTGCAATCACATTTGAAATACACATGAAGGTGGACCTCTTATATCCTACAGTGATACTGTGTTTAAGTCAGAACCGGTGAAAGTCAAAGTCCGTTGTAAATTTTTACAAGTTGCCACAACCGTGGCAAACTACCGGGACCTAACCGGGGCAAACTACCGGGACCTAACCGGGAAAAACTACCGGGACCTAACCGGGGCATACTACCGGGACCTAACCGGGGCATACTACCGGGACCTAACTGGTATACTTCAGCCTTAACCACAGCATCGAGATGTTACTGAATTAAAAAGACCTTACCTGACCTTACCTAACCTACCTAGAAGGGGCCATACTTCGTGACCTAACCTTGTTATCCTTGTTATTTGCAGAAGAAATGGTATATAGAAAAGTTGTTTGTAATACTGAAACATAAACACTGGTAACAGTAACATTTTCGAAATCGAGTTGTGGCAACTTGTAAAAATATTCCAATTATTTTCCCAGCCTTTCCATTATTATATTTCAAGATTGCTTAAAAACAAAAAAAGTTGGCATGATTCTATAGTTTTACCAAGAACTGATTTCCCATGAAGTACAAAAGTATTCTCAAGATTTCCCTTCACATTAATAATTTACATAATTATCAATAATGGATCACACAACCCCTATAAGCAATCCACATTATTTCATATATAAGTTAAATTAGATACGAGAACATAAAATAATAATTAATAATATATATAATTATTCAATATTTGAAACTACTATTTTAGTAGAAATGGTAGACTAATAGTAACTCTACACCTGCTCTAATCTGTCATTGCTATACTTAGAGGCATATTTGTGTTGCTATCGCTCTATTTTACAGCCTGTTGCACCTACAATTCATGTATTATAATACTATCAACTTACTTCGTCATATCTCTCTTGGCCGCCATATTTGCTGTTATGTCGCAGTATCCTTTTTCAAGATCACCGAATCGCTGGTCTGAGGCGAGCTTGGATGGATACGTTGTTGGTCTTGGTTTCAGTGGCTGGCAGCAGGGTCCATCTTGGTGGATCGTCGAATCCTTTTGACCGACCAGAACAGTTCCGCTTGCTTTGGCTTGGTTTCACCCAAGCGAACTTCGTATCCGATTGACGTCCAGATGACGGCTTAGGTTGTTTCAGTAAATGCAATACAACAACCACTGTTAATTCAAAGGAATGGAAAACAGTAAAGCACTGTTATTTTTATGTAGAACTTCCATCATTACTTACTGTTAAAATAACTTGAAACCACAATGATGCAACCCACATAATTTTCCTTTGAGTATTGAACTTTATGTACAGCGAATTACTTTAGCTCGTTATAGGGAAACAACACAACAATATGGTATTTATTTAACTTTTCTTTTAATAGCCTGGTGCCATGCATATAAAAACCTACCGGCAGCATGAGGCAGGGTTCTCCGACAGCACCAAGAAAAAAAATGAAGTATGGAAGGAAATCTCGGAGGTGCTGCAGGGCAGAGGGCATCAAGTCAACGGCAATGTCTGCGACACAAAAATGCGCGCTCTGAGATGAAGGTATGTTCATTTAGCATTAAACATTGCAGTAATACCATGTTACCCAAATATATTTTAGGTGTGTATTTCAAAATTATTTCTGAGTTTTAGTTTCTTGGTGTTATGCTATTAATAAAATGTGATTTGGTTTGAGCCATTTTTCTCATGGTAGGTGGAATAAAGGCAACTAATATGCATTTATCAATTAGCATTATTCACAATTAATTATTACCAAGCATCATAAAATAATTATAATGTTTCCCTTTACTTTCTGGTATAAGACCATTAAAGATAATGCCACCTTGAGTGGTCGAGGTGCCATGAAGCAATGGCAATATTTCCATGTGATGGATGATCTGTTTGTTAAAAAAAACCTGCCACTCAACCAAGGGTAGTAGATCCAGGAGGTGTGTTATTCGTGTTTTTTCAGTTTGTGCAATACATGTACTGTAGTTGTTCTTACACACTGTTACTGAGCAATGTCAAGGTTTAAGGGGCAAAGATATGCATTATACCCTTACAGCTAGTTAATATTATTTTCTGTTTTTCATCCTCCTCAGACTCACCGACACCTCACGAGAAACTCCTTCGTCCTCACATTTGAAGCCTATTCCGTCCCCAGACACCTTGCAACCCAGACCAGCACCCATTCATTCTCCTGTAAGTTCTGTTCCCAGTCCTGTGTCACCCCACGGAGAGTCATCGTGTGATGAACATGGGATGCAACCTCCCAGGTAAAGAGCGAGGCCACAACAACAACTCAGGAGTTCACAACTCCTAGAAGGCCTTACATCGGCCAACAAGAGCGGGCAGATGCTCTCAATTCTTTTTTGGCTACTTACAAGCAAAAGCATGAGGATGACAAACAACAACAACAAGAAAAGTATTTGGAGAAAGTGGAGGCTCTCCATCAATCCAAAGTCTCACTATTGGCAGGTATGGTAAGGATGAAGAATTACCATTGTTTGGAAATTAAGACTCTTCAAACAAACCATCAAAATGCTGTGCAGAAGTTGCAGGAAAATCACCAACTCACTGTACAGAATCTACAGAAGCGACACAGAAAAGAGGTCTGGGAACTCCATGAAAAAATTATTCAAATGCAGCAGGAACATCAGCAACAACTAGTTTGCATAATAGGAAATAGGAGCAACAACTAATAATCAGTTGAGTATGAATGGCTTTGAGAGGGCCAGTGATTTGGAGTACTACTCAAATTTAAAGTGCAAACACAGTGCAACTAGAGTAAAGTGTACTGCTACAATTCCAAGTCTCTTGCACAAACAGGATCTTCAGAGGTGAGGAACATGCCCTTTTGGTGAGTTCTGATGGTTAACTCATTTTTGGAACCTCCCAATGGAGCATATCATGGTGTGCAAGAAACTTGGATTCATAGCAGAACTTTTTACTATAGTTGTACTGTACTGTATTTGTAGTTTAGTTGCAGTTCTCCAGATCTCAGGGCCTCTCACAGCAAATTGTTGTGTATATATGTATATACATGCAAGTTCTTTTTTATGTTCTAAGCCTTATTGATTTTCTATAATGTTGGGTTTCTCGGTGAGAATATTTTTGTGTCTGAAATGGAACATTATTACATTACTTTTTTCAGAAAGACCTTATAGTTCAAGGAGAATTGAACACATATTTTTATGCAGTGTTGTATATTTTTACATTGTTTCCTGTGCCATGTACAAAATAGTAATAATAATAATTTTCATAACTATGAGGGTATTTGTAACATTGTGATGATTATTCTGTAATTATATCCTGTGCCATGTACAGTCTCCTCCACTGCCACATTCATCACTCAGCATCATTGTCAATGTGTAGGCCTCAATGTGATCCACCAGTTTGGACTCTCTTGCCTGAAACACTTGCCAGTACAGTAACTTGTACTGGCAAGTATTTCGGCGAAGGGAGTCCAAACTGGTGGTTCACATATGGGGCCTACACATTGACAATACTCAGTGATGAATGTGGAAGTGGAGGAGACTGTACAAAACAGTAATAACCTAACTAAACTTAATCAAACCACACTGTAACAAACCCTTTCGGGGTTTATTAACAGTTATTTAATTTTTAAAGGTATCTCGATGTATATGCACGAGTACACAATTCCTATCACGAGTTAGCTAGGTTCAAAAGAGAAACTATTCTTTTTCACTGTTTTATTTGAAACAAACAGCAAAAGGTCAAAAGGTGTCTTTCTTCCACAGGTTACAATTTGTATATGTATTTTATAGTAAACCTGGAAAGTAACTAGGAACGTTACATAACTTCCTAATTATTACATTATAATTAAAGTAGTGACATCTTCTATCCAATAGTAAAGATGTCACTAAACATAAAGACAATAGTATGGATGTGTAGCAGAGATATTCATCTCCCACTGAATGTAAAGGACGATGTAATATGGTAGTGAAGATATTATCTTCCACTTATCTCTGCTTCACATTGACTAATATGTCATGAGTCAAATTTGACTCGTGACATTCGCACACACAAAAAAAACACTGCTACCAAGCAATGTTTACAGACTCATGACGGCTATGGATTAATTACTCGCTTATTTCTTCTTCAAGTAATCTCGACATAAGGTCTGCCCCGACGTTCACACTTCCCTTTATGTATCGCACCGTGAAATCGAATTGCTGCAAGTACAGAGCCCAGCGCATAAGTCGTGCGTTGGCGTTCTTTGATGTACGCAAACTTTCCAGAGGCATATGGTCGGTTTCTAACACAAATTTATCACCATACAGATAGTAGTAGTATTTCTTTATACCTTCTACTACTGCCAGAAGTTCCTTTTCTACCGTACTGTAGTTTATTTCAGCAGGCTTCATTTTTCTACTGTGATAGGCGACAGGAAATATCTCACCATCCTTTTCTTGGAACAAAACTGCACCAATACCGTACTGGGATGCATCCGTTCTGAGTATGTATGGTCGTTGATTGTCTGGCAACTGCAAGATCGGTTCTTTGCAAAGAAGGTTCTTAAGTGAAACGAATGCTTCTTCTTGCTCTGACCCCCAGGAAATCTTATTAGGAGCGTTCTTTCTTAAAAGCTCACTAAGTGGAAGTGCGATGATGGAGAAATTTGGAATGAATTTACGGTAATAACCTGCAAGACCCAAGAATGACCGTACCTGCTTCTTCGTAGTAGGTCGGGATGCATCCTTAATCTTCTGTATCTTGGCATTCTGGCACCCACAACGACCTCCACCTACAGTGTGACCCAAGAATTGTACTTCCTGTTGAAACAATTCACACTTAGACGGTTTGACTGTCATATTATATTCCTGCAGTCGTTGCAACACAGCTTGCAGTATCACAATGTGCTCCTCAAATGTGACTGAATGCACAAGAATATCATCGACGAAAGCTTCAACCCCCTTCATGCTATGTAATACCTGACGCATGGCACGATTAAAAACGGCGGGTGAATTTGTGAGACCAAATGGGCTATACCATTTCAAGGTACTACCATTTGGTCTCACAAATTCACCCGCCGTTTTTAATCGTGCCATGCGTCAGGTATTACATAGCATGAAGGGGGTTGAAGCTTTCGTCGATGATATTCTTGTGCATTCAGTCACATTTGAGGAGCACATTGTGATACTGCAAGCTGTGTTGCAACGACTGCAGGAATATAATATGACAGTCAAACCGTCTAAGTGTGAATTGTTTCAACAGGAAGTACAATTCTTGGGTCACACTGTAGGTGGAGGTCGTTGTGGGTGCCAGAATGCCAAGATACAGAAGATTAAGGATGCATCCCGACCTACTACGAAGAAGCAGGTACGGTCATTCTTGGGTCTTGCAGGTTATTACCGTAAATTCATTCCAAATTTCTCCATCATCGCACTTCCACTTAGTGAGCTTTTAAGAAAGAACGCTCCTAATAAGATTTCCTGGGGGTCAGAGCAAGAAGAAGCATTCGTTTCACTTAAGAACCTTCTTTGCAAAGAACCGATCTTGCAGTTGCCAGACAATCAACGACCATACATACTCAGAACGGATGCATCCCAGTACGGTATTGGTGCAGTTTTGTTCCAAGAAAAGGATGGTGAGATATTTCCTGTCGCCTATCACAGTAGAAAAATGAAGCCTGCTGAAATAAACTACAGTACGGTAGAAAAGGAACTTCTGGCAGTAGTAGAAGGTATAAAGAAATACTACTACTATCTGTATGGTGATAAATTTGTGTTAGAAACCGACCATATGCCTCTGGAAAGTTTGCGTACATCAAAGAACGCCAACGCACGACTTATGCGCTGGGCTCTGTACTTGCAGCAATTCGATTTCACGGTGCGATACATAAAGGGAAGTGTGAACGTCGGGGCAGACCTTATGTCGAGATTACTTGAAGAAGAAATAAGCGAGTAATTAATCCATAGCCGTCATGAGTCTGTAAACATTGCTTGGTAGCAGTGTTTTTTTTGTGTGTGCGAATGTCACGAGTCAAATTTGACTCATGACATATTAGTCAATGTGAAGCAGAGATAAGTGGAAGATAATATCTTCACTACCATATTACATCGTCCTTTACATTCAGTGGGAGATGAATATCTCTGCTACACATCCATACTATTGTCTTTATGTTTAGTGACATCTTTACTATTGGATAGAAGATGTCACTACTTTAATTATAATGTAATAATTAGGAAGTTATGTAACGTTCCTAGTTACTTTCCAGGTTTACTATAAAATACATATACAAATTGTAACCTGTGGAAGAAAGACACCTTTTGAGCTTTTGCTGTTTGTTTCAAATAAAACAGTGAAAAAGAATAGTTTCTCTTTTGAACCTAGCTAACTCGTGATAGGAATTGTGTACTCGTGCATATACATCGAGATACCTTTAAAAATTAAATAACTGTTAATAAATTTGACTCATGACACACACCACTCACATTCACTCACGGTAAGTTTATACTGAACACTTAATTAAGCTAGAAGATTAGCTAACCTCCGTCTTTTCAATTGGGCTGCATTGTTTATAGCCTGTGGAGCATCTTCTGGTATGGGTCATCAACATTTGGATCATCAACATTTTGTTCTTCATTTTGGAATTCACCTTCTACATCATTTTTTTCATTTACCAATATAAAATTGTGTAGGCAACAAGCAGATGAGATAACAAGAGGCACTTTGTCAACAAGTTGCATGTCCAAATAAAATAACCTTCTAAATTTGGCTTTTAGAAGCCCAAATGATCTCTCTATCACTACCCTTGTTGATGAGTGCCTACCATTGAAATTTGCCTCTTCTTCACTCAAGTGTCCATTGTCTCTAAAAGGCACCATCATATATGTGGTCAGACTGTAGGCAGAATCACCAAGAAGATGGAATTCCTCCTCAAGTCTACCGTTTTCCAACACTTGCTTTAAAGGACTGTTCCTGAAAACCCTCGCATCATGAACAGAGCCAGGCCAACCGGTCAAGATGTCCAGGAAGCGGAGCTGGTGGTCACAGACTGCCTGTAACTGGATACAGGGAAATCCTTTTCTACAGATGTAGTCGGCTCGATGTTCCAAAGGGCCAGGGATGGGAATATAGGAGCCGTCAATACAGCCCACTACCCCTGGAAACCCAGTACGGTTGAGGAATCCTTCAACGATCCTTGCCTGTTCATTTCTGTTCGGCCAATAGATTATTTGAGGCCGTACAACCTTCAGTGCCTCACAAACTTCAAAAAATGTTGCATGAAGTGTGCCTTTACTGAGGTTGAAACGATTAGCAACACTCCTGAAGCTTTCTTTGTTTCCCAGAAACCATAGGTGAGACAGAACTTTCTTTTCTATGGAGACGGTCCTTGTTGGCAGATGAGGTCGAAGAAGTTGAAGCAGCGTCTGCAAAAGGAAATATATTCACAGTTGTAATACACCTGTTTCCCCAATATTTGTATTATGCTATGACCGTTAAAACTGTATTCAGTATGTAATGTGAAACGTTAGGAAATGGTGAAAATTTGGATTACCATCAAGTTAATGCTATGGAATATTCAACATCATTTACTTCAATGACCTCTTTTGGAAAGATGGATTTATTCGGTTTTGCTACCTTTTGTTATCGTACTTTAGCCATAATTTGTCCTTTCCAAATTAAGATGGGTTAAGTGAATTTGGCTGGGGGAAACGGGACGCATATTTAAGAAGTCTAACCCAGTACGTGCCACCACCACTTACTGCTGGCAGAAGTGGGAAGGAGAATAGCGCTTGGGTTATAGGCAAAAAAACAACCATAGGATGATCTTGGAAATAGTCTCATTGTCTTTCGCAGCTCATTTTACTTCAACTTGACCAAACAGAACTTAACCTAAGCCAGCACATGCATGTATTGGGTAAGACTAAATATGCAAATGGGACAGGGCAACCCACAAAGATTTTACCTATAAAAATAATAAAATACAGTACAGTATAATCGAATCTGCAGCATCATATAATGTTGCATTGCCTTAGGTTATGGTATTTTATATTTGGGCCAGTCCCCGATAATCACAAACAAATACAGTATTTAAGAACCTCACCTCAAATGTTGCCATCTCCATTCTGAAGTGGGCCATAAATTTTCGATCGTTGTACCGAGGAATGGTGTGTTCTACATACTGCAGAACTCTGGTTGGCTGGAGTTGTCTGTAAATATTACACAACATGCATAAGAAAGACATACCCATTAGACCTATCAATCAAGCAATTACCTATTGCATCCATTATTACACAATTATGTTTAAAATTCCTACCAGTTAAAATTAACAATTTAAAAAACCATCCCCCCAAATATATACTCTCAGAGGACCTCTGAGGTTTTTTAAACTAACTTTTACAAACGTTCTTTATATAGTCATATCAAGATTATGATGAATTTCCTCTGCTTATGATCAATAAGCACATCTCAGTCATTTTAAATATTTTTATTGGCCGAATGTCTATAGGAAAACAATGAGTGGCAATAGGATCCTCAAATCAACCTCTCCGTACCTGTCTTCTCTCTCTTCTTCTATGGTGGCTATCGCTATTGCTGCCTCTAATATGGGATCTTCCCCGATAAGCTCTGCAGCAAGAACAGCAAAAAGAGGGTCGATGGGAGCTGCGTGAGCCCTCTTGATGTCGTCTGCTACTGTGGTTTGTTTACAAACCATCTCCGCGTCGCGCACGGCGCACCACAGCGTTCAGGAAGACCTCCCAAAATGTCCGCGTGTCGCACGCCACCCGCGATGCCTTCCTGAACGCAGCCCAGCTGAGAGCCTGTCTGGCGTCTGACGGTCTGCCTGAGACTGACTCACTGAGAGCCCTCACTCCTCAAGAACTCAACAATCAACTTTATCAACCATGCCATCATCGTTTAAACTACGATACTGAACAACTTAAATTTGGTCTTGTTAGCACCATCAACTCTTCCTCTTTCCAATAAAACCAACCCCAGCTCTCTACAACGCTCCGTTGCCGAGAAATTAAGTGAGGAATGAAGGGTAATTTCTCGGGTGAGCGCGGTTGCGTTCGCTTACGTGTACTGGCTCTGACGACAACTGAACGCGGCCCGCGCGGGTGGCAGTCAGTGGTGTATGGTAGCATGACGCATTACAGAATCGGACACGCACGAGAAATCTAATCCATATCCATCCGTGTTCACAGTCAGTAACACACTGACTGACGATGGTGATTTGTAGGGCTGGTGGTGAAGTATAGCCAAGAAAAAAAACCCCGCCAAATTGGGCTCGCAAATGCCGACATTGGCAATAGCGGTGCTTCATCCCGCCCGGTCACCACATAGCAGTGGCGTACGACATGACCCGGGCGCTTCTTGGGAGCGTCTATGACCGCAATCCGGTCATTAAGGGTTAATATACATGGGGGCCACGTTTGTTTTGTTTCCCTCCATGATTAGACTACTTCGCCAGCACATTCGAGTTGCCTATTCTCAATTGAAATATGTATTTCAATAAACCAGGAAGTTGATCTATGTAATTCGGAGTTTTAACTATCACCTGCATGTTCTTTTTATGTTTATTATATCTTCATTTACTTTGTTTCCAATCAATGGTGTACCTGTTTGGTAATCCCGAGATGGCCAAATAATCTGAATGCCAATTTTACTACTTAGAAAGAATTGTGTAGAAATATGTATCATTTAAGCTCGATTCATTTTTCTTTTGTGTATAGAACGACTCTGAAGGAATATTTTTTTTTGCTTGTGTGCGCGATGAACCGCCTATTGTGATGCCACCTGGTGGCAACCACGAGTTTAGAAAATCCCCATTGGTGGTGCATGATTGAATTTAATAAATATAGTAAAGTTATTGTAAATTGGTGTTCGTACTCCCTTACAATTCTGCTAATACAGTACTAGAATAAATGTATATATATAACGAAGGGACCAATACAAATACATTTATGTTGACGGAAGTTGGGAAGCAATTAAAAGTTAAAGGTGCATTCTTCTGACCTAACTGATACATTCCTCTAACCTAATCAGGGTATTTTTAGGATCTATGCAGGGCATAGGTGGGGCAGTTGGAAATACTAAAATAGGTATTATTAAACAACCTATTGTCAGTAAATCAAGACCCTATTATCAATGCCAAGTAGTACTGTAGGCCTACTTCTGGCGAGTAGCTATACGATGCGAAAGTGGTAGAGATCTTTCCTGGCTTCTCTGGATATATATTGATGACAACACACTACAAACACAATTACTTCAAATAATAATAATCAATTTAAACTGTGTGGAATATACAGACACCAAAGATTAGTAATTATTGTACAAATATGGTGCATTCTTCTGACCTAATCAGGGTTTTTTTCGGACCAAATTCTTCGGACCTATTCTGGGAAAATTTCGGAAGTGGGGCAGTTGGAAACACTAAAATAGGTATTATTAAACACAATCTATTGTCAGTCTAAATCAAGACCCTATTATCAATACTATAGAGTAGCCAATACCAAGTACATTGGTACATTACTGTAGACCAACTTCTGGCGAGTATAGTATACGACGCACCAGTGGCCAGTGGTAGAGATCTTTCCTGGCTTCACTGAATATCTATTGATGACAACACACTACAAACACATTTACTTTAAGTTATAATGATTAATTTAATCTGTGTGGAATATAAAGACACCAAAGATTCGTAATTATTGTACAAATATGGGTTTAGAGATGCGAACGCGACGATATCAATCTTGGTCGTGAAAGGCCTCCAGTTTTATAGTCCATTATTCCTTTTCAACAATAATGTCGAGTTCTGCAATTGCCATTATATCAGTATGATTCTTATCTTTATAACCTACCAAGGTGCAGCTACCAAGAAACTCATTATTTCGATTAATATCAGTTGATATAATCTTTATGCCTCATACTTTACCTAGTAAGCGGACAAGGTTTGTGCTCCAGCTAGCGACTGAGCCTCCCGTGACGTCACGGATATCTACGACGTCATCACTGTGACGTTGCAGTGGACCATCCTTTATAGTCTATTATTCTTGCTTCCACCCACACTCAACATGTACTGAGAATGAATAATTCAGCAATGAAAGGGCTAGAGATACCCAGCGGTGAGATCACTCTCTCTCTCTCTCAGCGTGACTCCTGCCACGCCAGCATGCTCGCTCCTGCTAGTTCTTGCTCGCTACTCCGTTTGCTAGCTTCCACGAGGAAGCTTTCTTGTGTGTATTCCCGTGTTAACGTTAATAAGTGTTGTTGTGTGTGTCTAAGTGTGTGTATTTACGTGGCCGTGTGTTAAGTTCTGAGAGTAGCCCAGTGTGTTAAGTGTGTATATCTGTGTTAAGTGCTGTGTGTGTAAACCCGTGTATCTAGTGCTTCTACGAGTGAAGCTTTCTTGTGCGTATTCCCGTGTGTTAAGTGCTGTGTGTGTAACCCCGTGTGTTAAGTGCTGTGTGTGTAACCCCGTGTGTTAAGTGCTGTGCGTATTCCCGTGTGTTAAGTGCTGTGTGTGTAACCCCGTGTGTTAAGTGCTGTGTGTGTAACCCCGTGTGTTAAGTGCTGTGCGTATTCCCGTGTGTTAAGTGCTGTGCGTATTCCCGTGTGTTAAGTGCTGTGCGTATTCCCGTGTGTTAAGTGCTGTGCGTATTCCCGTGTGTTAAGTGCTGTGTGTGTATTCCCGTGTGTTAAGTGCTGTGCGTATTCCCGTGTGTTAAGTGCTGTGCGTATTCCCGTGTGTTAAGTGCTGTGCGTATTCCCGTGTGTTAAGTGCTGTGCGTATTCCCGTGTGTTAAAGTGCTGTGTGTGTAAACCCGTGTTTCTAGTGATGTGTGCGTATTTACGAGGCCCTGTGTCTAACTCTGTGTGTTAATTGCCGTGCGTGTATATTTGTGTTTTATTCGTGGGACAGCGTGTGTGTGTTAGAGTGTTCAAGTGTATTTAAGTGTAATTCCGAGTGTGTGTTAGCGTATTTAAGTGTAATCCCGTGTGTTCAAGTGTAATCCCATGTAGTTATTTCAGTGAAATTCCGTGTGTATGTTAGCGGGTGATCAGTGTAAACCTGTGTGTGTATTTCAGTGTAATTCCGTGTGTATATTAGCTTGTTTCTGTGTATTATACGTATATTAGTGTTGCCGTGTGTTCACGAGTGTTTGGAGCTGTTTGTGTTCTACGTGGATGTAAGCGATTGTTCATCCCAGCTCACATAAGTACCCTACACAAATTTCATTTACTAACTTATTTTATCTATTTATTTAACTTTATTTTCTTACCTCAACTCACTTATTTACTCTTTATTTCCCATATTTCTGTTGCCAGTTTCCCAACGTTTTTGTTTTATATTAATTCCACATTTCTATTTATTATCTATATTGAAATTCTATAATTCTATATTAATTTCATTCCAGGTATACACTATAAATTTACTGTATTCGTATATGTTTGAGTTCCCAGTTTCCCAACGTTTTATATTAATTCCACATTTGTATTTATTTTCTATATAGTTCCGTACTATATAATTTCAGGTTCCTGCTTTAAATTTGTCTCACTTATTTTACCTATCTACTCGTTCGTCTTTATATTTCTGTATTAATACCTAATTCCTTCCAGAATATTTAGTTAATTTCTATAACCAGTCTTTCCCCTACCTAACACCCCCCCCCCCCGGCCCCACCACACCTCACCTCTCCTCCACTCCCCTTTGTCCAGTAAACTCATCTCACCTCACCTCTCTTCTCCTCCACTCCCAAGGGACATTAATCCCTACCTACCTTCCTACACCCCCCCAGCCCCATCTCACCTCACCTCTCCTCTCTTCTCCACTCCCAAGGGACATTAATCCCTACCTACCTTCCTACACCCCCCCAGCCCCACCTCACCTCTCCTTGTTTAGTTTTAATCTCCACTCCCCACAGACCTAAACCCTCCTTATTTAGTATTTAGCTCCACTCCCTACCTGTACCTTATCGTCACCCTCATCCATCACCCCATATCATCAACTTGAAATTGTTTAATAAATAATTAATAAATTAATTAATAAACTAATAAATAAATCAATAAATTATTAAATAAATTGATAAATTAATTGTTAAATAAATTGATAAATAGATTAATAAACTAACTACCAAATAAATATTTTCATCAATACATGTCAATTTTACAACATTAATATTTAACTCAATTTTAATATATTTCTATACACGTTCGTATCCTCTGTCCAATTGACAACTTTATTCCTTTCCAGACCTGTACATTTGCATTTCTTTGTCCATTCAATAATTTTATTCCTTTCCAGGCCTACACACTTGTATTTCTTTTTGTTCAGTTGATATTATTCCCTTACAGGTTCTAAACATTAACACCGTATCTTAATTTAACCCTACCCACTACACTCACCTCACCTTACCTTGTGATCCTTTTCTACCCATACCACCTCACCTCTTCTTGGTATTCCCAGCTCCCCACCAGATAAATCCTACTCACCCCCCCCCCTTCAAACCCCCACCAACAGTCGACATTTTCGTACATCACTCCATATTCTTATCAACTTGAAATTAATTATTAAACAAATGGAGTAATATATTATTGAATTAATAAATTAATTAATAATCTAATATATAAATCAATAGATTGTTAAATAAATTGATAAACTAATTGATAAACTAATTGTTAAATTAATTGTTAAATTATTTGTTAAATAAACTAATTGTTAAATTAATTGTTAAATAAATTGATAAATTAATTGTTAAATTAATTGTTAAATAGATTAATAAATTAACTACCAAATAAATATTTTCATCAATACATTTATTTAAATTTTACAGCATAAATATTTAACTCAATTTTAATATATTTCTATACACGTTCGTGTCCTCTGTCCAATTGACAACTTTATTCCTTTCCAGGCCTGTACATTTGCATTTCTCTGTCCATTCAATAATTTTATTCCTTTCCAGGCCTACACATTTGTATATCTTGTTTATAAATAAATTCATAATACATAAATAATAAATAAATTAATAATAATAAAACAATATTAATAACAGACTACAAAATAATCTTATAAAATAATAAATTAATAAATAATTTAAAATCTAAATAAATAAATAATTTAAATCTAAATAAATAAATGATCTAAATCTAAATTAATAAATAATTTAAATCTAAATAAATAAATAATTCAACTTTAAATAAGTAAATTTATAAATTGACAAACAAAAAATCAATAAATATTCACCATGGCACCTCATACACATGTTTGATATGCTCTGGAACTTTTGGCCCTACTATTTTCGCTAACAGAGACGTCCATTTCTGTAGATTTTGCCAGTTACGAGAGGATTTGTCGACCGACCTGAAGGCAGCACATTGCAAGATCAAGGCCCTGAACGAGAAGTTGGAAACACTAGAGGAATTCGCCGCAATGAACGTAGGAAAGACATCGACGCCTACAGAACCCGTCGTCACAGCCCCTGTACAAACTGCCTCTACACCCTTACCTTCACAGGCACCACCAACTCGCCCACTCGCACTCGCCTCGACCACACGTGTCCTTGCTCGCTCACTCTGGTCGACCGCCCGCTTGCTCGCTACTCCGTGTGTGTAATTCCGTGTATGTGTTAGCGTGTTTCAAGTGTATTTAAGTGCAATTCCGTGTATGTATTAGCGTGTATCAAGTGTATTAAGAGTAATCCCGTGTGTTTATTTCAGTGTAATTCCGTGTGTGTGTTACTCTTTTTTTCTGTGTATTATACGTATACTAGTGTTGCCGTGTGTTTCCGTGTGTTCACGAGTATTTGGAGCTGTTTGTGTTCTATATGGATGTAAGCGATTGTCCCCGAGTGATTGCTCGTCACAGCTCACTTAAGTACCCTACACAAATTTCATTTACTAACTTATTTTATCTCTTTATTTAACTTTATTTTCTTACCTAAACTCATTTATTTACTCTTTATTTCCCATATTTGTGTTGCCAGTTTCCCAACGTGTTTGTTTTTATATTAATTCCACATTTCTATTTATTTTCTATATTGAAATTCTAAAATTCTATATTAATTTCATTCCAGGTATACACTATAAATTCCCTTTGTCCAGTAATTCACCTCACCTCACCTCTCTTCTCCTCCACTCCTAAGGGACGTTAATTCCTGCCTACCTTACTACACCCACCCCAGCCCGATCTCACCTCACCTCTCTTCTCCTCCACTCCCAAGGGACATTAATCCCTATCTACCTTCCTACACCCCTCCCCAGCCCCATCTCACCTCACCTCACCTCACCTCTCTTCTCCTCCACTCCCAAGTGACATCAATCCCTACCTACCTTCCTACACCCCCCCCAGCCCCATCCCATCTCACCTCACCTCACCTCCCTATTGTCACAAACCACAACGTCTATGCTTGCGAGGTTCTGAATTTGTTCAAACCCAAGTCCATAGAAACGCGCGTACCGTAAATATTGGTTTGGGACATACGGGCTCCATTCCTTCTTTCCTCCCTACACCTCCCTCCTACGTCCGCCCTCACTTGCCCCTCCCCCCACTCATCATTCTTCTCGCTCCTCCCCCAACCGACCCCAAACCCCCACTTCCAGTCTGTTCTAACCACATCTCATAATTTCGTTCATCTCAAGTTGAAAGTAATTAATTAACTAGCTAATAAATAATTGATAAATAAATTACTAAATTAAATAATAATTAAATTACTTAATTAAATAATAATTAAATTACTTAATTAAATAATAAATTGATTAAAAAATAATAATAATTATAATAGATTAATAATTTAAATAATAAAGTAAATAATTAACAAATAAATTATTAAATATATCAATAAACAAATTACTAAAAAATAAATAAATTATTTGATAAATATATAAATTACCAGATTAATAAATATATTAATAAGCAAATTACTTAATTTTGTTTAAAGCTAATAAATAAATTAGTAATAAATAACTAAACTTGTAATAAATTTTATAAATTAATTACTAATAAACATCATGGCACCCCAATACACCTGTACATCCTGTTCTGGAACTTTCGGCCCCACAATTTTCGCGAACAGAGACGTCCATTTCTGTAGATTCTGCCAGCTACGTGAGGAGATGTCAACCGACTTGAAGGCAGCACACCACAATATTGAGGCCTTGAGCAAGAAGTTGGAAACGCTTCAAGAATTCACCACACTCAACGTAGGAGTGACACCAACACCGACCGTACCAGTTGACACAGCCCCTGTACTTACTGCCTCTACACCCTCACCTTCACCGGCACTACCAACCACACCGTTACCTCCATCGACAACACCAACAACTTCCACTTCTCCACGGGAGGAGTTCCGCATCGTCAGGAACAACACACGACCCAGGAAGAACATCATACCCATCATTATATACCAAAACCGCTTCAAGATCCTGGCACAAGATGACGATGAAGACGACACCGAGGTCAGGCTGGTTGGTGACTCCATGGTAAGGGGTCAACTCTCCGAGTTTTGTGGTCGAGCACCCAAGTCTAGGAAGCGCTTCTGTATCCCAGGTGCCGGCCTAGACGACGTGACCGACGTAGTGGATGAAGTGACAAGACAGGCCCCCGACAACACCACGTACGTCATCCACATCGGAACCAACAATGTAATGAAGAATAGATCAGAAGACCTCCTCAACAAGTACCGACAGATGATCGCGAAGTTCAAGGAAAAAACGAATAACATCATACTTTCTGGAATCATCCCACGCAGACCAGCCGACACTCGTTTTTACAACACCGCTACCAGCATCAACCGACGACTTGCCAGCATCTGCAACGAGGAGAACATTGATTTCATCAACACCTGGGATAAGTTTTATTTCGACGACTCGTTATTCTCAGATGATGGTGTCCATCTGAACTAGGTAGGATCAGCCCGTTTCGGACGTTTGCTGAACGACGCGGTCATCAACAATCTATAAAAAAACGGGACTACCCAGGTACGTCAAGGTCAAGTAACGTAAAACAAATAAATAGAGTAAACCGAAATAGCTTAAAGGTATTTTACGTAAAAGCTCGCAGCATCCATAACAAATTTACAGATTTAGAAGAATTAACTTTCACAGAAAATTATGATATAATCGGCATAACCGAATCGTGGCTAAATACGGGAAACAGAGATTTCTTAGCAGAGTATAAAATTCCCGGTTACACAATATTTGAAAAAGGACGAACAAATAAAAGGGAAGGCGGAGTTCTATTATATATTAAAGACGATATCAAAGCCACATATTGATAACGTATATACACTATATATACTCATTAGAAATAAAAATAATTGTGGGGTGAAACTTTTGTTAGCTTTATTATACAGACCCCCAGCCCAACCAGTACAAACCGATCGTGATATCTATGAGCAATTAAACGAAATTATTAACACGCAATATTCCATAATTCTTGGTGACTTTAATTTACCAGTAACAAAGTGGGGAGAACCGTTATCAGCTCATTATGGTCAAGATCTTTACACTAACTTAAAAGAGAGCTCCCTTATCCAATTTGTCAACAGCCCAACTCGTGGAAATAACGTTCTTGACCTAGTATTTGCAACAAACGAAGACATGATAGAGAATACTAACGTAGGTGAAGAATTTACCAATAGCGACCACCGCATAATAACTTTCAGTATAAATTTTAACAAAAGCGACATAAAGTACAGCTACGAAAAAATCCCCAATTTTATAAAAGCCAATTTCAACCAACTCAGATTGATACTAAAAGAAACCGACTGGATATGTCTGCGAGACACTATTGACATAAATACACAATGGAATATTTTCACTAATGCGTACACAAAAGCGGTCAGGGATAGTATACCACTAAAAAACCGACGTCCAGCACAAAACTTAAAGCCCAAGTGGTGGAGTAAAGATATAGCCGACTGTTTACGAGCCAAAAAGAACGCCCATAATAGAGTAAAAATCACAGCCAACAATGATGACTGTGCCAAGGTTACAGACTTACGAAGAAAAGCCAAAAAGTTAATCAAACAGAGTAAAAAAACAATTGAAAAACACGTTGCAAATCAGAGTAAGACGAACCCGAAAGAGTTCTACAGTTATATTCGACAAAAGAAAGTACTTACGTCAACTATCGGACCAATTCTTGATGAAAATGGGGACTTTATGACAGATGAAGAGCGAATGAGTAGTATCCTAAATACTTTCTTTGCATCAGTCTTTACTACAGAAAACCCGAACGATATACCAGCCGAAACAACAGTCCAAAACGAAAACACCGAAGTATTAAATAATATCAGCATAACAGAATTTGACGTAATCAAATGTATTGATAAATTAAATGTAAATAAGTCACCTGGGCCCGACACGATTTCCCCTCGCGTAATAAAGGAAGTAAAAAGCGAAATAGTAAAACCTCTGACTCTGCTATTTGATTATTCTTTACACACTGGAACAATACCTGATGAATGGAAGCTCGCTAACGTAACATCAATATTTAAAAAAGGCAGCAAATCTTTACCTAGTAACTATCGCCCTATCAGCCTAACCTCAGTAGTATGCAAAATATTAGATACAATCATACGAGATAAACTTACAAATCACTTAAAGGAAAACAACTTACTCAGAGACACTCAACACGGTTTTCGCAATAAACGCTCTTGCCTAACGAACCTATTAGACTTTTTAAACGACATTTTTAACGAATAAGATAAGAGTAAAGCAGTAGACATAATTTATCTAGATTTCCAAAAAGCCTTTGACAAAGTTCCCCATAAACGTTTAATAAGTAAATTAAAATCTCACAGAATCCAAGGCGACACCGTAAGATGGATAGAGAACTGGCTAAGAAACCGTAAACAACGCGTGGTAATAAATGGGAAATAATCTAACTGGACTGGCGTTATGAGTGGGGTGCCGCAAGGGTCAGTTTTAGGGCCAATCCTATTATTAGTTTACATAAACGATATAGATGAAGGTCTCTCATGCATAATATCGAAGTTTGCCGATGATACTAAAATTGCAAATACAGTACTCACTAATGCACAAACTAAAGAAATTCAAGATAATCTCGATAAATTGTCGAATTGGGCGAATACTTGGCAAATGTCCTTTAATGCAGATAAATGTAAAGTACTCCACATCGGACATCGTAACGTAACAGCAAACTACTCGTTAAATGGTAATCAACTTAAAAGCGTGGACCAAGAGACAGACTTAGGGGTAACAATATCAAGTAACCTAAAACCCAGTCAGCAGTGTACGAAAGTAATTAAGAAAGCAAATAAAACTATCGGCTTTATTGGCAGAGCATTCGAGTATAAGTCTAAAGATACAATCCTCACTTTATATAATTCCTTGGTCCGTCCCCTTATGGAATATTGTGTCCAAGCATGGTGCCCGTACTACCAGAAAGATATAGTAAAATTGGAACGAGTCCAACGTAGAATTACTAAAAGGATACCAAGTCTAAGAAACAAAACGTATGAGGAGCGACTAAATGAATTGAATCTATTCCCATTAGCACAACGTAGATTGAGAGGCGACTTAATCCAGGTATTCAAAATAATCAAAGGCATAGACAATATGGACTGCAACAAATATTTCAATATCGATCAATCAAACTATACGAGAGGTAATGGCTGCAAAATCATAGGTAAATCTTTTAATTCACACGAATCCAAGAATTTCTTTTTTAACCGAGTCGTCAACTTATGGAATGGGCTCCCCGTAACGTAATAGAATGTAACACTGTAGACAGTTTCAAACGTCGCCTAGATAAACACCTTGCATCTAATCCCCGACTTTCGATGTTTACTAATGAATAATTTTTGTCCATTACAGGTGGCAAGTTAGCCAAATTTCAACTACTTTCTATCTTTCCTATAAAATTTCCTTGTGGAGTTTTTCTACCAACCCCACAAGGTTCCGACTCCTGACTTTATTTCCTGTACGGCTCAGGCCGGAGGGAGTGGAGGGTGGGGAGGGAGCCTTCTACTTTGCTATCCTTATCTACGACTATCACTGGGGAGAAATTCTTTCTCCACCAGTAACCTTCTAATCAGATCACCCCGTGTGGACCGTAAGGTCTGTTGTGGTCTGTGATTCTATGTAACTGTATGTAACTACACCTTCTTCACAGGAGGAATTCTGCGTCGTCAGGAACAACACACGACCCAGGAAGAACATCATACCCATCACTACATGTCAAAACCGCTTCAAGATCCTGGCACAAGACGACGATGAAGACGACACCGAGGTCAGGCTGATTGGTGACTCCATGGTAAGGGGTCAACTCTCCGAGTTTTGTGGTCGAGCACCCAAGTCTAGGAAGCGCTTTTGCATCCCAGGTGGCGGCCTAGACGACGTGACTGACACAGTGGAAGAAGTGACACGCCAGGCCTCCGACAACACCACGTACGTCATCCACGTCTGAACCAACGACGTATTGAAGACCCGATCAGAGGAGCTACTCAACAAGTACCGTAAGATGATTGGTAAGTTCAAGGAGAAAACTAACAACAAAATACTTTTTTGAATCATCCCCTGCAGACAAGCCGACACTCGCTTCTACAACACCGCCACCAGCATCAACCGACAACTTGCCAGCATCTGCAACGAGGAGAACGTCGATTTCGTCAACACCTGGAACAACTATTTTGATGACTCTTTATTCTCAGATGATGGTGTCCATTTGAACCAGGTAGGATCAGCCCGCTTCGGACGTCTGCTAAACAATGCGGTCATCAACAATCGATAAAAAAACGGGACTACCCAGGTACGTCAAGGTCAGGTAACGTAAAACTAATAAATAGAATAAACCGAAATAGCTTGAAGGTATTTTACGTAAACACTCGCAGCATCCATAACAAATTTACAGATTTAGAGGAATTAACTTTCACAGAAAATTATGATATAATCGGCATAACCGAATCGTGGCTAAATACTTAAAGCAGAGATTTCCTAGCAGAGTATAAAATTCCCGGTTACACAATATTTGAAAAAGGACGAACAAATAAAAGGGGAGGTGGATTTCTATTATATATTAAAGACGATCTCAAACCAATCCTATTATCAAAGCCACATATTGATAACGTAGATACACTATATATACTCATTAGAAATAATTGTGGGGTGAAACTTTTGTTAGCTTTATTATACAGACCCCCAGCTCAACCAGTACAAACCGACCGTGATATCTATGAGCAATTAAACGAAATTATTAACACGCAACATTCCATAATTCTTGATGACTTTAATTTACCAGTAACAAAGTGGGGAGAATCATTATTAGCTCATTATGGTCAAGACCTTTATACTAACTTACAAGAAAGCTCCCTTATCCAATTTGTCAACAGCCCAACTCGTGGAAATAATGTTCTTGACTTAGTATTTGCAACAAACGAAGACTTGATAGAGAATAGTATACGAGATAAACTTACAACAGTGACCACCAAAAACCAGCCTGTGAGTACCCTTGCAAGCACTATTGACAAACACTGGGAAAGTGTTTGTCAAGATTCTGAGTACTGGAGAAGGTGGTGGAGTTCTTGCAGACCACAACACCTGAGACACACTACCAGGTCTTCTCCACCACTTGACATCACTCCAACCACCACTACTGCCACTGCTACCACTGGGACTGACACCACACCGACCAGCACTTCAATCACTACAGCTGCCACCAGGCCTGACACCTCACCACCCGTCTCTCCCACAATCACAACTGACACAGGGACTAACACTACACCAACTTCCCCAGTCACCATCCCTACAGTGATCAACAACACCACACCACAAGGTGATACTGAGGAGACCAACCCCAACAGTGTAAGTCTTGCAACCAGTCCCCATCCACCCCCAGTTGCTTCAGGCACCCCCCCCCCACCAGAAATCGTGGGGGAAAAAGAAGAGAAAAGGGGAAGACTAGGAACCCCTCTCAGCAGCAGCAGGGTAACAAATCAAAGTACCACCACACACCTAATCATCAGAACACCACTCAACGACCAAGACAGGCTCCAGTAAAGGTGTGTGAGTACTGCAAAAGAAGAGGACATATTGTAGAGGACTGCCACCATCGCACTGCTGACCAGCGACAGGCACGTCTTCTCAGGCAGATACTGGCAGAGGGAAGACACTCAGATCCCCCATTCCCCTCTGCAGCACCTCCTCAGCCAAATCTACCTCTTCAGCCAAATCTGCCACAATCCCGACCTACCTTTCCACAGCCTGACACCTGGAGACAGAACCAGGGTGTGCAGTGGATCCCTACACACCAGTATCCTTATATTACCACCCCACAGCAACGACAACACACCCTAACCCACTTCCCTCTTCCATCATGGCACGTCCAGGGCCAGGGTGTGTCCGTCACCAAATAAAGATCCTCTCTGCCAATGTAAGAGGTCTCCGTACGAACATTGGGGACCTAACCCACAACTGTGTGCTGCGACACAGCATAGACATTGTTGTGGTGACAGAGACTTGGCTTAACAGTGAGGTGGAGCCCACATTCGGCAAAATATGTGGCTATACCCACTGGACCAGGAAGGACCGCCAAGAACGAGCAGGAGGCAGGGTGGCTGTATGCTTCAAGGAAGGCCTTCAGTCCCAGCTACTAGATGTGGTAACACCTCCCGAGATGGAAGCCATGTTTTTCCGAGTAGTACTGGCTGACCGTTCGGCCCTCCTGATTTGTGCTATGTACCACCCCCCAAGACAGGGACCTGCCTCACTCCACTACCTGTCAGAGAAACTGGATGACCTGCTGATACTTCACCGTTGTAGCCACGTCCTGGTGGTGGGTGACCTCAACCACCACCTGGAGCAGCAAGCCTACGAAAACCTCCTGGATGTACAGGGCTTGATAGACCATGTAACCTTCCCCACACACGAACGGGGAGGGACGCTGGACCCTGTCATCTCTGACCTTCAGGAGGACACCCTTTGCTGTCACCAGCTGGGACCCGTGGGCAGCTCTGACCACCATGCTGTCCTGACCAAGGTTAATGTAGGTGTGGCAAGGGACGAGGCCACCACCCGCACTATTTGGATGTGGGACAAGGCTGACTGGTTATCCTTGCGACGTGACCTGCAACAAACTCCATGGACAACCCTGCTCCAAGGAGGGTCAGAGAGTATGGCACGTGCCTTCACATCTCGCCTCTTAGCCCTCCAGAATCGCCATGTGCCACACCGGAGCTACACTACCAGACCCAAGGACCAGCCCTGGTTTGGCTACCGCTGCCGTGCTGCTGCTGAGGAAAAGTACTCTGCGTGGATACAGTACAAAAGGAATCCAACTCAGCACAACAAAAGCCAGCACCGTGCAGCTTGTAGGAGGATGGTAGCCACCTGCAAATGGGCAATGAGTAGGTCGGAGGAGGATCTGAAGAAGAAAATCCGAGGTCCTGGTGTGGGAAACAAGACTTGGTGGTCCCTTGTTAAGGAAAAGCAGGGAACCAGCTGCCAAGATGTAATTCCTCCCCTCACCAGGCAAGATGGAACAGTTGCCACCAGCAGCAAGGAAAAGGCCCAGCTGTTCGCCACCCTCTTTGCAGAAAAGATGAGAATGGAAGACCCACATCTACCCCCACCTAGTCTTGACCAGCAGTGTGAGGAGATCGTCACTGAGGTGAGAGTGACGCTGATGCAGGTGGAGCGACTACTACGGGAGCTGAATACCAAGAAAGCCACTGGCCCTGATGATGTCAGTCCGCAGATATTGAAACGCTGCGCCAGTGAGCTGTGTGTCCCTCTCACCACTGTCTTCTCTGCCTGCATAAGAGAGAACACCTGACCTTCAATGTGGAAGGAAGCTCGTGTGGTTCCCGTCCATAAAAGAAGCTCCAGGTCTGATCCCAAGAACTATAGGCCAATTTCCCTGCTGTCAGTAATAGGAAAGGTGTTTGAGAAGGTGGTGGCTGATGTAGTCTGTCATCACCTGTCCAACAACTACCTCCTCTCTGACCAGCAGTTTGGCTTCAGACCAGGCAAGTCCACCTCTGACTTGCTAATGCTTCTCACCAGAGACTGGCAGGATGCCGTAGACGACGGCCTGGACACTGTTGTGGTTGCCCTAGATATAGCAGGTGCCTTCGACAGAGTGTGGCATGGAGGGCTGTTGGAAAAGCTCCGTGCCAAAGGCATCCAAGGTGACCTTCTTCACCTCCTGGGCAACTACCTTCAAGGATGGACACTCCAGGTAGTTGTAAATGGGCAGGCATCTGAGTCCCTCCCAGTGGAGGCATCAGTCCCACAGGGCTCAGTGCTGGGACCAGTCCTCTGGAACATATATATAGATGACCTACTCCAGCAGCTGCCATCGATCTCAGCCTATGCTGATGACTGTACTCTCTCCTGTACATACCCTCGACATGACGGTGGACAAGTGGCCGACGAGATCAATCATCAGCTAAGGGTAATACAGGAGTGGGGTGAACGTTGGCAGGTAACCTTTGCCCCAGACAAGACGCAAGCAATGGTTGTCTCTCGATCCCCTACTGCTGGGACAGTAGTGGAAGGGAGAGTACACTTTGATGGTGTCCCTCTTCCACTCCAGGTAGCCATCAAAATCCTAGGAGTGGAGGTGGATCGAGGGCTCAGATTTGATGGACACATCAGACACATTGCCCAAAAAGCCTCCCACAGAGTGTCCTCCTTACGTAGGATAGCGAGTCTCCTGGACAGGAGTGGAAGGCTTGTACTCTATAAGGCCCAGATAAGGCCATATATTGAGTATGCTTCCCTCTCCTGGATGTCGTGTGCTGCCTCGCATATAAAGAGGCTGGACAATATCCAGAGACGGGCCCTACGTTTGGTTGAAGCTGCAGGACCTCCTATACAGCCACCACCCACAAGCAACATTGACTCTCTAGAACACCGCAGGGATGTTGCAGCACTGGTGGTGTTCCACAAGGCACTAGTGCAAGAGGTGCCACACCTGGCAGGGTTGTGCCTGCCTCCAAGGATCACTACACGGGTCACAAGAATGGTGACAAATGGGGGTGACACAGTGGAGGTGCCACATTCCCATTCCTGTCAACACCAGCGAACATTTGTGGGCCGTGTATCCCGGATGTGGAACATCTTCACTACATGTATCCCTAACATACGGGATATGAACACTCAAAGTGTAAAGATGGCAGCACATAAATGGAGGGGATTGCAGCCCACTCCACTGTCCCTTATCACTTAAAAGAAACTATTAAGTGAAGTTGAGTGTAACAGTGCAGTGAAGTGTATATAATGTAAAGTGAAGATAGGACAGTGATATATAATTGTCTATGTTACTATTGTTGCCCTTCAAATAGGTAACACATGATAGTGTTCCTTTGGGCAGTGAACAACTACTGATGTTTAGAAAAAAAAAAAAAAAAAAAAAAATCACTTAGAGGAAAACAACTTACTCAGAGACACTCAGCACGATTTTCGCAATAAACGCTCTTGCCTAACGAACCTATTAGACTTTTTAAACGACATTTTTAACGAAAATGATAAGAGTAAAGCAGTAGACATAATTTATCTAGATTTCCAAAAAGCCTTCGACAAAGTTCCCCATAAACGTTTAATAACTAAATTAAAATCTCACAGAATCCAAGGCGACACTGTAAGATGGATAGAGAACTGGCTAAGAAACCGTAAACAACGCATGGTAATAAATGGGAAATCATCTAACTGGACTGGCGTTACGAGTGGGGTGCCGCAAGGGTCAGTTTTAGGGCCAATCCTATTCCTAGTTTACATAAACGATATAGATGAAGGTCTCATGCATAATATCGAAGTTTGCCGATGATACTAAAATTGCAAATACAGTACTCACTAATGCACAAACTAATAAAATGCAAGATAATCTCGATAAATTGTCGAATTGGGTGAATACTTGGCAAATGTCCTTTAATGTAGATAAATGAAAAGTGCTCCACATCGGACATCGTAACATAACAGCAAACTACTCATTAAATGGTAATCAACTTAAAAGCGTGGACCAAGAGACAGACTTAGGGGTAACAATATCAAGTAACCTAAAACCCAGTCAGCATTGTACGAAAGTAATTAAGAAAGCAAACAAAACTATCGGCTTTATTGGCAGAGCATTCGAGTATAAGTCTAAAGATACAATCCTCACTTTGTATAATTCCTTGGTCCGTCCCCTTATGGAATATTGTGTCCAAGCCTGGTGCCCGTACTACCAGAAAGATATAGTAAAATTGAAACGAGTCCAACGTAGAGTTACTAAAATGATACCAAGTCTAAAAAACAAAATGTATGAGGAGCCACTAACTGAATTGAATCTATTCCCATTAGCACAACATAGATTGAGAGGTGACTTAATCCAGGTATTTAAAATAATCAAAGGCATAGATAATATGGACTGCAACAAATATTTCAATATCGATCAATCAAACTACACAAGAGATAACGGCTGTAAAATCATAGGTAAATCTTTTAATTCACACGAATCGAAGAATTTATTTTTCAACAGAGTCGTCAACTTATGGAATGGGTTCCCCCGTAACGTAATAGACTGTAATACCGTAGACAGCTTCAAACGTCGCTTAGATAAACACCTTGCATCTAATCCCCGACTTTCGATGTTTACTAATGAATAATTTTTGCCCATTACAGGTGGCAAGTTAGCCAAATTTCAACTACTTTCTATCTTTCCTATAAAATTTCCTTGTGGTGTATTTTCTGCCAACCCCACAAGGTTCTGACTCCTGACTTTATTTCCTGTACGGCTCAGGCCGGTGGGAGTGGAAGGTGGGGAGAGAGCCTTCTACTTTGCTATCCTTATCTACGACTATCACTGGGGAGAATTTCATTTTCCACCAGTAACCTTCTAATCAGATCACCCTGTGTGGACCGTAAGGTCTGTTGTGGTCTGTGATTCTATGTAACTCACACGTGAAAATGTCTAAATGCATAAGTAGTAGGCTACATTCCCGATTCACAGTAAATAAATGTGAACAGCTAAGTACGTATATATGTTTTCTTCCTCGAATCCTTTTGTATAAGACTGAAAATCCACATACACATGATCCCCAACAGCATGTGCATGTCATTTGGAGTCTGGAGAGAGTTATTTCAGTACGGAAAACTTGGAGGGGAAGAGGTGTGACGAATTCACACACACACACACACACACACACTAGACATGGAGCGGCTCAATAAGGCCCAAGCAGAGGTAATGACCCCTGCAATAAAAAACAACAACAACGAGGAATGGTGTTAGGATTGAGAGGGTAGAGGTTGGGGGGTGATAGTGAGGGAGGGGTAGGAAGGACAGGGAGGGAGATAAGGAGGAGTTGTTGGAGAGCTTAGTAACATCAACTGCATGTGTGTGGTCTTACCCCCTACCCCTCCCAACCACATGTCGGAGAGAGAGAGGGGGTGGGGAGTATTACTATGTTTTTACACACACATACACAGGCAGAGAGATCTGATATTCTATAGTGAAAAGGTATACACTTTATATATTTTTTAAATTGATATTTATAAATTATGATACGTATAATATATATTGAATATTTTAGGTAAACAAGACACAATGTGAAGTAGTGAAAAGGTACACAATTTACACATTTTTTATGGTTATTTGGAAATTAGCATATATAACTTATATTATAGGTACAGTTGAAACACGGAAAAGAAGTAAATGTCTCCAAATGTTGCATATTCTCTCGTCACTTGATCTTCACTCACCATCTTTTGTCTATACACTGTTCTTTTCTCTTCCATCACTATCACTCAGTAACACTCATTATCTTATATGTCATAATATGCCTCTAAATGCTCCTCATCATCATGTAGCACAGATAACCCATTTTGTTAGAACGTGGTGTTTTCCCTCATCAAAGAGAGAGAGAGAGAGAGAGCAGGATTACACACACATACAGAGTGATGTTACAGTGAAGTTTCTCTCTCTCTCAGTACTTCAGAGAGAGTGCGAGAGAGAGAGAGAGAGAGCGAGCGAGCGAGATGGGTGGAGACGCTATAGTATTTCCTGTACCGTGACTCTAGGGGTACTTAGGATTATAAAAGCAGAAAAGGAATGGGGAGGAGAAAAGAGACTTATTTGTGTGTGTGTGTGTGTCAAACTCTCTCTCTCTCTCTCTCTCTCCTAAGATATAATATAGGGTAGGCTGTTATAACAGGTTATCTATAGAGATGGATTCAACATTACTGAAAAGTTGTACAGTAGAGGAAATGTTGTGAAGGAAATCCCAAATATAATATTTTCCTTTTTCCCACCTTGGTCTGTGCGTTCACTGGTGCATACGCGCAAACCCAGGCATCCTTCACTATACCAATCTTCCCAGTCATTACTGTATCCTTGTTCCCTTCCTTCCATTTCCGTCCATTCCCTTCCACACCCTCCCAGACACCAACAATGCACACCCTTCCTTTACTCTCCCTTTACTCTTTTCGTCCATATTACGCTTCCTTCCCACAACACACTCTTTCCTCCATCCACACACTCTTCCACCCCAAATCCTTTCATATGGATTTCAGATACCCCACACAAATCTATCTTACTCATTTTGAAACACTCCACAATCACTATTTTTCACCTCATTCACCATTCCATTCACATTGATTGCTGCCACTCATATTCTTCCCCTTTCCTACCCCCCCACCAGGCCAGATTGGAGATCCCTCCCCGCCACTAGCCGCAGCTTTCTGTCCGCCCATTGTGAGGCCACTGGTGGCTGGTAAGGCCAACACAACACTCATTCACAGAGGGACACGGGACAAAAATTGTCAAGCTTAAAAAAAAAAACATCAGATAATAATAAAAAAGAAAATGCAGATTTAACACTTATATAAATATTATGATTATAATTTAAAAATAATTTCGTCATTAAAGCTATTAAAAAAGGAAATTAAAACCTAGGTGGGTTAACCTACTGTGCCCCCACACCGTCTCTCCCTTCAGCTTCACCCCCAGCCTTTACAAAATAGAATAATGGTAACATTAGGAAGGTGTCCCTCGAGGTCACCACGTGGTGGCGGGTGAGACTTACCTACCCATCCATATGGAGGGATAGGTTACCGAGGTGCTTTGTAGAAAACACTTCTCAATACTCCATGGTAGCCACTGCACAATGGCTGCACTTCATACCTCATTGATTACGATACTGCCACTGTGCAAAGCCATCTTTCCTCAATGTTTGTTTCCCGTCTTTGTTCCTTAGACCAATTTCCTTCTCACTCTGATCATCTCATCCAGTCCCGTCCAATCATGTAAATCTCTCTCTGCCAATCTCTTCCCTACACTACACATCTTCTCCACACATCCCTCACCGAATCTGGCCATCTTTACCTCAGTCCCCTTTTCCTTTCCTTGCTGATCCCCTTTACTTCCTTCAATATTTTCCACTTTCCCTTTCACTCTGGCCAAATTCATCCCATGTCTCCCTCTCGTCTAGCCATCCTTCATCCTGTTTCTCCTTCGTCCGACCATCCTTCAACTTTTCCATCTCCACTTAACCATCCTTCATCTAATCTCTTCCTCACTTGTCCATCCTTCATCTTTCCCACTTCTCAGCCCTCGTTTTCATCTCTCTTGCCACCCTTATCTTTCCTCCTACCATCCTTCCCATCTCTCCTTCACTGACCATCCTCCATCCTTTCCATCTCTCCTTCACTGACCATCCTCCATCCTTCCCATCTCTCCTTCACTGACCATCCTTATCCTTTTATAATTAAAAGCCTCCTGTAACACCGTAATAATCTTCACCTGCCGAGAAGGAAAACAAAGCTGCTATATTTATTCCATACCTTGAACCCCAACTGTAACCTGGCAATAATATTATTCTTATAGGGGAAGGGAGTGGCTACGTGCCTGGCATTTCCAGACCAACAGCCCCCAGTACTTGGAGCGGACATGCCCCTACCTAGACCTACCTAACCGTGTGTGTGTCTACCAAAATACAATACAATATATAGAGAGAATATAGAGCTCCAAGCAGGGGGCATCTAAAAACAACAAGGGTCCAACTACAACAACAAAACTAACTACTCTGAAACAAACAACAACAAAACTAACTACTCTGAAACAAACAACAACAACACTACAGTACCGTGAAATAAAACAGCAAATCGCCTTAGTAATACAACATTGGCCAGGACAGTGGGTCAAAACAAATGTATAGGTTTCACACTCACTCAACCTGCCACGACGGGTTGCTCCAGCGATGGTGGAACACAGTGTTAACCAACCTGAAAAGAACTTATTTAATATTCTGTACAACTTTGTTCATACATATACGGAAAGTCTGTTATATCCGATAAGAAAATTATTTAGTATACTGTACAACTCTGTTCATACATAAGGTAAATCTGTTATTACTGCTAAATTAATGTAAGGCATTACGTCATAATAATAATAATATTAATAATAATAATCCCAACACCAAGGCTGGAGTTTACCACATTTCATATAATTATTACAAATCTGTATATATAGGTAAAACAGGACGTGATTTAAACATACAACACAAATATTCCTGCAAAACTCAACACAAATAATGCACTGTTTGTCCACTTATATGACAACAACCATGTCATCAACTGGTCTGAGTCCAAGTTAGTGTACAAATCAAATAACGTAGGATAGTAGAATCAATGTATATTAAAACAATATATAATTTCAACAACTGTAAAGGCACATACAAATTACATGCTATCATGAGACATCTAGTGGAAAAATCGGTATTTTTACAGTAAACCTGGGTTCAGTAAAACGTATATATTAGTATGTTTTACCACTAATTAGGACCATTCTAAGACTATTTTCTTCAATGGTGTTTCTCTCGGAAATGCCCCGTTTTCATACCCCATGCAAACTTGATGGAGAGCCTGGGAATCCGGGGTTTTGGGTGTGAGAAAACATGCTGTACACTATGGCGTTGCCTTTATAATACACTTCCTAACTTTGTTTCTCTTAGAAATTAATCGTTTTCGAGATATGCCCCCGTTTTCATACCCCATACAAACTTGGGGGAGAGCCTGCGAATACGGGGTTTTGGGTGGGGGAAAACACTATCAGTGTTGCAAATGTTGTAATATTCACTCCACTTGTGGCTTTATTGGCTATATTTTGTTTTGGGAATACTGTGTTTGAGCGTCCTGTATCCATCTACGTTCCTGGATATTTACCCGGTAACTACTATTTGTTATACCGGTTTTATGCCCAGGTTAGGCCCGGTAGTTAGCCCAGGTTAGGTCCCGGTAGTCTGTCGTGGTCTAGGTTAGGTTAGGTCAGGTCAGGTTAGGTAATACTAATTCCCAAAATAACCATTTGATTTGAATATCTAGCCTAACCCAAGCCAACACGTGTTGTAACGCTGCTGTTTGGGCTATAATTGTATTTTATTGTATTGGTCTCGAACTTTGTTATTTCGCTTTTATTTCCGGTTTCAAGTGTTTATTTAAGACAATTACATATTATAAAGGCAACGCCATAGTGTACAGCATGTTTTCTCCCACCCAAAACCCCGGATTCCCAGGCTCTCCCCCAAGTTTGTATGGGGTATGAAAACTGGGCATATCTCAAAAACGGGGCATTTCCGAGAGAAACGCCATTGAAGAAAATAGTCTTAGAATGGTCCTAATTAGTGGTAAAACATACTAATATATACGTTTTACTGAACCCAGGTTTACTGTAAATTTACCGAAAAATCCCTACCTACCCCCAAATTCAACCCCCTTGAGCTACACCTGGTCCTACCATAGCACCTCACCTTAGTTCCCCTGACCTCCCTACCCACACCCTCTCGTCTTGTATAATATACTTGTATATACTTATGTTCAACACGCTGGGCAACTCCTCTGATGTAAGATAGTGAAAAGGTTAATGAGGGAGTATTACAGTGTTGGTAAATATGGAGCAAATGATTCCTTCAAACTATTCCAAGCAACAACAGGCAATCATTACTTTCGTTAGCCTGGCTCTGATTCCTGGCATACTTTGGAGGAATCAAGGCGCTCCAATGAACCACAAGTGTCCTATATAAACTATCCCATAAAATGCTAATCCCTTAATATAATATACACAACATGGTATGAATCCTTACCTTAACGACGAGAAGAGTTTTGCTGGACAAGCCACTGTAGCCTTATGTTGCCTTGGTGACATTAACACTGGTTTGTCGTTCACGGACACAACACCACCACAACCACCAACACTCCCTTGGTGACATTAACACTGGTTTGTCGTTCACGGACACAACACCACCACAACCACCAACACTCCCCTGGTGACATTAACACTGGTTTGCCGTTCACGGACACAACACCACCACAACCATCAACACTCATCTTGAGGCTGCACTAGGCTACTTGATAGACAATGCTGTACTACTGTATTGTCTCTGGTATTGTAACACACAGCGCCATCCATTGTACACGTCTGTAACAAAAAGATAAGGAAAATTTGCATAAAAGTTCCACGCGGCAAATATTTACAATTTATGTTTAGTTCAATGTGGAATTATGTAATGTGTTCGTGTGTAATGAATATAATTGGCGGTTGCACTTACTCTTGCCAAATAGCATTTCGAAAAATCGTGATCGTAGCAGAATAGTAAGACAAATAAGAATGACCTCGCTGTTGCTGGGCCTAATATCAATGAATCAATGTGTTCCATAATGTGGATAACTTTAATCAACTTCTCAACACAATGTAAACTCCAAACACCAAACCTAAAACCACCTTCATCTCTACTTGTAACTAAAGTACCAACCAGGCCTGTATACCATCACCGGAATTGGTCACTGTGTAATACATGTAGCCTATATGAGTTTCTGTTCCAATAATATTATACCCAAAACCATAAGGACCCCAAAGTATAAAACACAAGTTAAATAATCTACATGTACACCGGAGTAGCAATCTCTAATTAAAACTCAAAGTACTTACATTATACTTAGAAGAATATAAGGAGAATGTGAGTAACCACACCTTGACACTGCCAAGTGTGGAGCTACAATGTGCGAGGTAAGACCAACATGACCAAGGATTCTAGTACTGGAGAAGGACACACCACTCAACGTTATTTTCCTGTTGACAATCTGGCTGGCTGGGACGGTGGCTCCTCTAACGGCCGGTAGGAATCAACACTACACCTCCTGTCTGCTTCCCTTTATCGTGATTATTATTAAGTCGGATTGTCTTTACTAGTACCGTCCAGGACCTTTAATACGAATTATTTGGCAATAAAATGAATAATTTTATTGATTATTTATAAAATATCATATATTTTAATGCGTCCACCTCGGCACTGTATGGTGTTAGTAGCCCGTGACTCTTGTGAGGCCCCGAGATTATCGAGTGTCACACTAGATGAGACAGTGGAGCTTCATGGTGTTGGTAGCTGCTCTTGTGTCCCACTACATAATAAATTACGATAATATCTACAACAAAGCCCTAATATATTGCTAAATATCTATGCCTACCATTTATGTATATACACTACCGCCCAAATGTTCCTTACTTCGGCCAACCAGTTTCCAACTTTTAGATTCATTTGTATCGTCTTTTTCTGGTTGACACCGAGACAGTCATGAACATCTGAAGCAGCCTTTGTTAATATAATATAACACTCTTTTATATTCAGTCAATCAATGCAATTCTGCCTCTACCCGTTTAGCTAATAATAATATTTTTCTGGTTGACACCGAGACAATCATGAACATCTAAAGCAGCCAGAAAACAAAGTTCACGCACTTTTGGGCGGCAGTGTACAGTCGAGCACCACAATCTCTAGCCCATATAAGTTGAAGACCGAGATCTGTATGCACAGGGGTGCTGATGGTGTAATGGTTAGCACACTCGCCTGGCACGCGAGAGATCCCGGGTTGGCTGGCCTATGTCCCTGTTCACCTAGCAGTATGTAGGTACCCGGCTGTAAAAACAAGGATATCAACCTTGTAGACTTGGGGAAAATATGTTGATGTAATAAGACTGACTGTCTTAATGACCAACACGAGTCGATAGGCATAAAACCCTAAATTTCTTCTTCTTCTGTATGCACTACTCAGAAAAAATTGGTATGGCCACAGGAAACCCTCTTTCCCCTGTTTTGGCTAATCTATACATGGAATATTTCGAGGATAATTTGTTAGGTACAATCAAAGAACCAAATGTAACGTGGCTAAGATATGTGGATGATGTATTATGTTTTTGGCCTGATCATCTAGATGTTAATGATTTTTTGGAGAAATTGAACTCACGTTTCCCTTCCATCAAGTTTACTCATAAATTTGAACAAAATAACACTCTTCCATTTTTAGATTTTAGATTTAGGATTTAGGATCCTGAATATTTAAATGCAGAGATTAAAACAATTTTAGAAATTAGACAGAAATTAAAATACCCAGTGAACATTCTTAATCAGTGTCATAATACAGCAAAGAAATATTTTTATTACGTAAAATGTATATACAGTACAATGTATATTACGCCAAATCGCAAAATAGTTGTTCTTCCATTCCATGAAAACTTTCTTGATGGTATTCAGGTACTGAAGAAACTATATGTACAAGTCGTGTTTAAATATGATAATACAGTTCAAAAAGCTCTCATCAAGAATAGTCCAGAAAATGACTGGTGTAATATATAAAATTCCATGTAGGGACTGTGACCAGCTTTATATAGGACAGTCTGGTAAAGATATAAAAACTAGAGTATCACAACATACATATAGTGTCAAGGTGGGACAACAAAGTAGTGGATTATTTCAACATTAAGATATCAATGATAACCATATCAATTGGGCTGGTTCTAAAGTTTTACTTAAGGCAAAATGTTTCTATGAAAGACATGTCATTGAATCTTGTATGATTTCTAATACATATGATAAAAATGTAAATATGAGCTATGGTCATTTCAAGTGTAACAAAGTGTATATATATATATGGTATATATATATATTGCAAAATAATCACAGGAGAAATAATACTAAGTACTTTCATATATTACATCCTCAGACAGAGTGAAACATAAAAGGGTATAGTCGGAGTACATATTCACATAGGCGGTGGTGGAGCTAAAAGAAACCTCACCTCACCTCACCTCACCTACCTAGATTAGTCTGGCGAACTGATCAAGAGTTACTCTGGGACAATTCCCTCGACACCTTATATGTATGGTCTCATTAAAACCCATAAGCCAGATAATCCTCCTAGACCTATAACAAGCTCCATTGGATCAGTAACATAATTATAAACTTTCTAAGTGGTTAGTCACACTACTGTCTCCATTTGTAGGAACGGTCTCAGAATATTTCGTTAAAAACAGTGAGGATCTTGTGAACAAGATAAAAACACTAAAAGTATTGTACCCGTATAAATTAGTCAGTTTTTATTTTAAGTCTCTTTTCACCAATGTCCCTCTAGAATAGAAGTCTAGATGATATATTAATTTCCTCCCAAACATCACTGGCAACAATATTGATGGGATACCAAGTGACATCATCACTAAATTGATTATTATGTGTTGACAGTTCAACGTTTGTATTTGAAGGTAGGCACTACTCATAGAAATTTGGTATGGCCATGAGAAGCCCCCTTTCCCCTGTTTTGGCTAATCTATATACGGAATATTTTGAGGATAATTTGTTAAGTACAATTAAAGAATCAAATGTAACGTGGCTAAGATATGTGGATGATGTATTATGTTTTTGGCCTGATAGTCTAGATGTTGATGATTTTTTGGAGAAATTAAACTCACTTGCCCCTTCCATCAAATTGTTTACTCATGAACTTGAACAAGATAACATTTTCCCATTTTTAGATGTTCAAATTGATAATGGTTTTCTTAAAACAAGTGTATAAGAAGCCTACAAACATACTATTTTATGTCCAATTTCATTCTAGCCATCACATGAAGGTGAAGAAATCAATATTTATATCCATGTATTTAAGGGCATATAAGGTTTCGGACCCTGAATATTTAGAAGCACAAATTAAAACAAGTTTAGAAATTGGTCAGAAATTTAAATACCCAGTAAATATTCTTAATCTGTGTCATAATACAGCAAATAAACGCTTTTATTACGTAAGAGATGAGAGGTTACCTCGCCAGCCATATCAAAAGATGCTTGTTCTTCCATTCCATGAAAACTTTATTGATTGTATTCAGGTACTGAAGAAACTCAATGTACAAATAGTGTTTAAATATGATAATACAGTTAAGAAGACTCATCAAGAATAGCCCAGAAAATAACTCTGGTGTAATATATAAAATTCCATGTCTGGTATATATATATATATATATATATATATATATATATATATATATATATATATATATATATATATATATATATATATATATATATATATATATATATATATATATATATATATATATATACA
Organism: Petrolisthes manimaculis; assembly: GCA_034508575.1. NCBI lineage: Eukaryota > Metazoa > Arthropoda > Malacostraca > Decapoda > Porcellanidae > Petrolisthes > Petrolisthes manimaculis. The sequence continues at coordinate 936,236 of JAWZYT010000298.1, read as the reverse complement.
GTGCTGGCGGTTAGAAATGTCGCGGTGACGTAAACAACCTGTTCTTACTGATGAGGGGAATTTGGTCTGTGTGAAAATAGTTTTAATGAGGATACTCACCTAAATTAGTAACTGATAGGGTACCCTCGATTCTTTTTTAACATGTTGAGTCGTTTGGGAAGGAAGTCAGCCAAATTATGAAGGTATTCCAATTTAATATGGTCCCAGATAAACAGTAGTGGTCCCAGAACAGAACCTTGAGGAACACCACTAGTAACGGGCACCCACTCTGAGGCTTGTCCATTCACTACCACCCGCTGCCGTCTGTCACTTAGCCAGTTCTCTATCCATTTTGCCACATTTACGTCTATGCCCAGTGCGAGAGAGAGAGAGAGAGAGAAAGGGAGAGGGAGATTGGGTAAGAGTGTGGTGCTGGTCACGAGACAGATGTGTGTGTTTGAGAGATAGAGAGGGGGGGGGGGGAGAGAAAGAATGTATATGTTTATCACGAGATAGATATTGGTTTGTGTGGGAGGGAGGGGGCGAAAGTAAGTAAGAATGTATAATATATTTTTCACGAGAGAGATAATGATGTGAGTTGAGGAGGAGCACAGTATACGTTCAGTAACTCCAGTCTCTCTCACTACTGATCTCTCTCTGTCCACATCGCCTGCCTGTATTTTTAGACCTTATCTTTGTAATATGATGTAACACCAGAAATCCCGAGCTGCGAATTACACCTGATAATCTTGTCACTATTTAAATGCTTGCTTGCTTGAGGCATTGTTGTATATGTAGACACGAAATTACCCATTGATAATAACAGAGATAGACAAGATGAGATGTCGGGGAGATGGTGAGGTGTGATGGAAGAAAGGAGAGATAATGGTGAGAAAGGGAGGGATGAAAGAGGAAGGAAAGATGAATAAGAAGGAAGGAGAGATGATTGGGAAGGAGAAAAGAGGAGGAAGAAATTATTGCGATATGATAAAAAGAGGAGAGAGAGATGAATGAAGAGGAAGAGGAAAGAGGAAGGAGATATCATTGAGAAGGAAAGAAGGGAAGGAAGGAGGAAGGTGCAGCTGAGATATGAAGGCAAAAGAGGAAACTGAGTGAAGATGGAAGAGGAGAGAAAAATCAGGTGAGAGAGAGAGAGAATCTAAACAAACATGCTAACATAAGAGAAAAGGCAAACAGAAGACGAATAAAAAAAAATAGAAAAGACAAGGAATATGATTTTTAGAAGGAGTTTGGTTGAAAATGGTGATAGTGGTGGTGGTGATGGTGATGAAGATGTTGTTGGTGATGGTGGTGTACAGTTATGATCAAATCACCTGCCACTAGTAAACAAAAGTGAGAGCCATTTGGGTATGATAATAATGAGAGAGAGAGAGAGAGAGGAAGCGAGAGAGATTAACAAACACACACAGAGAGAGAGAGAGACTTTTATTAACCTATTTTGCAGACACAAACAACAGCCATACAATATATACTTTCCCACTAAAATTTCTCAATCGAAGCAGCATTTACATTCCAAACTTCCACCAAACTCTTTCAAACAATAGAAAACCATTATTTTTGTTCATAATAGTCCTGTTTATTGGATACTTTGAAGGAATCAAGGCACTCCAATGTACCAAAAGTGTGTATATATATATATATATATATATATATATATATATATATATATATATATATATATATATATATATATATATATATATATATATATATATATATATATATATATATATATATATATATATATATATATGTGTGTACTGTCAGCGATACCCGACGTTCTCCGGGTGAAGATCCTAGATGTGGTTTTGTCGATAAATTTGTTCTAATTATTATCATGTAAACTTATTAGGAGGGTGGGAGGAGTCCATTATCCGGTGTGGTTGCTGGTCCCCCAGAAAAACCATGCCAGCTTTATAACCACAAAAGTTATCCGTGACGCAACTACAGCAGAAGGTGGCATTGTAACAGCCACTATTAAATAGGAAGGCCCGAGTGTCGAATTGAGCTGCAGGGGTACTGGGATCGAACCCCCCCCCCCATTAGTCATTTTAAAACTTATTTTTACACTGTCCTTAGATTTAGTATTAAATTTAGGTGTTCAACAATTTGTGATTTGAATTAATTCCTAAACTGGGCATGCAAGCCAGGCCTTCCTGCATCCTTGATGCTTGAGACCATAGAGTCTATATTGAAAAAGCCATAAATGTTTGGTTGTTTTAAGCTCATAATTCAAGAAACACATATCCAACAAAATTAAATTAGACCGAGGACAATCCCAGGACTACACTGGTCAGAATAGGGTGTCATATCTATGAATGAGAGAGAGAGATAATGTATGTATGTATGTATCTATCTATCTACATATGAGAGAGAGAGAATGTATGTATGTATGTATGTGAATGTATCTATGTATGAGAGAGAGAGAGAGATAATTTATGTATATATCCATGTCTCTATGTATGAGAGAGAGAGAAAGAATGTATGCATGTATGTATGTATGAGAGAGAGAGAGAGGTGGAATTTTGGTTCAAAATTGATCTATGAATGGCAATCCATAAGTGGAGTTATTGAGAAGACTTGCCCTCCCCCCTACCCTCCATCCACTCTACCCATACCCCTCCATCACACCCATACCCATACCCCCCCAAACACCATACCCCTCACCCCACTCCCCAACCCACTCCTTGATTATCGTATAATGATGTCAAGATTTGGTGGAGAATGTAGTTCACGTTTGGGTTCATAATTCATTTACTATTAATTATTTTGAATTAATTATCATATAATTAAATTTCCCGTAATTTTCCCTACATTTTGATTTAATAAAATATTCGATTATTCAATTAATTAACGATATTAGTGAATATTTTATGTTTATAATTTCTAACCATGACTAATTGGTACATTGGGGCACTTTGAGTCCTCCAAGGTATCTCAGGAAACACAACTTAATGCAGGAATAATAAAGTTTGGAGGAATCAATTTGCTCCAGCCAAAATTACCTTTTGGAAATCTGGGGTCCTTTATCCCATACGAACCGCAATTAATATTACGGTACTAGCCCCTCAACCGCAAAAACAGGGTGATTTTTAAAGTTTCGATTTTGTAAAATAAATCTTACACATTTGTAGAGCTTTATTTTACACACCAGAATATGCAAACAAAAGTCTTCTATCTCTACTGGTTAGAGTACAGTAGCATATCAAAGTCGGAAAATAATATGACAGTTACCCCCCCAAATAATATACGAATGCATACGCATGTGTTACACATGTTTATAATGCGTAGATACACGAGTATGTGTACCTCGATGTGTGCTTGCATGTTTGTGTACGTAAAACGAGTATATAAATGCACTGAAATAGACAAAAAAGGCAACATAGAAGTAATTTTTGCATACAACTGTGCATACCTGTGATACGCTAACGCATGCATGCGAGTGTTTGAAAGTGTGTTATACTAATGTCCATTGCCTAATAAGAGCTATGGGAGGCAGAGAGAGGATAGGGGAGACAGAGAGAGAGAGTGTATGAAAGCCCACGAGTGATTTCATTGGCTGCAGATAACACAATGTGGTTGTGGATGTACTTTGGCCACACCCACCTACACCATAGGGGGGGGAAGTCAGCCAATCACGATCAATTACAATAGTCCAAGGTTACCGTTTCCCTTTGGCACTACTGCTGTTTCTATAATATTATGTAGCCCATGCAGTTATTTATGGGCTGTTCATTTAAAGTTTTTAAACGGACCATCGGCTTCAAGGCCTAAAATCGTATCGTCCGTTTAAACGGACAATAGGACTTTAGGGGTTAAAATACCTTGATTCCTCCAAAGTATGTCAGAAAAGATAATTAATTAACAAATATAATTATATTTTTGTTGTTGCATGGAATAGTTTGGAGAAATCAAATTGGTCCAGTATTACCACAGCCAACTTAATTAATAGTTTAGAAAGAACTACTATGCGTTTCAGCGCCCGACAGACGCTGTTTTTCGCTAATATCTCCTAAATGAATCGTTGTATAAGTATAATATTTCAGCACACTACTTTTAACATCCGGGCCTAATTTATGGCTGACATACCATATTCCTATATGTGTTATGCGAGGAGTTTACTCGTGAAAAATATCACAAAGCTGGTCAGTCATATTGACGCATTCGAAGGAAAGTGTGTGGTAGGGAAGGAAGGAGTGGTGTGGGGGGTGTTCTGGGTGTTGGTGGAGGGGTTACACGAGTACCCCACACTCGTCCGATTCTCTATAACGCCTTAGATATGATGACTGGATTAGGCTTAATATCACACAGTAAACTCCTAACATAACATATATAGGAATATGGTATGTCAGCCTTAAATTAGGCCCGGGTTTTAAATATAGTGTGCTGAAATATTATATTCATACAACGATTCTTTTAGGAGATATTTGCGAAAAACAGTGTCTGTCTGACGCTGAAACGAATAGTAGCTTCAAATGAATTAGCTTGGTGACACATTTTAGAGGGGGGGGGGGGGTTATGGATTGATTATTGATGGATATTAGGCGCCACAACATCGAGGTCCTATAGCGCCAGAAAAAAGGTGATAGAGAGGTGTGACAGCAAGCAGGAAGTAAATAAAAAGAAAAGAGGGACAGTTGAAGAACTGAAAGATGGGAACCAATTAGTCTGGTCTCTCACTGGCAAACTTCCTAGCATGGAAAGCCCTCTCTCCCCATAATCGGGGCAGAACAGGGCCCGGAGCCATCTCTAGTCTAGCTCGCCAGGTCTCAGAGACACCCCCCCCCCCCAAGTCAACTTACCTATTCTCTCTTTCTCTCTCTATCTCTCTCTACATATATTAAACCCATTTATTTCATGGGTATATAATAATTATAATAATGATAGTGATGATAATAATAATAAAGGAAATTAAAACATATTTTTATTTTCAATATTCTTATTAAGAAAAGAGAGTGAAATATAATGCGAAGAAATATTGGAGTACCATGATTCCACCTTATATCTCAGGCAACACAACTCAATACAAGAATAATATAGTTTGGAGGAATCCGTTTGCTTCAGAATTACCCTGGCCTAGAGAGATCTGATGTCCTTTATACAGGGTTGCAAGTATGAATACAAAAGTATCCTTTGGATATTTTTTGATGTTACGGATACGTTTTTACGACGCTGGACAAAATTATACGAAATTGAATGAGGAGGACAAAAATGGATACGTTTTGCTGTTTTTATTAAAGAATTGGATACTTTTTAATATTAATTTGCTTACAGTCATTATTTTTTACGAAAAAGTGAACACCAATCAGAACTCATAATTACTATCAACTGCTATACAACGTTACATTACTTACATACTACTATTAAATGATTCAGGAAGGAAGGATGATGGTCCAGATGACACACAGGACCAACCATCATCCTCTGGTGAAAACGGTCACGGTGAATAAGCTATAAATCAACGGTAACCTCTCCTGGGCCTTGTGTTATTTGGGACTTGTTATTTTTAGGAGTGTAGATTCGCGTGCTCATAGGTTTAAATACTTAAATAAATAATGTTCTTGGAAGACCCAAAAAGTAGTTTAAGTTTCGCTCCAAATTTGTAGTGTACAACCATTCTCCGTAAGTCCGTCACCAGGCAGCACATAACAACTTAGCTGCCAACCGTATGATGTCTAAAAAGACTGTAAGAATGATTACTTATTTTAAAGCACATTCCTCATTAACTATAATGCATTTTTTTTTAAGAAAAAATATTGGATACCTTTTGGATACTATTTTACATTATTCGGATACGTTTTGTATATTTTGGATACGTTTTTGGATACATTTATATTTTCCCCACTTGCAACACTGCCTTTATAGTGCCTTGGAGTACACTGATTCCTCCAAAGTACGTCAGGAAACAATGATTAATGCATAATCATAATGGTTTTTATTTTGTTCCCTGGAATAGTTTGGAGGAATTTAAGGACAGCCTCCTTGTATAATTTTAAACACAAATGTCCCTATGGTAAAATATCGAAAAAATACTTAGTTTTGATGATATAGTACAGTTAAGATGTTGTAAGATGTTGTAAGTAAGCAAAGTGCTTACTTGATTTATTGTTTACATTTTCCAAAAAAATCAAGAATATAATTTATAATAAATAGTGTAGTGAAGTGTGTTTACACTCTGTCCCATTGACTGAGCCACTCATTGGCGGATCTTTAACCTTTTAGTATACATCCATCTGGTCTTTCAATTCAATATAGAGATTTTTTTTTAACAACACTTTCTAAACATTTCATAAATATACATGTCAGAGCTACAGGTCTGTAATCATTATAGCCTTTGGGTGTTTGATGCTTTGGCAAAGGAATAATTTCAGATGTCTTCTATAATGTAGGTATATAAAAGTGATTTAAGGAAGTCTGGAATATCCTACATAAGACTGGAACCAACTCGTATTTTGTAAAGAGAGGCTCATGGAATGATACATTCAGAGACTGGGTATAGCAACAATGTGCATGAATGTAAAGACAGAACTCCAAATATTCATGATTATGGTAAAGGTTATAATAGTTTTGATTAAAGGAAAGTAAGGTAGGTAGTAGACATGGTGTAGTCATTCTCTTATCTGAGAGGGCAAACGATTACGGACTGTTATCATCACGATGATATGGTTTGAAACATAAATCAGACTCGAGCAATAATATTCAACCAAGTTGCAGGTGTTTAAGAAGATGCCTCGAAGTTTGATAACGGACAGAATTTTCCAACCAAGACCGAGAATGTCAAGGATGACAACAAAAAAGTGTCTAATGTTAATGTTAAAGATGTAATTAAATTGAGTCATATCTGTTCCTTGACAAAGTCTATTTGATTATTGATTATGGAAAATGTAAAGTGTCAGTGCTTCGAGACACGTACCTCAGCAGGACAAAGTCACATTTTCGTGAGTATCTTGACAGCCAGTGAAAATAACTAGACTCTTGATCATGTAATACTCAAAGATCTCTCAGGGATACCAACAATACTCCTTGCTAGAGAGATGCATTAATGATGTGGGTAATACTTTAAGGGTTTTGGTGCCCCTTCGGCCCCAGCCAATTGCTTTTAGGTCTTCAATTGTCTCTCATTTTCTTTATATTTCTTGCCTGCTTGCTGTCACACCTCTCTATCACATTTTTCTGGCGCTATATTACCTCGTTGTTGCGGCGCCTAATATCAATCAATCAATCCTTTCTAGAGATCACTTACACATAAATATAATACATGAAGAAGTTGTAGTGGGCGTAAGAAAAAAACATTCATTTATTGCCTGTGAATTTTTGTTAGGAAAGATTGAGCGGTGTCTCTGGTGGGTCCTAAACCTAAGGTGTTCTCAATTCCAATAACTCTAAAGTTTTCAATAAATTTTGATGAGGAACCTTCATTGTACATTCGGCGGCAAACAAAAGTCGTGTCGTCTCACTTAGCGTTTATTGAAGGAGAACATAAAGTATAATAATTAAACCAACACATTCATCATACAAAATTATAATATCATGGGAGCAAATTAGTAAACTACTCTAGGTTTCTTTCTACGAGCCTGTGAAGCTTTTATTTCCATACTGTACTTCATAACTTGACAGATGTTGCAACACGACCTTTGTCGCCAACTGTACAGCCAAAATCAAATAACCACCGACACATTCTTTCCATTTTGCAAATATATCAGTACCATATCAAAATATAATCATACACCGCCTTTTGTCAATTCAAATCCCTCATTTATTATTATAAGGTGCTGCAAAATCGTACACGTGTTTTTCTTTATTACCAAGACATTCATTATGATGGAAGGAAAGTGTCGGTGGATATTTGATTGTGGCTGTACCTTAGCTGTGCTGTACCCAATTCGCAAAAAAATATATTACTGATTGAGTTTTGCCTGAGAAACATTCCCGCGAAGAAAAATTATCTGATGTTGATACATAATTTTAGTCTGGAAATACAACATGTTCACATTCTAGGTTACTCGAGCCTTGGGCTGTTGAATGTGATGCCGTTACATGTGAAGCGTCGAGTTGTCCACTCTTCCATTAATTTTACCTGGTTGTCATTCATCCGCTCTCGCCAGCCACCACTCTTGCCTGCACGGTTGAGAAGAAAATATATTTTAGAAACAAAACGAGAGAGAGAGAGAGAGAGAGAGAGAGAGAGAGAGAGAGAGAGAGAGAGACATTTGAGGATAAAAGAAGTTGATTGATTGAACGAGGTTATATTGCTTAAAAAATAGGTGATAAGGGGGTGAAAGAACAAGCAGGGAGGAAATAAAAAAAGGGGGACAGTTGAAAAACTGAAAGCTAGCGGTTGAGCAATATTTCAACTGTTTTGGCGCCCTAACCTGATCTGTATTCACACTATGGCAGTAAGATTGCCTCTATCCTTGTTTTACTTCCACATATTTCATCACACTCACATCTGTATAAATACTCACAGACTCAACCTCACCACACTTATATGCTCTCACAAATAACACTACGTAAACTGCTTTCGAGTCTGTAATTCTCGCGAACTCTACATCCTTTTTAATTAAAGACTAGACCATAAGCCCGTGCAACGCACGGAAGCGTGGAATGTAAACAAACCGAGTGGGTTGCCAGGCGTATGATAAAAGTGAAGTATGTGTAATTAATTTATTAATGGGGTGCTTTTTCTGACGAAAATATCCTCTGTCTTCCCTCACTGTCACACACTTTCCGTGTGTGAATTCCTGGCACTGTAGGTGGTCACTGACAATTTGTATAGCATGATAGACAAACAGAGTCTTTTCATTTAGATATATAGAAGATCGAAAGACATCAATAGTGGTTTACCATGAATTTCTCCTTCATGGGGAAAAGTCCAAAAGTTTCTTCACAGTTTCTCTGGACATACTACTCCAAGCGGTTTGAAGACAAGCCTCCATTTTTGCCTTTGTGGATGTGTCCTCGTTCCTCAGCTTCGGTTACCCATACCTTTTTCTAAGGGTAATATGCCTGGGATATTTCTTAGCCAGTCAGATATGTACTCCACCTCAATTTCATAAAACCATTCTTTACAACATGTTTTGTGTGGCTCGTGACGCCGTCTTGTTGCATTATTTCCTGCAAACAGTCAGCCAGATGGTTGTCTAACAGGTTTAAGTACAGCTCCGGACTGATCAATGGTCCACACTTCTTCCACCCTTGCCTCGGTGTGGGCCTCAACGGATATGGTATCACTGACAGGTGGAGGGGGGGGGGGGGGGGGGAAATGTGGGCGGAGTTATATAGGGGGGTTAGCGTTACCAATGTTGAGCCATCCAGAAATTTGAATCCCGAACCACTTGTGATCATGGATGTGAACCACTCACTTGAAGGTGGTAGGAGAGGAGGGGTTGGGTTGGGGAGAGGGGGGTAAAGCTTCACCAGTGATCGAGATGGAAGGAATTATTGGATCAAGTAGCTAAATGTTTTCTTCTGTAATCTAAATTCAACTCTGATGCTGCATTCCATGGGATATTCTTTATTATTTGAAATGAATCCAGATTTTACCTAATATAATTAACACGACACCAGTTTTTGATGACTAATATATCAAGCGATGCACCACCTACCCAGTGTTAAGTTACATTTCAAGTAAATCCTTTATTTTTATCCTGTATCATTCATGACATTTTCTAAGAAACGTTTATTGTGTAACTGGTTACCAAAGGATAATAGTTATAGTGTAAGATGTTAATTACCCAATTACTACTCCATCTGTTCTTCCTCACCCCGTCCTCCCTTATTCAATTCACTGTTTCCTCTCCCTCCATCCCACCATTCCTTTACTCTCCATCTTACCACCACCACCATCATTCTGTGTGTTGCTGCATAATCTGTTAATGCGCAAACACGACCACAATAGAAATAATAGTGATATCTGGTATGCAAATACAATCCGTTATATATGACGAATATATTTATTACCTTTATTTATTTATCTGAGGTCAACATCTAGGCCAGCCATTCAGACGCCCAGTGTTAGTGAACCAATCACAACATTTAGAAGATATTGTGTCACAACTATTGTTATTACTAATTAAAATAGGGAAAAAATGAAATCAGACATTTATTGTTTATTGTTTATATGACTTTGTCAATTTGTGAAATCTCCACAAGTCCTCGTCACGAAGCATTCAAACCCATAATCCAACTGGGTCTGTAGGCACCACACTGTAATTATAATAACCACAATTATAATAACTGTTAACTTATTATAACCTGAAGTTTATACTTCAACCTCACGTTTCCATTAAGCATGTGTAATGTTTGTTTTGTTGTCTTATTATTATTATAAGCACCTATATATGTATTGCTTTAGACCCTTAGCCACGATGATACTCAGTGTATACACTATTATACACTTCTATGAAGATATTAAGGCTTGAAATACTGTAGATTACATATTTCATTTCATTACTCATCAATTGACAGTCTCCAGTCGCTCGGGCATTGAGGCACCATGCCTCCTCACTGTATAATATATATGGTTTTCCCCGAAAAATCTCCCACTGTATTCTGGTGTGACGTAGCAAATCTGCTGTGGTTCTCTGTCGTTCTGGCTCCCACGTGTTAACGATAGAACCTTCATACATTTTCTATAGGGTTCATATCGCAGTCTTAAATAGACAAATCTATCACCTGCAAATAATCATGAGCAGTAAACCATTTTTGAACTTTCCTCGCCATATGGATAGGGCATCGGTCGTGTATAGGACAGATAAGGGTGAGTAGTTGAAAAGAAATTAAAAACATTTAGAATATGTGCTTCATTATATTGCATTTGATCGATCTATTAAACAAAGACACTGTCTGTTGTTCACCCCCGTAGAGAGATACTGATTATAATTATTATCCTTTGGATATTAAGCAACAAATAACGGAGCCGAGACAATTAATTTTCTGTCTTCAGCTTTACCTGTATCCTTTTCACCCCTCATGCTGGTAGTCCCCCTCTTTATCACCTCTTCTCGCCGTAAAATAAACTTAATACCTATATCTTTCAAGTAACTGGCAACCTCACACAACCTCCTCTCCCCTGTCTTCTCTCTCTCTCTCTCTCTCTCTCTCTCTCTCTCTCTCTCTTGCCTTCTGAAATATTCTTTATCTTTTCTTTCTCATAATTTTAACCCTCTCATTCGTTCTTTCAAAGTTTAATGACATAGGCCTTTCTCCCTTATCACCCATAGTCCTTCAAATTTATGCAAGCAAAAGGATATGATAATAGTTATGTAGAATATATATATATATATATATATATATATATATATATATATATATATATATATATATATATATATATATATATATATATATATATATATATATATATATATAACGGTGTGCAATCTTCCAACATGTTTTCCATTGTGACCTGGTGTGACTGATGCCCCGAGGTGGCTGATACCTCTGTGTTCATGGCAGGAACCCTAACCGCTGCGTATAGTGTCACGTGACACAAGTTTATCTTCTAACTACTTTATTTTGTGTTTTCTTCGCTACAGTTAAAACTATATAGTTCACAGATTTGACAAATAATACTAATATCAGTACGCCACCGTCTCAGTTGACGGAGAGGAACTATGTGATTCGGTACTTTCAGATTCATTCATTTCAACAGTTGACACAATATGGAACTGTTGGTCTGTCCTGAGTAACAATGTTTACTGTCATCCATATAAACGACACTGAACCACTGTCGTTTCTCGTTGATGTATAAATATCTGATGTATTTATGGTGTAGTAGTCATTATGGTTTTATTCTTACCTCATCAATCCATGTCTGAGTTTCGGGAAGTGGGGGCAAGAGATGGGAAGTTAAGAGGATGCTGTCTGCTAAATTGGAGCTCTATGCATCCTCCAAACTTTGCCACGAAACTGATCCCTCATAAGAAACACCAAGGTCGTCTGCTTTCTGGCATAGTCTGGAGTATTCATGGAACTTCAATTTTACAAGCAGATATAGTGTTCCCTTAAATGTATAGCCTACTGTGGTTAGAAATTAGTTCCCTTAACAAAATTACCTTTCGTCACACCAAGATTTACTCTATGTGGATAGATTATTTTTACGAAATCATATTTATCTTGTAATATAGACGATAAGGATATCTCTACCCAGGATCAAGAGAATACCCATTTATCAATTCAACTCATAACCTACCGAAATGTTCTGGAACGCAATAACGCTGACGTGCATATGTATAAAATTATTGTCAATAAGCTGGGTCTAGAATTATTACTATTCATTAGTACTATCTTCAAGTAGAGAAAATTCATCTTTTCATTTCACTGGCTTGTGATAATTATCACCGTCGTCATCTCTGATATTTCCTTAAAATCTAAGATATGACATCCAAGTCGACCGTGTTAAGACATAGCTGGTATTGTAATATGCATCAATATTGTAAGCTTATGTAATTTGAAACCCTGTGGGAGTAGCTTGTCCTATGTAGCCAACACCGTATGGAAAACATGTTGAAAGATTGCACACCGTCATATATAGTGTGGGCTGGTTACTCCATTGAAACAGTAGCATCCTTTGTTGTGCAATAAATGTTAATTTGTTTATATTGTTTTCATTATATTTGGTTATCAATATCATTCTGAGAACATAATTCTGTAGTTGAGCATAAAACATTGTTTTCAGTAGCATATAGAGAGATACATGAGAATTACGTTGACTACCATTACTGTCCTTGTGGTCCATATTGTGTCACATGTTCTGCACAGTAATGCTGGACGTAAGTAAAAGTAAGTTTATATATCTACATATATATTTTGATAACAAATGGCCATAATTCAGACTAGCAACATACTGGCAAATGGCAATACATGAAACCAATATTCCTTTTGATTTAAGAAGGCGAAATGCTGTGGGTGGGATTATGCAGGCAAGAATGCGTATCTACCAACACCTTTGTTCTACATTCTTCCTTTGGCAAGGAAGGATGAGAGAGAGAGAGAAGACAGGGGAGAGGAGGTTGTGTGAGGTTGCCAGTTACTTGAAAGATATAGGTATTAAGTTTATTTTATGGCGAGAAAAGGTGATAAAAAGGGGGACTACCAGCATGAGGGGTGAAAAGAATACAGGTAAAGCTGAAGACAGAAAATTAATTGTCTCGGCTCCGTTATTTGTTGCTTAATATCCAAAGGATAATAATTATAATCAGTATCTCTCTACGGGGGTGAACAACAGACAGTGTCTTTGTTTAATAGATCGATCAAATGCAATATAATGAAGCACATATTCTAAATGTTTTTAATTTCTTTTCAACTACTCACCCTTATCTGTCCTATACACGACCGATGCCCTATCCATATGGCGAGGAAAGTTCAAAAATGGTTTACTGCTCATGATTATTTGCAGGTGATAGATTTGTCTATTTAAGACTGCGATATGAACCCTATAGAAAATGTATGAAGGTTCTATCGTTAACACGTGGGAGCCAGAACGACAGAGAACCACAGCAGATTTGCTACGTCACACCAGAATACAGTGGGAGATTTTTCGGGGAAAACCATATATATTATACAGTGAGGAGGCATGGTGCCTCAATGCCCGAGCGACTGGAGACTGTCAATTGATGAGTAATGAAATGAAATATGTAATCTACAGTATTTCAAGCCTTAATATCTTCATAGAAGTGTATATAAATAGTGTATATACTGTATATCATCGTGGCTAAGGGTCTAAAGCAATACATATATAGGTGCTTATAATAATAATAAGAAAACAAAACAAACATTACACATGCTTAATGTAAACGTGAGGTCGAAGTAAAAAATTCAGGTTATAATAAGTTAACAGAGTTATTATAATTGTATGACACCAACGTGTTCATGATTTACAGTGTGGTGCCTACAGACCCAGTTGGATTATGGGTTTGAATGCTTCGTGACGAGGACTTGTGGAGCTTTCACCTAAACTGACAAAGTCATGTAAACAATAACCAATAAATGTCTGATTTCAATTTTTCCCTATTTTAATTAGTAATAACAATAGTTGTGACACAATATCTTCTAAATGTTGTGATTGGTTCACTAACACTGGGCATCTGAATGGCTGGCCTAGATGTTGACCTCAGATAAATAAATAAAGGTAATAAATATATTCGTCATATATAACGGATTGTATTTGTATACCAGATATCACTATTATTTCTATTGTGGTCGTGTTTGCGCATTAACAGATTATGCAGCAACACACAGAATGATGGTGGTGGTGGTAAGATGGAGAGTAAAGGAATGGTGGGATGGAGGGAGAGGAAACAGTGAATTGAATAAGGGAGGACGGGGTGAGGAAGAACAGATGGAGTAGTAATTGGGTAATTAACATCTTACACTATAACTATTATCCTTTGGTAACCAGTTACACAATAAACGTTTCTTAGAAAATGTCATGAATGATACAGGATAAAAATAAAGGATTTACTTGAAATGTAACTTAACACTGGGTAGGTGGTGCATCGCTTGATATATTAGTCATCAAAAATTGGTGTCGTGTTAATTATATTAAGTAAAATCTGGATTCATTTCAAATAATAAAGAAGAAAACATAATAAAGGCGACAGTCGGCTTTGTTCGTTTATAATCTTTAGCTACTTGATCCAATAATTCTCTCCATCTCGATCACTGGTGAGCTTTATCCCCTCTCCCCAACCCAACCCCTCCTCTCCTACCACCTTCAAGTGAGTGGTTCACATCCAGTACCACAAGTGGTTCGGGATTCAAATTTCTGGAGGGCTCAACATTGGTAACGCTAACCCCCCTATATAACTCCGCCCACATTTCTCCCCCCCCCCCCCCCCTCCACCTGTCAGTGATACCATATCCGTTGAGGCCCACACCAAGGCAAGGGTGGAAGAAGTGTGGACCATTGATCAGTCCGGAGCTGTACATGTCATTGTTGACTGACTGGCCTTTGGGGAAGATGTGCAGGACCCCATACTGGAATGCACCCTACACCATGAGGGAAGGAGGATGTACTTCGGGTTGTATGGATCCGATGGTTTCCAGCGCCACACTCTCTTGCTTTTATTGTCACTAATTCTTAATAAGGTTTCATCAGTCCACGATACTCGCTTCCTCTCATCTATGGTCCAGGAGCAATATTCGTGTGGAAAGGCTAGCTTTTTATTCCGTGCACCTCAGAAACAAAAGCCTTGTAACGACTTGGCATCTTCCTATATTTCAGTTTCATATGGATATTTTCCTGAATGGTACACTAACCTCTTGGAGAAACATGATATTCTGTTCTTTTAGCGACTTTGCTGTTAGAGTGGGACTTTTCTCCCACTGGAGCCTTATGTTCGCCAAAGTCCTTTCACTAATCTTAGGATGACACTCTCACACCAAAAGCCTTAAGGGGGTGAGGGGGTAGGGGACAGGCTTCGGGGGGGAATGGGGGTTGCAGGAATAAGCGGACTGGGGGCAGAAAGCCTATCCCCTATTCCCGCACCCCCTAACCCCTCCCCAAGGCTGTATCCCTACTCCCACCCCCCAAAAAAACCATGGCACCCCTTAACCCACAAGCCTGTCCCCCTATTCCCGCACCACCTTAAAACCCCTACCGTCCGGGTGATGTCATTTACTGTCGGTACATGCACTCCGGGTGACGGTTTACACCGTTATAGCTATTTCCCGCCACGTAGGGCTATGTTGGGCCGGTTTTTCTTGTTAGCGGGCTAGAAAACAACATCACAACATCGATCCGCTACCCACCCAGTTGCCTTCTGGTCGTCACGAAGGTTGGGCTATTTTTAAGTATTTGCGTGTGTCCGAATTTATGCCCTAGTGCACGTAAGAAAATACCGTAGTGAATATATGGACGTGAAAGTGACACAATGATATTCCTACATGTGTACATATTATTTTTAGTGCTGTGATCGTGACATACGATACATGATCGTAATAATAAGAATATACTGTAGTGAATATATGAAGGTGTTTAGCGGCAACATGAACACCATTGCCAGTCGCGCTATGCGTACAAATAAGTGGCGCTTCCAGCGCAAAACTTGGTCTACTTCAATTCGCACTATCTCCATAATTACACATCGTAGAGCCCTCCAGATGGTACCATTCGAAAGAGAAAGAGTTGAAGGTAAGGATGGAATAATTTTGAAGTCAGTACGCTATATAGGTTAAGAGTGAGAGCGTTGTGAAAAGGGTAGCAGCTGGTGAAAAACGCGAGGCAAGTATAGACTCGCCCGGGCTGTAGGGGTTAAACCTACTAACGAGGCGCCGCATTGTAATTTGGATTATGTCAGTTTGCTTCTTTATTTCCTTCATAATTAAATAACCCAAATAGGTAGCACTAAATCACTCTCTCTATATTATCTTTACCTGTGTAAGACTTTGTCATAATTGAAAAGTTGTATTCATCGCACAAAGCCGAACAGGGGGTGGTAATTAATGAAAAAGTACTTTTCCCTCACATAAGACGATGTTTAAACTCACCGTTATTGGCAAACAAAGTGCTGGGTGAAAACTCTAGAAATTTGCTGTGTAATTCTTCCCCTCCCCTGCCCCCCTAACGGGAACCACCTTGCCGAGGTGGGGGCGCTTGTTTGTCTCTGAGACCTGGCGAGCTAGACTTGAGGGGGCTCCGGCCCCTACTCTGCCCATATATCAGGGAGAGAGGGCTTCCCATGCTAGGAAGATCGACAGTGAGAGACCAGACTAAATAGTTCCCATCTTTCAGTTCTTCAACTATCCCTCTTTTCATTTTATTTCCTTCCTGCTTGCTGTCACACCTCTATCACTTTTTTCTGGCGCTATAGAACCTCGATGTTGCGGCGCCTAATATCCATCAATCAATCAATCATCCCCTCCCCACCCCACGTGACTTTTCCGCATCAGCTACAGTGACAAAACAATAGTCATGCCATTTGGTCATGTGTGACTCCCAGCGACCACATCGAGATATCCTGACTGTATAGCTCTCAGTTTTTGTTGCTCATAAACAACTGCTTGTTGTGGAGAAATGCACGTGACATACACATGTATGTGACATACACATTTGAAAATCCTCAACCCATATCACGCAAGGATTACTGAGAGACCCTAACATACAGTAGATGAGAGGCCGAGGGCTCTATTAAAGAAAGAAAAAGTTTATTGTAGTCTTGATGTAGCTGCAATTGTTAAGTGGCGCATGATTGAATGACTGCATATTTTCCTGTGGTGCACAGCCAAAAAGAATTCATGTACAGTCACGAGCACTAATAAGTATCCAGGTGTGCTTCGAATACCTAGAGACAGTAAATAAATGCACAATAAAATCTCCATTGGAATTACTTCGTTGGTTAATTAGACTGTTCAAAGCTTCAACCAAAGCTGTATACTTATTAGTGCTCGTGACTGTACCTAACCATTTGAACTAACTGGAATGCTGAACGCAAGAAAAAGCAAGCTAAATGAAAGTTGATTTGCACCTTTTCTGAAGAATCCTCCATGTTGATTTTCAATCATGGGGATGGTGTAGGGGTCAGACTCTCCTGTTCGGGTGAATACGTTGCCTCGTTCCTGCATCTTTTCGAATCGCGTGAAATCCTTAATCTGAAACATAACCCGTGGAAGTAAAATTAGTTATTGTGAGTAAACAAAGCAATAGCATTATGTACAGTCGTGGTCAATAATAATCATCCACACATGGTTATCTCAAACAATCTACTGTTTAATGTTTTCACATTCATATATCATGTTATTGTTTTAAGTAGTGCATAGCTGCTGGTTTTAAATTAAAAGATGGCAGTTAACCTATTTATTGGAAAGATTATCAGCAAAGAAACTGAGGGAAGCTGGCAAATTCTTACGTGAGTTACCCCTATATGGATGATTATATTTGACCACGACTGTATAATAATACAGTATCACTGGCTGACATCAATTGCCTCTCGCTTTGTTCAGAAGAAGTTTTTATTTTTCCTTCCTTGTGGATTTACGCATATATATATATATATATATATATATATATATATATATATATATATATATATATATATATATATATATATATATATATATATATATATATATATATATATATATATATATATATATATATTATTGATCTGTCTTTGAAAGTTCAATCATTTTTTAAACACAAACTCTATTTACTGTTATTAGTTTATCATTAACATTTACATCAACATCCTTGTACTCCTAAGTAACAAGTTTTGTTTCATTTTATATTTAAATTTAATGGGGTTATTTGTAATGGCTCTATTTAAAATTCTTAATTTTTACTAATTTAATTATTTCTCCTTAGTAATATCAGCAACCCATATTTGAGGTTCCTTTCATATGCATGGGGCTTGAAAGTGAAGACATTTATGAAAGATTTTAATTAATGGGTTAAAATATTCGGTTTTTCTCCAAAATCTGCTCCAATCACTTTTTTGTTTCTCATATCTGGGAAATCTGTGACGATTAATACCACCTCCTTAATATCTATTCGTTCTATACCCGTTGACTGCACAATGTGAAGGCATTATAGAAATAAAATTATCTCTTCACTAAAATGGGCACCAGAACAACAGAAAACGGGAGGCTCTGGAACTCTGATTACTTTGGCTATCAGTAATGGACTGATGGCCATACCTGGGATGAATCCATTGCTCTCACGTCCACCGACGTCATGCGCGGAAATGACAAATTTCAGTCGGATCGTGAGCCGACTTTGTATTCTATGGACCCTGGTTAAGAGTATCCAGTATACAGACGTCCCGGGTGTTTCGGGACGTGCTGTAGGACAGAGCCCTGTGGACCACCTGTAAAGTCACCATGGACCACCAGTGGTCTATGAACCACGAGTTGAGAACCACTGCCTTAGACGAACATACTGTTCCCTAAGGATGATAAGGGGCCACCGAGGGGAACGGTGTGGTGACTGATGTGGTAACCACCCAGAACTAACCATTACTATAGTATCCACCATAAGTACACTTTTTAGACAGGTGTGTCACATATCCCCAAACTCACCTAACGCTGTGTTCGTTATTAGGGAGAGCAACTGTAAGAGAGGAAAAGAGTCTCTCGTCTCTCTGATATGATCAATAACACTCTGGTCGGTGTGATTATATTATTGTATGTATTTAATATTACTTATAATAAATCATTATCTTCCATCAATAGCATAATTATGCATAATTCATGTATGTCATTTAGATATTTATAATCCTATTATCCTTTAAACAATATGAATTATTTTTTTAATACTATCTCTGATGGAATTAGATATATCTTTTATGAAAATAATTGATGTTTATCCATACCTTCTCTATCTGGTGAGGATTGACGTTGGTGCCTAAGAAGGTGTCAAGTTTTTTCAATTCGCCCATAATATCAGCCTTCAAGTCTTCATAAAAGACAAAGTGAAGATTGGGGTGATTTCGTTTCTCCCATGCCTCTTTTACGTGCAGCCAGTAGGGACCATACAACACTGGCAACAGAGATACAATTAAGATGATATATAAATATAAATATATATATATGAGAAGGGAGAGGACCAAAGATCAGAACTTCATCTTGCTTTATTTAGAACGTTTCGGATATTTAGATTTATCATCAGCTGCAGTTAAAGAATACACAATATAAGAAAAACTTTACACACAATAATAAAAAAAAAACTTTATATGACATGGAAAAGGGATATAATTGTTTATGTGTGAACAGGAAGGGACTGGGGGAGAAATATATAAGGAAGAAAGTAAAACAAACCAAAGAAATAGTAATCAACACAATTTAGAGGAAAAGCCCTTAAACTGCAGGTGACGACATAGGTCGACAATACCAACAAGTGAGCATAAACATGGGTGACGACATACCATAAGTCGACTGCATAGTTTTTATATCTGCACATCCCCTGAGGTATTTGATTAGGTCACAACAGAGAGGGTGATTGCTTAGGAACTCACACGAGTCACACCAGCCTTGTACAGCCACTGGCAGCCAGATTAGGACTAGCTCTCAGCTGCTGAGGAAGTATTTTCAGTTCTCCGCTTTTAAGCTAATTAACATATATGTATAGTTGCCATCAGATGACTCGAGGCCAACTCGTACACCAATAAGCTTGGTTTGCATGATTATTCTATATATTGACAATTTGGCACTGGATTTGTTTCACTAGAACATGTACCGGTTAAAACTACATATAATAAATAATCTACATATAATACTTACACACTTACTTAGGCTACCTCACTTACATGAGTGAATCTTGCATCACATGATGCCTTAAAACTGCTAACATAGACATTAACGTGTTGGATACAAGACCACCAGCCTGATGGGAACCACTGACATGTTATCAGATAATGACGTCAAGGGTCAAGACCTACAGAGGAGAGCGTCCTCTTCGCTCCCCTTAGCCCTCAGTTAGCTACAGATAACCATAGCCTTAACACGCTATCTCAGCGTATATATCTCTCTTAAAGTTAGCTCCAAAGTCTAACTTAGCCCCCTTTTTTGTGACTCTGTACAAATACCTAGGGTTATAAATAAAATTGTGTCAACCACAGATAACGCTTGCTCTATCTCCACCATAATTATAGAAACCACTAGCAGCGATACCCGACGATGTCCGGGTGAAGATCCTACATGTGGTTTTGTCAATGAATTTCCTCTAATTATTTTTATGTGAACTTATTAGGAGGGTGGGAGGAGTCCATTATCCGGTGTGGTTGCTGGTCCCCCAGAGAAACCATGCCAGCTTTACAACCACAAAAGTTATCCGTGATGCAACTACAGCAGAAGGAGGCATTATAACAGCCACGATTAAATAGCAATGCCGGAGTGGCGAATTGAGCTGCAGGGGTCCTGGGATCGAATCCCTCCCATTGGTCATTTAATTTTTTTTTTCACTGTCCTTAGATTTAATATTAAATTTAGGTGTTCAACATTTTGTGGTTTGAATTCATTCCTAAACCGGGCATGCAAGCCAGACCTGCCTGCATCCTTGATGCTTGAGACCATAGAGTCTATGTTGAGAAAGCCATAAATGTTTGGTTGTTTTAAGCTGATAATTCAAGAAACACATATCCACCAAAAATAAAATTAGACCGAGTACATTTCCGGGACTACACCGGTCAGAATGGTGTATCAATTGTTAACATTTTTTTTTTTAATTGTACCGGGGATTCGAACCTGGGATCTTTCGGTTAAGGCCAAATAGCAGCATTCGGCTTGGGCCGCAGGGGTACTGGGATCGAACCCCCTCCCCCCCCCCATTGGTCATATTATTTTTTTTTTTTTAGACCGAGGATACTTCCCAGGCTTCACCGATCAAAGTGGCGTATTACTTTTTACTCTAGGTCAAACGATGTGGCCGTGCATAGCTGCTAAACAGACAGACAGACAGACAGACAGATGAAGTGTTTCATATATATATAGATATAATTTAATCAAATTCTGAAGAGACTACAGCCTACAACCAGACTACAACATACAACAAGCGCCAGCCACGTAATTATCCAACACACAAAAACCCTGGTGTAAGTGTTCCTCACAGTACACGACAACGCTAGAACAAGCAAACGACACCGGCATGTTCATGGATGAGGTGGGCTCGAGTCATCTGATGGCAACTGTACGTAAAAACGACAGTGACATTATATTTCATACTGTTGTGTTAAAAATATTTGACTGACGCATTTTATGAGAAAATTAAAAGATGAAAACGTATTCCAATTGTCAGAAGAGTAAAAAAGTGTGCTTTGATTTGTAGTCATTCTGAGCTGGCTACGCATCCTACAGATGAACACTTGGTTGAGTGGGGTTTTAGTATTTAGTATTACTGCATGTCGTGCCTCTTTTAAAACTCGTCTAGCCTGAGCCCTTCCCCATCGAAAGTTCTCTAAAAGAGTTGATCCCCTATGATTCCGACGAAGGCAGTAGTGCGCTTCTCCCTCACAGTAGTGGTGCAGACTGGTGACCACCAGAGGACAGGATATTTGGGAAAGTGGCCAGAAGTGTTAGGGACAAACTTGAGAGCAGCAGAGTGGAGCATATCTCTGAAATATGTTACAGCCTTGTTAGAACTACCAAAATCAGCTACAGAAGAGACCGGAGAAGTTAGCTCTTTAAAAAACTGCCAGTCAGCCTCCTCTAATCGCCACCTAGGAAGACTAGTTTGTTGTACTTCATCCCCTTTCTATCCACTCCTATGCTGATGATTTCACCCTACACTACTCCACTCAGTTTGACAACCGCCCATCCCTCCAATTCTTCTCCACTTCACGTGATGATGCAGTGGCACATCTGACTTCTGATCTTTCTCTCATCTCACACGGGTGCGGAGAGAACCTTGTGGTTTTCAATGCCTCTTAAACACAGTTCCTTCAGCTTTCAACTCCCATTAATCTTCCAAATTACTATCCCCTCTCTTTCAACGACATACAGCTTGATCTTTTGTTTTCCCTTAATATTCTTGGAGTATCTACCTTTCACGACATTTACTGGAGATATCATATTACCTCTCATGCTAAAACTGCATCAATGAAATTAGGTGTGCTGCGCAGACTTCGTGAATACTACAGCCCCAAACAGTTGTTGTCTCTGTACAGGGGTCTTATTTACCCTTGTATGGAGTATGACTCTCATGTGTTGAGTGGTTCAAACTTCACAACACTCCAGAACAGCACCTTCAAACACAATACAATATCTAGGTACCTCGAATGTAATTGGACATGATTTGGAGTACTCCTGTATGTTTATAGATGAAGACAATTAGTGGGCTCCCAGCCTTTGGTCCTGATTTTCTTTAATATAGGAAAAAATATAAATATCTGAAGATGATGTAGTGTAGTTGTACAGTCTCTCTTCATCCCCTGCATGCTTAGTGGCCTTGGTCATAATTATTGGTAACCCCAACACACATCATACTCGACCGTAGCTACAATGATGGATGGAGCTGGAGGGACCCAACTCAGCAGGTGCCATAGTGCTTCTGAGAAAAGACGAGGCGGTGTAGGGACTGGACTCTGGGTCACATGCCATGGCTTGTCCCTGGGCTGGAAATTAGACAGCCAGATTTTCTTCCCTCATTAGATGTTGGTGCTTCAGACATCCCAGAGGCAGGAATTTAGTGTCTTTCGAGAAGTAAGCACTACAAACCTGGTTGCTTTCCAGGGCAAGCATCAGGGAAGCATCTCGTGTCAACCATTTTATTCCTAGCCTTTGTGTTGGGATGATAGTGGACTTGGTAATGTTGACTAGCAATTGTGTTTTCTAACACTTCTATTGTTTTCTGAACACCGCTTGTTGCACCATCCTTCATTTTGGACATTGCTCTTATCAAGTCACAACTCTTTTCAATCTCATCCATTTCTGTCCAAATTGCTAATGCAATTGTTAGCCGGAATTCTCAGTCTTTCATATTAAGAAATGGTCCAATCCTGAAAACCCTTGGTCCATGCATCATTCCTCATCACTGCACTTAGTCCCCCTTCAAACCCAATGTATTTAGGACTCACAGTTGTCATCCATGAAGTTGGATATGAAGCTTTCGAAGGATCCCATATAGCCTATCGACTTGAAGAGCATGGCGTGGTGGTAGTAGGACACTGCAACATCTCCAGGGTCCCTTGCCACATACACTATCTGTAAAATTCTAAGTTACAGTTAAGTCTAAAAGTAATACCATAGTACTGTACTGATAAGATGTGAATGGTTGGAGGAATATCGAACACATTTTCGCTGAACAAATAATAGATATATTTTACCTTGCTATATTTGTTTGCATCGAAATATGTTCTTGTTTAAGACAGAGATTTAGTGTCGGCTGATATGACCAAATAATAATATGTGGGTTTCAGAAAAGGCTTAACAATTCTGGATTATGCTGATGAGGGACAACAAACTATGAAATACAAATTTGGGTTTAGTGTATATAAAGTAGCAAAGTAACTTATTGTCTGTTGGAAATCATACTTAAAAAAATATTAGTTTGAAATAACTACTGAACGCTCTTGAAATATAAGTTTGTTGAGTGTTAGAATAGATGTAGAGAAGGAGGGGACCAAATGGCAAGCATTTAAAATAATCATTTTTCGTCCCATATTTGTGCAGGTAAGCCTTACTGGTAACCCTGTCTTATGGTGTCCTTTATTTCATTTTATACCGAGGCCAGTATCTTCATTCTTTGACTCAAGAAAAATTATGACAAATCAGTGAAAACTTTAATAAGCAAATCCCCTTCTGGTCAGGTAATGATTAGTGACTGCTAACCGTTTGATAGTATGGAAGAATATCGATAGTACTAACGATGACATAGTACCGGTATGATGGCCCTGTAGTGTCTATGGAAACATCGTACTAGTACCAAGCAATGTTTTTAGCTCCGGCCTCAGCCGAGAGCTCAAGGTCTTATCGTAATGATTGTTCTTGTTCTTGTTCTTCTTCTTCTTGGGGCGACAACTTCTAAAATGCTTCAACTGACTCACTCACTCATTCTTCTTGAGGCGACCATTTCTTAAAAGGGGTTCAACTCACTCACTCACTCACTCACTCATTTCACTTGAATCATTAAGAGCCGGAGCTTTTGAAGGGTTTTCCTTCATGTTCTTGTTGCAAACGGCCCGATGACCCAAGAACAAGTTTTGCATGCATAAATTCATTAGGTTCTACCCGGGAGCCCTGGTCTTTCACGTGTGTAAACGGGAGGTTGGGTATGTGAGACCCACGTCTACCTCAGATGGGAGGGACCAATTTTTTTTTTTTGTATGTTCAGACACTAGACATAGGCTTCATCAAGCTAGTTACCGTGGACCAGGTCATCTCTCTCACACACACAGGTCACGACTTGCGAACTGGTACCCGGCCACAGAGTGAGGGAAGGGAGGGTAATTCCCAAATACTGCAGCTGTTATGTTACAGTCTCCTCCACTCCCGCTTTCACCAGTTCAGCGTTGCTAACGTATACACCCGGCATCGTGTGAGCTACCAGTTCGAACTCTCGCATCCGAAACACCTGCCAGTAAGAGTAAGGGTTGATGGCAGGTGTTTCGGATGCGAGAGTTGTATCTGGTAGCTCACACGATGCTGGGTGTATACGTTGACAACGCTGAACTGGTGAAAGCGGAAGTGGAGGAGACTGTACCACCGAGGGTGTTTTATTACTTTCGACCTTCGGTGGCCTTATAGTTAGTGCATGAAACTCAAATCGGAGGAGTAAATATTCTCAAGTCCTCGCCTTTTTACCCTCTTAAACAGATAAAAAATAAATATGTAATAAACTCGAAACATTTTAATTCTATTATTCAAATGGTCATTAACAGTGACAGTTCATATTTCCAAAGTTGTCAAGCGGCACCCAACAATGGGATGAACTCAGGCTGTATCTGAGGGTCACTTCACAAGAAAAGTGTTGATGATCCTAACTTTTGCCGAGCATGAACACAGGAACAAACATAAATACTGTTGCCATCACAGTTACCCACCTCTGGCAGCGGGTCTGGCAGAACGTTGGGTAACTGTACACTGAAATTACTTTACCATCTATAGAAGTAAAGATTCGATGCATCTCAGTCAGGAGGTAGAGGCTACAAAACTCCTGCTTAAGACTATATCTAAAAGAACAGTTGCTCTGGTTGAGACCAGAACTGAGCTCATGTTTGCTTGATTTGAATTCTGAAATATAATAATTATGATGAAAGCTGCTTCCATAAACTTTACTGACTTTTACAGTGTCCAGGAGTTCTGGTGGAAACAAAGATAAAGGCAAGTGGGTCTTGATGGTTCGAGGCTCTGGAATAGCGTCTGCCATCTGTAGGAAGAAACCATCCTCAGGGTTCTTTCCTGGACACAGTTGAGCAAACTCTTTACTGAGACTTGAATCAGGATCTGGTGGCGGGACGGCCGTTGATCCGAGGAACATGTCACATCTACAGGGAAGAGGAATTCATTTATTTAAATGTGGAAAAATAATCTGTTTATCTACTACAAAGCAACAACGGGTTAGCATTACAGAAGAAGTATTCCGAGAAGTGATGAACAAGCCTTTGAATCCCAGCCATTCCCAATCCGTAAAAATCGACCTGTTCTTTGTAGTAGTATAACAATACACCATATGTACAGTTGGCCACCTGAATTCTTACGCAGTACTGCAGTAAATGATCTACAAAGTGACTAAACCTAATAATAAAGTTGTAAAGTAGTCTTGCATTTTCTGTATGTTGTAAGCCTTCGAAAATAACAGCGTGTTTACGAATTCTTGTGGCCAGTAATACTAGAGGTTGAGTATATCACAAAGTGTATTTACAATAGTAATCTTATCTCAAGCTCAGGATTGTTGAAATTTGCCATTAACAAGATTAACGTGACCAGCTCTACACCAATTATTCTGGTGAAACCGGACATATTTCCTCCATGGCTTGATGATATGAAGTCTTTAACAAAAAGGTGGTTGCAGGTATCATTGAAAGGTCAACATTTGTATATTGCAGGGTCAGAATTGTATTAGGAGAGATGGTTGGTTTTATATATTTAAATATTAGATGCAGAGTCATTGTGTGACAAACAGGAGACCTTCGAAACAATTCCATACTCTAACTTATCTTCCAAAATGGATAAGACAGAGAGTTTCTTCCAAAACATGTTTGAAACAAAAGTCGTACTAACAATGCAATTGCTACACCAAACAGATTATGAAGGCTTAAAGTAGGTCCTTTGGCTTCATAAATTTCCCTGCATTAAGAAAGGTGTTACACGACCTTCAAATGGCGACTTTTTGTGGAAGATGTTCTTTTACATTCTTTGACCTTTAAAAAACTCAATTTGTAGAATTGTTCCACACATTTCACATTACAAGTAAACCATCATATTGCTAACTGTTCCAACTGGAATTGACATTTTTGGCCAACACTGCATCCAAATGTAAGTAACTGATTTGTTCCTGAAAAACTAGGCGACACAGCCTTCTGAAATAGATAATAGGACCTTTCACACAATTAATGATGGCTACATCAAGGATATCTTACCGATATCCCACCTATGCTAAATGAAGGTTGTAATGAATTGGAAGTGTGTAAGAGAGAGATGGGTTGCATGTGATATCAGTTTGTATTTGTTTAAAGTCAGTAGTATTTTTCCTTAGCCTACACTGTAAAAAAAAACTTGTTAAATTTACAGAAAATATCTGGCAGCACGGTTGCCAGAGCTTTTCTGTATTTTTTTCTACAGAACGGTTCTGTACAGATTTGACGGCATATATCTGTATATTTGCAAGACAGATATTCTCTGTCGTTTATCTTTACAGAAAAGTTCCGTTGACAAGAATACAGAAAATCTCTGGCAACCGTGCTGCCAGATATTTTCTGTAAATTCTATTTTCTGTATTCTGCTGTCTGTACAGAATATGTCTGTACAGTCGCGGCACATAGTCCTCATATAGTATACTTCGGTGTTAGGGAAGTCCGTTCAAGGACTATGTGTCGCGACTGTACATAATTATATACACTATTAAGAATAACATTATACACATCACACACATATGTATATATTATATAATATTGGTATGTTGTATTATAATTAAAAAATATATGTACTGTATAATTAAACTTTTAATGAGTTGTAACCAGAAAACTGATGACACCTGGTGTACACTTGTGTACAGTAAAAGCTATATCAAAACTAAATATTGCAAAATTGTACTTCATTACTTGAAATGGAACTCTTAAGATAAGTAAACAGGTACTGTACAGTATTTTAAAGCATCAAGTAAAGCATCACAGCCTTGATATAATTCAAAATTTCTGACCAAAGGAGATATTAGGTTGAACCATAATATTCTTGAATGAATGCTCCTGTGTCAGAAATTATCATAATTGTATATATAACAAAACTTTCACTAATTACATACAGTATATGGAATTAATGCAAGAATACCTTAACACAAACATAAATTTAATCTTATCTAAAGACAGTATTGCAAAATTTAACACATATGAAATGGAATCCTTAGGCTGCTTTCACACGGACGTTTTTGTACGCGCGTTCGAGAACGCGTCAAAATTTTGTAGCCACGTTCGACACGCGCTTGCTATGCGTCCGCGTTTCAATTTTAACAGGCCCCTACCGCCACCCTGCTTTCCCACCAAATTCATTAATGTTAGTTCATTCATTTTATTAGGCTACGTGATGTATGAATGTATGTACCTTATAACAATTATTATGCTGAAATATATATGCATATTTACTATCAATGACTAAATATCATACTTGAATGTACTACAGACCACAAGTAATTGCTTCCAGTGTACTGTACACAAATGTAGTACCCACAAGTGTCATATATCCATCTGTGTGTAAGGTTTGAGCAGGACCAGCAGAGTTCTCTCGGTTCTCACCCAGCTGAGAGAGAAGGTCAACGTTAGTGTGGCCTGCCTGTACGCGTCGTACCTAGATGCTTGTGTGGAAGCTCACATTGCCACCAGTAGCCAGTGACGACGCACGCGTCCTTGCTGGCTTGGACGTCTGTGCCGCATTCGACTCGCGTGCAACGCGTCGTGTGAAAGGTTCCATTTAACTCCATTGAATGTTAAAACGTCGAGTTCCCGAACGCTCGTGTGAAAACCGCCTTAGGGTGCTTTCACATGAGCGTTCTCGAACGCTACGTTTTAACATCCAATGGAGTTAAATGGAACCTTTCACACGACGCGTTGCACGCTAGTCGAATGCGGCACAGACGTCCAAGCCAGCAAGGACGCGCGCGTCCTTATAACTCGCGCGTTGTCACTGGCTACTGGTGGCAATGGGAGCTTCCACACGAGCGTCTTGGTACGACGCGTACAGGCAGGCCCCGCTGTCGTTGACCGTCTCTCTCAGCTGGGTGAGAGCCGAGAGGACTCTGCTAGTCCTGCTCAAACCTTACATACAGATGGATGTGTGACGCTTGTGGGTACTACATTTGTGTACAGTACACTGGCAGCAATTACCTGTGGTGTGTAGTACATTCAAGTATGATATATAGTCATTGATATTAAATATGCATATATATTTCAGCATAATAATTGTTATAAGGTACATACATTCATACATCACGTAGCTTAATAAAATTAATGAACTAACATTAATGAATTTGGTGGGAAAGCAGGGTGGCGGTAGGGGCCTGTTAAAATTGAAACGCGGACGCCTAGCAAGCGCGTGTCGAACGCGGGTACAAAAATCTGACGCGTTCATGAACGCGCGTACAAAAACGTCCGTGTGAAAGCAGCCTTAATGTAAATAATCAGTCATATAATTTTTATTGTTTGTGTTGTTTGATATATGGTGTTCTTGTTTATGTTATCGTTGTTCTTGTTGTTGTTGAAGTTCCTCAGGCTGCCTGGCTGAAGAGCCCCGAGGCCCTGTGTGACTTCATCATTGTTCTCTATTCAACATCAACTATCAGACTAATAAGAGACAGGACTCTTGGATGTACACCACCACTGTATTTTTGAACCTCGATCAGGGTTAATTCCAACAAAACATCTGAAAGTGGAAGTTACATTAAAATTTTCATTCATTGTTTTAGCGCTGTACATAATATATCATCATCATTTTTGTTTAGCCTCCTTATTTTCCCTTATTGGGTCGGATGGTTAAGAGTCTGTCCCACTCTTCGCGATTGTAGAGAACCTCTTCCTCATACCTTCTTCCACACAATGTTTCCAATACTATTATAAAAGCTTCATCTTAATATAAATGTATGCATCCATCTAGCCAGTCTAATCTCAATACACTCTATTCTTTACAACTGGCACATCATAAAAATATAATATGATGTATGGGATAAGTATCATAAACAAATAATTCATAGTTACCTTTGAATAAATTCCAGTAATCCTGTAACTTCAAGTGGATAACTGATATTGAAGTTGTAGTATGCAGCAAACAACTTTCCTAACCCCAACAATAATGTAGGGATATCATCACACACAATGACTTCATCAATTCCAAGCATGTATCTACCTGCAGTCAGCCATGAATCACCTAAAATAATAAAACAGAATACAGTACTATTATAAAAACAGATAATGGTTTGTACCGATTTATATACTGTACTGTATTTTCCCAAACAAACTTCCAAAAGCATAATTTATACAGTACTGTACTTCATTAACTCAGAACTCTATCCAATCAACATACTGATATTCACTTGCTAATGATAATGGTACTTTACTTACCAACTGATACCAAGCAAGGTTTGGGAGGCATTTTTTTTTTCACAGTATTCACTTGTGGTACTTGGCTGTAAAGATAGGAACAGTAGGTTATAAAAATTTGCAAGATTAATGAAGGGAGATCAATTTAACTTTTCAAATGGGCATGTTGTCAATGGTAGTAAATATATGCAGAACAATTATTATTATTATCTACCCAGGTTAGGTCCCGGTAATTTGATGCGGTCTAGGTTAGGTTAGGTTAGGTAAAGTCAGGTTAATTTATAAAAACTATAAAACAGGGAAATCCAAACCTTAAATGATCTATCAAGTTACTGGAGGGGGGGATTAAAAAAAAAAAGTATTCATTGAAAGAATTGCCGATTTGCAGCAGTGTTGCCAGATCCGGCTGGGTCCCAGTATTTTGCCCCAGACATTTATTGTACTGTATCATTATTTCCCGGTATCTGCCCAGGTTAGGTCCCAATAGTCTGCCCTGGCTAAGTCCCGGTAGTCTGCCCAGGTTAGGTCCCGAAAGTCTGCCCAAGTTAGATCCCGGTAGTCTGCCCAGGTTAGGTCCCAGTAGTATGCCCAAGTTAGGTCCCGGTAGCCTGATGCGGTCTAGGGTAGGGTAGGGTAGGGTAGGGTAGGTTAGGTAAGGTCAGGCTAATTTCAAAATGCCCCATTTGAATATGGGGCATTTGGTGTAAATTAGAATGGTGTAAATTAGTGGGTAATGAAAGTAGAAAACTATATGTAATAACGGTAGTTCAATATTAAAAAAAAATATATATGTACGGTAGCTAACTTACTGTAGTTACAGTGAACCCTACATAACAAGCCATTGCCTAGTTTATTACCATACAAAATTACTGCATTGGTGCATCAGCTGCTTAGAAATCATCTACAAATTAAGTTTACAAAGTTAAAATTCTTATAGGGAAACAAGTTATAGGACCGGTAGGCCATCATTACTGTACATGGAAGAATATTTAAAATTATATAACATACCGTGAATTTTGCATCCTCCTTGGGATCTTCTCGTTGTTATTTAGTATTCTTATTGCCTGACAATGCCTGCTGAGGTCTTGGTGTGCTGTAATATGATGATATTCTGGAGTTGATTTCTTGACTTGATAACTTATAATTATTGTGTTCCTCCGCTGGTCAGTTTACGCGCCAAATTCGTCTTTTCAACGGCCCCGGTGACTAGAGCAGTGATGTCTATTAATTAACCCCTACACACTGCCGCCGACATCATCACCAATTTTCACTCATAGAAATAACTTAAAGGTGTGGTGGCAAAAAATTAATTTCCAAGTATTATTAATTGTATATTGAATAAATTAGTCGTTTCTTAAGTTTAGTAGTTCTAGGATAAGAATATATATTCGTATACACATATGATAGCAGCCCACTCAAACCAAGTTAACCAATACAACATTCGAAGGGCCAAGCCTTTATTGGTTAGAAATCTTATGGCCTCGGGTTGGTTTGAGTGGTCTGTCATCCAGAAAGTATACCTGTTTCGTAGAAGACTCGACCAAAATGGATTAGAAATTGTGAATCGCGAATGTACCTTAAGGGGAGGGTATAGTTCTGACATTTTTGGAGATTATGATTCCTCCAAATTATTCCAGGCAACAGGATACCATTATTTTTCTTTATATGGGTGTGTTTTATGACATACTTTGGAGGAATCAAGGCACTATAAAGTACCAAAAGTATACTCTCCCCTTAATTGTTTCCTTTGTAGCTTGGATGTGTATATTAAAAAATGGAGTGGCTAATTTTTGTGTTGTAGTCCATGCATGCATGGATATATATATATATATATATATATATATATATATATATATATATATATATATATATATATATATATATATATATATATATATATATATATATATATATATATATATATATATATATATATATATATATATATATATATATATATATATATATATATATATACTGTTTCTACAGAAAAGTACTGTAAATTAATTAACACAGAAATTCCCTGTATGAAAATACAGAAAGGGTCTGTACACTCAAAGAAACTACAGAATTTACAGAAATTATCTGTAAACATTAACTTTTCCATGATTTTTACAGAAATAAACCATATATATACTTTACAGAAATAATCTGTAGGGATTTGCAGTTAATAGCTGTAAAAACAACAGACTTTTTTTACAGTGTACTACAACCTTCAACATTATACAATCTTCAACAGACTACAACCTTCAACAGTCTGAAACCTTCAACAGTATACAACCCGTTATATATTTGTTGGTATGTGAACACGAGGGACACAGAAACTTGGAAAAATTAGCCAACTTTTCCCAGCTCGCAAATCAAACAATGGATCTTTCTCTATATCCCCCTCCCCGCATTTGTTTTGGCATAATATTTGTTTACTCATTCTTTATTACTGATTAAATCAGTCAGATCACTCTAATCACAGCACAGATGTTCCATTTTCACGGCGACCGAAACTTTCAATCCATTCACTCTAGGACTCTTAAATCACCTTAAGATATTTATAAATAGTAAGCATTTTCCTTAATATGAAGGACTTTCTTTTATTTTGGCAGTTCAATCAGAGAAAAAGCTTAGTGGTAATATAATCTGTAGTGTAACTGCTTCCCTCGTAATACAGAAAAGTTAGTTAAAGATGAAAGATCACCAACCCGTATATATCAGAATGTCATTAGAAAAGGATCAGTTATAAAGGAGTTACTCTAATTTAAACTTCAGAAGCATGACCAAGAACGGGAGGGAAATAATCTTCAATAAGGTAAGTCTAACCTTTGTATTGTTATATTAATAATTTTATAAAACTATACAACATTTTCTGTGGGTTGGTCTACATGCTCCTTTGTTGTATATCTTTGAAACAATAAACTTTTCAATTCATTTCAAGTACAGCTTCTTCTGATTATACAACCCTAATCCCAGGAAGTTGGCAAAATACGCAGTTTTGAAAATATATAGGGCCTAATAACAATTGTAAAAAAAATGTTAGTCATATTTCAGTCCCATACAGTAGTCAACTTACTCTAAAAAGGGAACTCTAGAATTGATGGCATCATCTGTTGCAGCGTGGTCGAGGTTCGAGTTGTTTCTCATGGTCCAAACCATCTCCTGCATCCATGTGGTCCCACACTTCATATACGTCATTATAAGCACATCATTGGCCTTGAACTAAACAACAGTAAATTAACCGGGATGTATCTTTTTGTCAAAGTTTTAGCAAAACCTAATCTAGATAATGGAAATTGCATATGTCAGTTACTGTCAATATATTATGAATTATGAAATAGATATTCAAACATTTTTCTTTCTATTAAGGGGAGAGTTTGGTATTGGTAAATCTGGAGCACCTGAATCCTCCAAACTATTCCAAGCAACAGAACACTATTATTATTGCTCCTCTGGTCCTGTTTCCAGGCATACTTTGGAGGAATTAAGGCACTCCAATGTACCAAATAATAATGACCACCTTAACAAATGTCAAGATGGTGGTGCATGAATTAAATTGTCTGTGGAATTGGGAACGGTGAAGTAGTTGGTGATATAAACTAATGTGCAAGATATATAAACAGTGAGTGAAATGTTAAAGCCACCCCTTGGGGATAGTACTAGTCACAAATTAAAATTTATGTGTGTGGCGGGGGGGGGGGGGGGTAGGGGTTGATTTTCAAGTGTTCGGTCTTTCGCCCACGGTAATGGATTTGGCTTTCATGTCTGTAATAAATCTTTTAATTTTGGAAAAAAATACACATGGAAATATGTTTAATATCTTGTCAGGACTTCACCCTGTAATTTTGTCACTATAATTTTTAATAATGTCACAAACATTGTCATTTGCTATTTAGCCTGGATACAAGTAAACAGTGTAATTTTATATCAAAGTCATAATGATAATTCATTCACTTCTTTTTGTGTTGAATTATCGAACGAAACAACCGGGAATTACAAAAAATTACCCGTACTCTAATAAACCTCCTCTACAGAAAACGTAGCGTTATAGATAAACTATACCATTTGACCATTTCTGACAGTAGGCTACTCGTGTAAGCTACGATGGAATTCCACGGTATTTGGCTGACTATTCCCCGTAATGCCGCTGAAACATACCCAAAGTTTAACTGTAAAGAAACATAGGTACCCATATACATTTTGCTGTCGTCACTATGTCACCAGAATTGTCGCAGATTCATCGCAGGCAACTGGCGATGCTTCCATGTAATCAGAAATGGTAACAGGCAAGTCATAGACGATTCATAACGTTTTTTGTATTACCTTCGGCGACGTGACCAAATCTCGAGGCAATACCGTAGAAGAAACAGATTTATCATGGGTAATGGAGCTGGATGCTAAAAAAAAAAAAATCCTTATTCTACATCTGTAATGAAAATTTGCAGCCATACCCAACTTTTTCAACATTAGCATATCTCCCAAGAACATTTCCAACAACTAAACACATCTTTTTATTTCACTATGATAACTGGAATGAAGTAAATTTAAAATGAGTAAGATCAACTTACCCACAATGAGGGGAGGTGGTTGAATATCGGGAGATCGAATTCTCTCAAGTGAGATGCTGAGAAAACTCAGTATTTCAAAAGGAATTTCATGCGCTAACAATAAGGCCACAGAACATCATAAAACCCCCTTCCAAATTTTGAGATTTACCCCTACATCTCTCTATGACCTTGAGCCAGTTTGGAAGTAGTGACGTGTATGGCAGGGTAAGAGTTATTAGCGTGAACGTCGAAAATGGGCTTCATAAGCCTTTATGCAGTTAGTTGTTGTGATGAACTCCAATCCATGCAAAACAATGGCAATAAAAACTTTTCATTACATTATTAAAGTCTCGAACAATGTGATCACTATACCTTGAAATTGTATAATTTGTCTGCAAACTTCATAAAATCTGAAGGGAAGATCCAACGGCCAGGGTTGAGACGCACCAAACCATAGGTGTAGCCAGTGTAGTCTCGTTTTAATTGGGCTAATTCTTCCCCATCTACCATCTCTACCTCATGATCACTTCCCAGCTTCATGTTTCAATGGTGTAGTATATAGATGCTCCTTTTTGAACGACAGGTCCTTGGTACTTTTCCTGAAACCAATAATTAATAATAATGAAGCAAATAATGCAACTCAAATTATTTCTGCAAAGGTAAGATTGTTATTGTTACTATTATTTCTCTGTATCTTTGAGCTCACAATATACACGAGGTTCAAGCAGGAGGCTACTTATGAGAATTGTTTTTTCTCTAGAAGGAAATGTTTTATTATTTAACAATATAAGCGTTACAGTGTAATGTAAATAGGGTTTATGATCCTACAAATGTGTAGTTTCCTTGTTGTTTATCCCGACCAACTTTGCTTATCACGTAGGGTTTTGACGGCAGCCAAGGACAGAGAAAAAATACAATATTGAATAAGAACCCTTAGGGGAGGTAGACAAGTGGTTAATGTTCAGGACTCACACCCGTAGTTTTAAAACATTTGAGGGCCCTTACTGGAGCTCTATGAACCCTCCAAATAATCCAGGCCACAAAACGCTTCAGTGTTTCGAATAGGGAATCTGTTGCCTGGAGTAGTTTGGAAGGTTCATAGAGCTCCAGTAAGGGCCCTCAAATGTTTTAAAACTACGGGTGTCATAACTTAGAGGTCGGGAGATTGATCCTCTCAGGTGAGGGCCAGAGAATATTTACTCTTCCGATTTGAATTTCTGGCACTAACTATAAGGCCACCGAACATAAAACACCCTCACTGGTACCAAAACAACTACAATATTTGTGAATTAACCTCACTTCCCTTCCTCTATGGCTGGGTACCAGTTCGGAAGTCGTAACGTGTGTGTGTGTGAGTAGCTGTTGACCTGGACCATGGTAGCGGACTTGATTCAGACTATGTCAAGTGTTGGAACATATATAAAGAAAATAAAGAAACCCTCGAGACTCGAAATATTCATGCTGCCGAACGATGTTGACATCAAATGTGATTCAACCTCTGGGTTTCGCTACAACTGAAATCGAGTTATACCAAATACAATACACTATATGGATAAAATTATGAATTCATAGTTTTGACATCAGTACATGCAGTCTAACATGAATAACTGTATTTGTGAAGGAGCTTTTTTTCTTCATTATCCATGTCTCTTGATCCACGCTTTTAAGTTGATTACCATTTAACGAGTAGTTTGCAGTTATGTTACGATGTCCGATGTGGAGCACTTTATATTTATCTGCATTGAAGGATATTTGCCAAGTTTTCGCCAAATTCGACAATTTATCGAGATTATCTTGCATTTTTTTAGTTTGTGCGTTAGTGAGTACTGTATTTGCAATTTTATTATCATCGGCAAACTTCAATATTATGCACGAGAGGCTTTCATCTATGTCGTTTATGTAAACTAGGAATAGGATCAGCCCTAAAACTAACCCTTGTGGCATCCTACTCATAACTCCAGTCTAATTAGATGATTTTCCATTTATTACCACACGTTGTTTTCGGTTTCTTAGCCAGTTCTCTATCCATCTTATGGTATTGCCTTGGATTCTGTATGATTTTAATTTAGTTATTAAGCATTTATGGGGAACTTTGTCAAAGGCTTTTTGCAAATCTAGATAAATTATGTCTACTGCTTTACTCATATCATATTCGTTGAAAATGTCGTTTAAAAAAAAGTCTAATAGGTTTGTTAGGCTAGAGCGTTCATTACGAAATCCGTGTTGAGTGTCTCTAAGTAAGTTGCTTTCCTCTAAGTGATTAGTAAATTTATCTCGTATGATTGTCTCTAGCATTTTGCATACTACTGAGGTTAGGCTGATAGGGCGATAGTTACTAGGTAAAGATTTGCTGCCTTTTTTAAATATTGGCGCTACGTTAGCGAGCTTCCATTCGTCAGGTATTGTTCCAGTGTGTAAAGAATAATTAAAGAGCAGAGTCAGAGGTTTAACTATTTCGCTTTTTGCTTCCTTTCATGTGCGAGGGGAGATTGTGTCTGGCCCAGGTGACTTATTTACATTTAATTTATCAATACATTTGATTACGTGTTTTACGTCATTTTCGGTTATGGTGATATTTTTTTAATACCTTGGTGTTTTCGTTTTGGACTGTTGTTTCCGCTGGTATATCTTTCGGGTTTTCTGTAGTAAAGACTGATGCAAAGAAAGTGTTTAGGATACTACTCAATCGCTCTTCATCTGTCGTAAAATCCCCATTTTCATCAAGAAGTGGTCCGATAGTTGACGTAAGTACTTTCTTTTGTCGAATATAACTGTAGAACTCATTTGGGTTTGTCTTACTTTGAATGCCAACGTGTTTTTCAATGTTCCTTTTACTCTGTTTGATTAACTTTTTGGCTTTTCTTCGTAAGTCTGTAACCTTGGCATAGTCATCATTGTTGTCTGTGATTTTTACTCTATTATGGGCGTTCTGTTTGGTGCGTAAACAATCGGCGATATCCTTACTCCACCACTTGGGCTTTAAGTTTTGTGCTGAATGTCGTTTTTTTACTGGTAAATTAAAGTCGCCAAGTATTACAGCCTGTTGCGTGTTAATCGTTTGTTTTTTTGCTCGTAAATATCGCGGTCGGTTTGTACTGGTTGAGCTGGGGGTCTGTATAATAAAGCTATCAAAAGTTTCATCCCACAATTATTTCTAATGAGTATATATAGTGTATTTACGTTATTAATCTGGGGCTTTGATAATAGGATTGGTTTGAGGTCGTCTTTAATATATAAAAGAACTCCGCCTCCCCTTTTATTTGTTCGTCCTTTTTCATATATTGTGTAACCGGGAATTTCATGTTCTGCAGGAAGTCTCTGCTTTCAGTATTTAGCCACGATTCTGTTTTGCCGATTATATCATAATTTTCTGTAAAAGTTAATTCCTCTAAATCTGTAAATTTGTTATGGATATTGCGAGCATTAACATCGAATACCTCCTTTAGGCTATTTCGGTTTATTCTGTTTGTTCGTTTTACGTTACATGAGAGAGAGAGAGAGAGAGAGAGAGAGAGAGAGAGAGAGAGAGAGAGAGAGAGAGAGAGAGAGAGAGAGAGAGAGAGAGAGAGAGAGAAAGTTTTAATATATTCTATACTAATATTTCAAAATATTAATGGGCAAGGCTGAACAGATTCCTAACTGTCGTTAAATTCGAATGATAGAAAGTATAATGACTTGGAGAAATGTGGAGTCTACCCCTGTAACAAATACTCTTTGAGATCATGACCCATCAGACTCAATTATCGCTAAAATATATCAGTCCGACAAAAAATATATACCTCTTATAAACCACTTGACACATAGACGCAAAGAAACGTGAGGTAAAGAACTTGGAGTATGAGAGTGACTGGGATAGAATAGAATGTGAGTACATGGAAAGAGGAAGGAAGAATGACAGATATAGTGAGTTGGAGGATAAGTTGAGGGAATGTGTGAAGCGGGGTAGAGAGGGAGGAAGGGAACAAAGGGGAGTGAAAGCAGGACGGAGGTTACATGGCTGATTGTAATTTAAACACAAACCCGGCGTGTGACAGACCCTTTTGGGGGATATAAAAAAAACATACTAATCCTCAAAGTATATTATATCAGAAAATTTCAACTTAAACTGCATCACATCTTCAAAATCACAATCCCACTTACTTTCCTAACTGATATATTAATGACCCAAGAAACTATAAATGAATGTGACTCAAAATTGACATTTTCATATTTTAAAATGTTCCCAATTCTAAACAATTAACTTAACAGAAACAAGTTTCCTTAAAGACTATAATGAGTCCTCCCTGGTTCACATGGAGTCCTCAGGTAGCTATTCTCATTGTGATTTAGTAAGAAAAATAAATATTATTGGAATACGAACGTGGGGTGTGCTCGATCCAGAAGAAGAATAGACGAAAAACAAACAAAAGGAGCAGACACACACTACCACCACCACCACCACCACTAACAAGGACAGACAGGAAGTCACAGGATACGGAACAGACAGAGAGGGACGCCAACATTGTGGCACCCATCGCAAGATATAACATGTTTTATTTTTTGTCTGGCGTACACAACCCCGAGTTAATGAAGGACAATTCATAGAATACCACCTCAATGTAAGTAAACAGCTATAGTTATATATCGCCTCAATGTAAGTAAATAGTTGTGGATATGTGAAGGGAAAGTGAAGAGGGAGAACAGAAAATCTCGTACATCTGGATACGCGAGTCAGTGTTACTAAATGAATTATGATTGAGGCTTAACAGATGTGGGTAGGCTACGAATACTTGTTGCCAATAGTGCAGTAGTGTACAATAATACAAAGGAATACAATATATATATATATATATATATATATATATATATATATATATATATATATATATATATATATATATATATATATATATATATATATATATATATATATATATATATATATATATATATATATATATATATATATATATAACGTGTGGGACATGAAGGGAATAAAGGATACCGTACTTATGTATTGTGAGCGTATATCTGTATTTGAGTAATGCTTTGAGGCTGATTAGTTTTTACATGTAACTGATTTATTCACGCGACTGGACTTGTGATAATATAATCAGAATACTTCAGGTCCCAGCCTCAACAGGCAATCAAAGAGTAGTTGTATTAGCTGCAAGAATAATGCTAGATAATATATACGACCAACGGTGCTTGCCGCTTGTGTAGAGTATTACCGTTTCTTATCCACAACCTGTCAACATAATTATATATTTGAAGGTTTGTAACTCGGTTAATATTGTCAAACTCACCAGCAGGGTACGGTTTCCCGACGAGTGGTTGTGGTTGTGGGAGTGTAAACAGGGAAGAGGTTTCACTGGCAAGGACGCTAGTCACACTGTTAGGTACTACTGTATTCAGTTCAGTTCAGTTGGTATGCGGGGGAATTGCCTTTGCAACGGCTCCCCTTTTATTCTTGTGCTTTTTCTACGGTGCTTGAGCTTTTCTTCTTTCTTTCCAAAGTTCCACTAGTATATTCTTTATATTTTCTATATTTTCTGTATTTTTAAATAATAGTTCACCAATCTTGTCTTTTGTATATGGTTGTTGGAATAATCTTGATTCGTTCCGTATTCTCTGTAATTTCGGACAATAAAGTAAAAAATGTTCCAAATTTTCTTTTTCCTCTCCACATCCTTCACACATCTCTGATTCACCCAAAAACCTTTTTCTGTCATTTAACGTTAATGTATTAGTTCTGTATCTAAATAGTAGTGTTGAAGCATATGTATTATAGCATCGTCTTGGCAGTGTTACCAATAAACTCAGCTGTCCAGCATAAATTCCCTTCTGTATGCTAGGTCGTCTCAGCCTTGACAAAAGAAGAAAAAGGTTGATGAATATTGTTTATATTACACCGGTAAAACAAACCTTAAGATAATCTGTAAGAGAGTCTCATTGTATTTTCCCGATCATTTTACCTTATATTCGCGATCTATATTAACCCTAACCTTACCTAGCTGGTAACCTAGTTACCAGTGGTAACGAGACGAATACGTTTACAGAATGAAAATATCCCACTCACCCCAACAACAAAGACTACCTCACTTATGCATCCACACATTTTTCGTAGTGTTAATGATAGCTACAAGTACAGTTAACTGAAATATCCTCTTAATACAGTGTTGACTATTGGAAAGTTCCTTATATACCTATAGTCCAAGCCCCAACACTACAGTCCATGATTTGACAACACACTTGATCACAAACCAAACACCAGCAAACTCTACAAAACTCTAAAGAGCAACACTACACAATCACATACAGCCATAATAATAATAGACACTATACCTTCAAAAGAACAACAAGCAAACACCCTAGTGTCGCTTGTGTCGAGCGCCTCCTGCTAACACCATAGAGCACTACTGCCTTGCCTGCCCCACTGTCCGACACTTGCTGCCCCAGGGCCTGCCACTTGATGTGGTTTGTCGACACCTGCTGAACCATCAGGTTTTGGAGGAGCTTCTGGTACGCCATCCTCGTATTGGTGGATTTAAGTAGGTCATTATGTAATTATTTGTCTGCGTGCTTGTACTTCAATGATTCTGCTATGTTTTCAAGATATGTGAGTGTGTGTGTGTGTGTAGTAATTTGATTCTCATGGATTCTGTCTACTTGTACGTATAATTGCATGCTTCTTGATTGACGCTATGGCGCAATTAATAATAAAAAAAAGCAACCACCCTCATGCAACATTTCTCTCATGTCAGCCACCTTCTCCCTGAAAAATGACGACTTATCAGACGTAACAGACACTTTCCAATTGACTCAGACTATGCACCATCCACAAACAGTCAGACGAATCACATCATCCACAACCTCAAGGACTCATCTCCCTGCATAACAATATATATATATATATATATATATATATATATATATATATATATATATATATATATATATATATATATATATATATATATATATATATATTGTTACGTGAGGAGAGATGGTGACTATATGACTATCAAGTATGAACACTAGTAATTAAAATAAGATATTAATCTCCTATTGCAATAAACCAGGTTTTATATTGCTTAGTGTTGAATCAAATATAAAGTAAACACATATGAAAATAATTATCAACACTAAGCAGTAAGACAAGCACAATACAAGAAATAACTATTAAAATAAGGTATTCTCGCACTGTACCTCAGATACCAACTACTCACTCAACATTTGGTAAATGCACAGAAAATAAAAATAAACTATGAATAATGGTGAAGAACTAGCTACACAATTTACATCAAAACATCCTAAGTAATTTTTAAAAGAGATAGCACTGGTCAATCACAATGAGATATAACAAAGCAATAAATAAAAAATAACAGCTACATAATATTTTTTTAACAATAACACAAAAAATACCCCCCCTTCTCCCAGCGGGAACCACCTTGACGTGGCGGGGGGGCTTGCGTGACTGCCCCGATTTAGGGCTTCCCATGTTAGAATGGTCACCAGTGAGAGACCAGACTACTAACCATTTCAGACCCCGTGACCCATCGTTTTTTGCAAATAACTGCAAAACAAACAATTTGATGAATATCACATTGTCGCACGGGTGTATTGACACCGTCCGCCAACTTATGAGTGGGTATTGCATTGACAATTTTTATTAGTTAATGAGTTTACTTGTGGATATAATACGAAGTTGGCCAGAGTCGGGAAGACGTTCAAAAATGGTGAAGGTTTGACGTCATAGTTGTGACGTATCTCATCAGTCATCACTTCCCTCTGACCATGGCCTGACTCCCACCTTCCTTTCAATCCTCCTCGTGTTTTCTTCATATTTTTTTGTTTACATCTCTCTCTTTAGTCACTGCATAAATTACTTGTTTATGATAGCAGATAAACAAAAAGAACCGTATATTCGAGTGTGGTAGATCTCGTACCGTTGTAATTCCTTGTGTTGCCTTCTATCTCTCTGTCTATCTTTCTATCTTCCTATCTTAGTTACAAGTACGTTCTTTTCTTAAAATGATAATGATTGTTCTTTCAACAAAACTGACTGCTGCATATTGCTGTATCAGGATGTTGAAATATTTTACTGCAATTCAACATCATTGCAAAGATAGAAAGAAACTATATTGCAGGTAAGTAAATAAATGCTGCAAATAGTAGACAACAACATATATTTAATCCTCATCGCTGTCGAGGAACAGCTCATCCTCGTCTTCGCTGTCGATTATAATGCAGACGGGATTCACACCTACGTGAATATTGTCTGAGGACCAATACTCCTCTTCAAATGTTCTGGCACGGCGTACAGCACCTTCCCACACCTCTTGTGTTGCCTGAAGTTTGGCTTCTTCGAGTCTGGCCCGGGTGAAACGCTTCAACTTGGAGCGCAGGTACCGCTTCATGCAGCCCCACACCTGCTCGATGGCGTTCAGTTCAGGATGTGCAGGTGGCAATCGGACGACTTCATGGCCCCATTCCCGAATGATGTTGTCAACCGTGTACCGTGGTTCGGGCCAGTTTTTCTTGCAGAGTTGCAAAAGTTTGGGGCGTGTGGCATGTGGTGGGAAGGGGATTTTGCAGGGCTCCAACCATTCCGTCAGCAAGGGGTTTGTTTGTTGCTGTGGAGACTCCGTTAACTGGCTGTGGTAGAGAGCATTATTAAAAATAGTTGACTTGGATTTGAATTTTTCATTCTTGTGTGTGTCTGTATGGTAAATACAACTGATGGACATGATTTGTATATATGAAATAACAAATGAATATTTTTTTTGTATCCCAAGATCATACAATGAAGTTCATGAAGAGTTAATTTAAATGTTTATATAGACAAGTTAAGGGTATAGGACAATGTTTGTTCAGCCAATCACCAGCTGGCAATGCAATGGTGCCATTTTACACAGGGACTTTGTCAGATGAAATGAAATAGACTATAGTATTATTAGTAGTAAAATTAATAGTATCCAAGATGTTTATTATTACACTAGTTTAGTTTTAGTTTTTTTTAGGAGGTTTTAATGATCGTAGAGGGTTCATAAAGGATTCATTTTAAAGTTAATTAAATTATCTACACAATGAACCCATTGTGA
Source organism: Petrolisthes manimaculis (assembly GCA_034508575.1). Lineage (NCBI taxonomy): Eukaryota > Metazoa > Arthropoda > Malacostraca > Decapoda > Porcellanidae > Petrolisthes > Petrolisthes manimaculis. Next base: position 892,442 of record JAWZYT010000298.1, on the reverse strand, counting down.
TGGTTCTATCTCATCTTTAAGTGGTTAAAAAAATGGTTTAATCATCTGGTCTGTGATATATGTTCGAAACTATTTTTTAAACCTTGTAGGTCTTTGTTTTTTAGGTGCGTTTTAAAAATTGTAAAGGGTTCGGATCGGATTCATCTTAAAGCCAATTAAATTTCCTACACAATAAACTTATCAGAAATGTTCTATATCATCCTTAAAAGGTTCAAAAACGGGTTCAAAATTGATTCGAATCTAATGTTCTTCATACACTAGTTTAGTTTTAAGTTATTTTAACAGGGTTCTATAAAAAGTAGGGAGTTCAGATACAGTTCATTGTAAGGCCAATTACCATCCTTACATAATGAATTTATTGTGAAGGTTCTATCTTATCTCTAAAGGGTTAAAAAGGGGTTTAATCATCAAAACCTTAAAACTTTAAATAGTCAATGCTGTCTCACCTCTCTATCACCTTTCTCTGGCAGTAAATGACCTCATTGTTGCCAGGCCTAGAGACAGTAAATATATACACAATAATATTACCATTGTACAGTTACAGTTCGCTTGTTGTGTGTGTGTGGGGGGGGGGGGGGGGTTAGGGGGGTGCGGTTTTTTGGGGGGAGGTCAGGGGCGGCTTTGGGGTGTTCCGGAATAGGGGCACAGGCTTGGGGGGGGGGTTGTTTTGGAGGGTGCAGGTATAAGGGACAGGATTTTTACCCCCCTCCAGCCTGTCCCTGCCCCTACTCCCGCACCCCCCAGACCCCCACTAAGGCTGCCCCCCTACTCCCGCACTCTACAAACCCCCCCCCTTGAAAAAACACATACATGTAAATACATACATGAAAATAAACACACACATACGTACATACATACATACATCTATATACATAAAGCCGAAATTCTGTGTGTGTGTGTGTCCTCTATGCACGCCAAGATCCTTCGTCCTAGAGTGAAAATTTTTACATGGGTGTGATCGCTAATACTTGGGGAGTGTTTTGGACCTATATAAAAAAAAAAAATCATGTTTTTCAAAAAATGTTTTGGATGGGGTTCGAACCCCTGGATTAGTGACACGCACAACTTTCTCTCTCTCTCTCTCTCTCTCTCTCTCTATCTATCTTTAATTTTAGAGAGAGAGAGAGAGAGAGAGGGTGTGTGTGTGTGAGAGAGGTAATACTGGGTTTGGTTATATTTGTGTCTGAGTGAGAGATAGTGTGTGTGTGTGAGAGAGAGAGAGAGAAAGAGTGAAAAATATATAGTGTGTGTGAGAGGTAGAGATAGATAGCTAGACTGTGAGAGAGAGATAGAGAGAGAGACTGTGTGTGTGAGAGATAGATATATAGATAGATAGAGAGAGAGAGAGAGAGAGAGAGAGAGAGAGAGAGAGAGAGAGAGAGAGAGAGAGAGAGAGACTGTATGTGAGAGAGATAGACTATATATGCGGGAATAGGGGACAGGCTTGGGGTGGGGGGGTTTGGGGGGTGCTGGAATAGGGGACAGGCTGGGGGGGGGGTAAAAAGCCTGTCCCCTACCACCACACACCCCAAGCATGCCCCATATTCCCGCACCGCTCTAAACCCCCCCAAGCCTGTCCCCCTACTCCCGCACCCCCCATCCCCCCTACTGTAAACAACACACACTAGGGTACACACACACACACACACATACTGTACATACACACACACACACCGTACACACACACACACACACATACACACACCGTACACACACACACAAACATACACTCACACATACACATACACACACCCCTACCGTACACACACACTAGGTAAGGTAATTTCTGCCTTTTTTCGTTATCACTTTAAAGTTGTCTCAGTTGTTGAAAGGATTCTTTTCTTCTCTTTGGAATAATCAAATCACGGGGTGGGTTTGGGGGGTGCGGGAATAGGGGACAGGCTTGGGGTGGGGGGTTTGGGGGGTGCGGGAATAGGTGGTGGTGGTAGTGGTTGATGTAGTGGTAGTAGTGGTGATGGTAATAGTGGTAGTAGTAGTGGTAGTGGTGGTAGTGGTTGATGTAGTAGTAGTGGTGGTTGATGTAGTAGTAGTGGTGGTTGATGTAGTAGTGGAGGTGGTAGTGGTTGATGTAGTAGTGGAGGTGGTAGTGGTTGATGTAGTAGTGGTGGTAGTGGAGTTTGCATTTGTTACATATCAGTGTTGTATTATTATATCCTTTGTTTATTTAGAACTCTGTGATCGTGTATGAAAATTGGAGGCTTCTAATTCCTCCTGACTATGCCAAGAAACAAATAAGCTCCTTTCGTATAGCTTCGGGCGGTGGAAGGGCGGCCGCAGGCCGCCAGCCCTCCGCAGGAGCTATCGGCTCTTAGCCGCCCGAAGGGCGGCAGAGCAGCTAGTACATACATAAGTAGGAAGGTAGGTAAGTAATCAGTCAGTCATGTGGGTAGGTAGGAAGGGAAGTAGGTAGGTAAGTAGGTAGGTAGGTAATCAGTCAGTCATGTAGGTAAGTAGGAAGGGAGGTAGGGAGGTAATCAGTCAATCAGGTAAGTAGGTAGGTAGGTAGGTAATCAGTCAGTCAGTCAGGTAGGTAGATAGATATGTATGTAGGTAGGTAGATAGATATGTATGTAGGTAGGTAAGTAGGTAGGTAGAACGGAAGGAAGGAAGGTATGTATGTATGTAGGTAGATAGGTAGTCAGTCTTGTAGGTAGGTAGGTATGTAGGTAGGAAGGAAGAAAGGTATGTACGTAGTTAGGTATGTAAGTAGGTAGATAAGTACATATGTATGTATGTAGGTAGGTAGGTAATCAGTCAGTCATGTAGGTAGGTAGGTAATCAGTCAGTCAGGTAGGTAGGTTAGTAGGTATAGATAATTATGTAAGTAGGTAGGTAGTTAGGTATGTATGTAAGTAGGAAGGGAAGAATGAAGAAAGGTATGTATGTAGGTAGGTAGCTAGGTAGGTAAATAGTCAGTCAGTGAGGTAGGTAGGTAGCCAGTTAAGTAGGTTGGTAGGTAGGTAGGTAGGTAATCAGTCAGGTAGGTAGGTAAATATTTAAGTATGTTGGTAGATATATATGTATGTATGTAGGTAGGAAGGCATGTATGTATGTAGGTAAGTAGGTATGTATGTAAGTAGGTAGGTAGTCAGTCATGTAGGTAGTCAGTCATGTAGGTAGGTAGGAAAGGAGGTAGGTAGGTAATCAGTCAGTGAGGTAGGTAGGTAGGTTAATAAGTATAGATATGTAGGTAGGTTAGTAGGTATAGATATGTATGTATGTAGATAAGTAAGAAGGAAGGAAGGTGGTAGATTATTATGCATTTTTCTCCCTCACTCACTTTTCCCTCACTTTCTTTCTCACTCACTTTTCCCCTCACATTATGTTGTGATCATAGATGGATTGGGTGAGGATGAAAACATAAATAATATATTTAAGGTGTTGGATGCTTCATATGTGTCGGGTTGATGAATACAGTCGAGTTTCAAGGTGTTGGTTGATTCAGTGCATACTGTACTGTATAGTCTCCTCCACTCCCGCTTTCACCAGTTAAGTATTGTCATGATATACACCCGGCATGGTGTGAGCTACCAGTTCCGACTTTCACATCCGAAACACCTGCCAGTAAGAGTAAGGGTTGATGGCAGGTGTTTCGTATGTGAGAGTCGGAACTGGCAGCTCACACCATGCCGGGTGGCATATTGCCCAACTGTACTCCACTCCCGCACCAGTGGTGAAGACGGCTAATCCAGACGATTTGAAGGGTTAACTTGTTTAAACATCGAAACTCGCTTACACACTGTTCCATATGGTTATGCACAATAATAATAATAATAAACTGTTTATTGATTTGGCAGCCAAAGAGCTGAAAATATATAATAAATTATAATGATTAATCATGAATGAGAATTACAATTACAATTGAAACATCTCTTGAAGTACACAAAAAGCGACATTCTTAGTTACATTAATGAGACAATGTTGTACAGGAATACATAATATTATATAAGGCAAGTTGAACACACACACACACACACACACACACTCACACACATTAAGGTAAACTTTGTTACATTAATGATATATTAGTGACAAAATTGCTTTAAACATATACCATATAAGGCCCCTAAACATATTATTACAAAAGGCACTCAGAACACATACCGGTACCCACACATAAAATTAAGACAAGTTTAATAAGATTAATACCAAAATATTCTGTATTTCGTTATAGTACACTGGGCACACTAAACAGTAAACACACCTATACACACACAAAATAAGGCAAGTTCGGTTACATTAATGACATATCATACACTATGTAATTACATAACACGCACACACACATTGTCACGGTTTGATCCGTGACCATAACGTAACATACGTAAGTAGTAGGATGCTATATATTATATATATATTAACAAAAGGACACCACGTGTGGGGAATGTTCTATAAGGCATGGAACAGTGGTATTTTCCTCAGTCAGGAAGACAAAGACAGAGAATTTTGAAATATAGGAGTGCTGGTACCTGGTAATTAAGGAAGGTCATGTCAGGTCAGGTGAGGTCGAGTACCCACTCACTCCATCCCGTGTCTGGAGGTATTGCTACAATTTTGCATTAATAACTATGCTATGGGGGCATCTATTACTTATTAAAAATTGATTTTGAAGTGGAAGGGAATCATTTGCAAGCAGTTGCATGTTATGGGAAAAGTGATTTGCATGTATAACTAAAGTGTGAGTGACATATGTAAACGTAGTCAAGGACTAGGCTATGCGAACACATGAGAGGGAGGACAAGCATGGCCGACAGTTGGGCCAGGTAGAAAAAAGGTTAAATGGGGAGGAGTCAGAAGGGTAATTAACCTCCACCACCCTTGTCCTGATTTTGAGAAATATATTTAGTTGGTAGCTAGACACTCGACGAAGAACACACCTCGTATCCAGCCCTCGTTGCTTTGCCTAGGGGCCTATAGTTTTAACGTAACGTCGAAATTGTTTAATTACTTTTTCACAAGACTTATTGTTAATTAACTCACTATTCATTCGCTAGACGAGAATCAGTAAGGTGTCATTTATAGGTGAGGAGAGGGCTGGCAGGAGTTTACGAGTGTGTGTGTGTGTACAAGGGACGAGTGTGATTGACATTGAAATATACCAACTGGGTTGCTTGATTTCCATTACTATTACGATAACGTAATTACCGTCTCCTGTGTGTGCGAGGGGAAGTGCTAGCTCGTGATAAGTATATTAAAGTAAAGTAATATTACTGTCCACGTGGACTACGAGCGACTGAGGGAAGCACGTGTGGAGAGGAACGAAGCGACGAGGAGTAAGTACATATATATAGCTATCTATTGGAGCGTGAACGGAAGTGTGTGTGTGTGATTTTCTGATTGAATTTAATTATTCATTTTGTTGGCTTGGAATTTATTAATAAATAGAGAAAATTGTCATTTTGTGTTGTAATTGACCATTATTGCATGCTCTATAATCATACATATATAGCAGGACGAACCCAGAAATAAATTTATTGTGTTTGAGGGAAGGATACAGGGATTACAACTCTGGGTAACTCGCTGCAGCCAACCAACGAGATTACATATTTCCAGCAAGGTAAGCTTTGGTAATTTATTATAAAGCTACATACATTGATATCTTTCAGTCCACCCCCACATAATTGGCGCCCGAACAGGGACCCTGCTCTTTGTATTAATTCCAGTCACACACGCGCACACCTTCACGAGTAGATAGGTTACGGTTGTCCAGGAATTAAGGCAAAGGAAACAATAGAAAATATTTTAATATGTATACCGTAGCGGAATTAATGGAGGAAGCCCGAAGCTTGGGATATGAAGATATTGTCGAGATTCGACAGTACATAGAGCGTCGTCAAGAGGCAGACAGGCTCGAAAGGGTGAGTGTAAGGGAGGCTGAAAAGGAACAGAGAGAGGCTGAAAAGGAACAGAGAGAGGCAGAAAAGGAACAGAGAGAGGCAGAAAGGGAAGAGAGAGCGCATGAAAGAGAAAGATGGGCACACGAACAGAAAATGGTGGAACTGCAAGCACAGGCGAATAGTAGTCAAAGCAGTATTGCAAGCCCGACTACAATAACCCCGAGACTACAACTGGCGAAGTATGTAGAGGGAGACGAAATTGAACCGTTTATTGAGCGATTCGAGATGCTTGCAGACACATACGTCTTTAGTGACGATGTGAAGAAAATAGAGTTCCTTAACCTGTTCGATGGTAAAGCCCTTAGTATCCTCTACCGACTCGATCCTGACACCAGGAATTATGCGAGCATGAAAAAAGCTCTGTTACAAGCATATGGGGTGACGGTCGATGATGCACGGAAGCAGTTTTTGAGTGCTTCCTTGCAAGATAAAGAGACCGTTGCACAGTTTAGTGCACGTCTCGCTAGCCACCTGGATCAGTGGTTTGATAAGGCCGAAACACCCAAGACGTTGGAGGGGATAAAGGACTTGTTGCTTCGCACGCAACTAGAGAAGTCTTGTCCTCCAGAATTATCAGCTCAACTCAAAACCCATAAGATTAATTGCCTCAAGGAAATGGTGGAAATGTCGGATGCACATTTTACCGCATACGGTTACCACACGCGGGTTCAGTCGTGTGAGAATTTAACTCAGTTAAATAAGCCTTCCCAAGACTCTGCTGGTTCATATAATAAATCGAGTAATAATGATTATTCACAGCAGCAGAGTCAGGTTGTACGTCAACAACCTAATCCTCTCTTTAATCACGCCAAGAAACAAGGCAATAATTATTATTCTCAGCAGTCAAGTCAGTACCGTTACCAGGGGAGAAGTAACGGGAAGAGTTATAATAATAACCACGGTGGTAATAAGGGTTATTATCAGCGATCGGCTGCTGCTACATATACATATAGTGAACCACAGTACCCAGCTGTAGGTACGGCAGCTACGGCTAGCGCTGCTGGGGAAACTCCCGAGGGTGGAGAAGGATATACCCAGCAGACGACGGAAACTCGTCAGGGTGAGAAGGATGAAGGGTTACGTATTCACGGGGACCATCGGTGGTTTAAAGGGAAGTGCTAGCGTTGGGGCAGACCTTATGTCACGGTTGCCTGAGGAAATCGAGCGAGTAACTAATTATGGGTTATAGTTAGGATCCAAATTACTCGTTTTATTGTTATTTCCGAGTGCAACGAGCACAAACCCTTTATCCAAACTCAGATTTGGGGTTCACCTCGGTCTGACGTTTGTATATTGCATTGGGTCTTCCAAGACTTGGGTTCCAGCGGTTATCCCTGACTCTAGTCTTGGATGATTAATTAATATATATATTGCCTTACAGGAATTGATGGCAGTTGGATGGTCTCCAGAATAATTTTTTTGCATTTTATTATTACATATTATGTAACAATGACACAATGTATTACATACACCACACTTATATATTGTTTAAATGTGTACTATTGGTACTAGACATTACCAGGTATAATTATTCTTGCCACGGAGTTTCTCCTTAGATTTTAAAGTTAAAGTAACTGTTAGGAGTTTTTCACTCATTGGCAAAAATAAACACTTAACTGGTATTAAGTCATGACACATACAAGAATGAGTGAAGTGTGAGTGTGTTATTATTGTAATAGTTATACATGCAAAGACGTAATTACCACTTCATTATTTTATTAAACATTGCATAGAGCAATGTCTCTTCTGTGTGTGCGAATGTCACGGTTTGATCCGTGACCATAACGTAACATACGTAAGTAGTAGGATGCTATATATTATATATATATTAACAAAAGGACACCACGTGTGGGGAATGTTCTATAAGGCATGGAACAGTGGTATTTTCCTCAGTCAGGAAGACAAAGACAGAGAATTTTGAAATATAGGAGTGCTGGTACCTGGTAATTAAGGAAGGTCATGTCAGGTCAGGTGAGGTCGAGTACCCACTCACTCCATCCCGTGTCTGGAGGTATTGCTACAATTTTGCATTAATAACTATGCTATGGGGGCATCTATTACTTATTAAAAATTGATTTTGAAGTGGAAGGGAATCATTTGCAAGCAGTTGCATGTTATGGGAAAAGTGATTTGCATGTATAACTAAAGTGTGAGTGACATATGTAAACGTAGTCAAGGACTAGGCTATGCGAACACATGAGAGGGAGGACAAGCATGGCCGACAGTTGGGCCAGGTAGAAAAAAGGTTAAATGGGGAGGAGTCAGAAGGGTAATTAACCTCCACCACCCTTGTCCTGATTTTGAGAAATATATTTAGTTGGTAGCTAGACACTCGACGAAGAACACACCTCGTATCCAGCCCTCGTTGCTTTGCCTAGGGGCCTATAGTTTTAACGTAACGTCGAAATTGTTTAATTACTTTTTCACAAGACTTATTGTTAATTAACTCACTATTCATTCGCTAGACGAGAATCAGTAAGGTGTCATTTATAGGTGAGGAGAGGGCTGGCAGGAGTTTACGAGTGTGTGTGTGTGTACAAGGGACGAGTGTGATTGACATTGAAATATACCAACTGGGTTGCTTGATTTCCATTACTATTACGATAACGTAATTACCGTCTCCTGTGTGTGCGAGGGGAAGTGCTAGCTCGTGATAAGTATATTAAAGTAAAGTAATATTACTGTCCACGTGGACTACGAGCGACTGAGGGAAGCACGTGTGGAGAGGAACGAAGCGACGAGGAGTAAGTACATATATATAGCTATCTATTGGAGCGTGAACGGAAGTGTGTGTGTGTGATTTTCTGATTGAATTTAATTATTCATTTTGTTGGCTTGGAATTTATTAATAAATAGAGAAAATTGTCATTTTGTGTTGTAATTGACCATTATTGCATGCTCTATAATCATACATATATAGCAGGACGAACCCAGAAATAAATTTATTGTGTTTGAGGGAAGGATACAGGGATTACAACTCTGGGTAACTCGCTGCAGCCAACCAACGAGATTACATATTTCCAGCAAGGTAAGCTTTGGTAATTTATTATAAAGCTACATACATTGATATCTTTCAGTCCACCCCCCCACACATAAATCCTTATATATATTAAGGAAAAGGTTGTTACATTATTGACATATTAAATCGAGTTCCTTTTTATCATACAAGGCCTCCTGTATACACATACAAAGTAAAGTAAATTTTGCTGTATTAAGGCAGTAGTGCGACCAGCTATAATGTATGGCATGGAGGATACACAAATCAAGAAAGTGAATGGAAAGAGGATAGATGTAGCTGAGATGAAAATGCTGAAGAGGATATCTGGAGTGACGAAAAGAGACAGAATACGTAACACGCAGATAAGAGGAACGGTTAAAGTGACCAGGAGGCAAGATAGAGATAGTATGGCCACGTATTGAGAAGAGATGAGGAGAGTGTGGAGAGAAGCGTGATGGATATGGAGGTACAGGGACGTAGAGGAATAGGAAGACCGAAGACCAGATGGAAGGATTGTATAGCGGAGGATATACGAGAGAAACAACTGATATGGAGTTGGTATACAATAGGAATGACTGGCGGCGACTGATAAAAAACAGCTACCCCATATAATAAATGGGCTAACAAGCTGACAAAGAAGAAGATAAGTCGAAGCCTGAGATCTACATGGGGCAGGCAGTTTCTGGACAACAGCCCACTCAATGCCCAAATCGCTCAAAAACTGCCAGCTTAAGATCACGGGCTTCGACTCTAGGCTAGGGATAGTGAATTGCTAGTGTACACTTACGAGCAAAAATTTGAAGTAAAATGGAAGCTTTGAACAGCCGAATTCACCAACGAACTACTTCCAATGAGATATTATTTTGTATTGATTTTACTGTTTCTAGGTACTTAAGGCACACGTGAATATGCCGTATATATATATATATATATATATATATATATATATATATATATATATATATATATATATATATATATATATATATATATATATATATATATATATATATATATATAATATTATTATTGTATACATGTGTAACTGAAAAAAAATAGACAAAACATGCATATCTTACAGATTCATACTCCAGGTAAACACTACGACACAACAAGATTTTTGATAAGAACTGCTGGTTCTTACGGTTGTCCAAGCCTGTGCCGAGTACATTGCTTACCTAAGAGCTGCCACCAGGAACCTATCTTTACTCTGGACTTAACATTCCTAGTGGCCTGGTAATTCGTTCGCCCTTTTACCAAAACTGACGTGCCATTTCCACTGATTATCATGCTGATACGAATATCCCTGGGGTTATATGGACATTTTCAGCTAGTGAGGGAGAAGAAAAATCAGAGGGATAGTCACTCGTCCACAACTTTTGCTCTTTATTATGGTGTATAGTTGAAACAAATGTTGGCAAAAATACAAAATACATTCCCATCATTGTGTTGGAAACAAATTACAAATTACAAATCGTTCTCCTTCCTTTTGAGCATTATAATTATATTGATCGTGATATATACATACATGCTCATTTTACTATGATAAAAAAGCTTTGATGCGTGTACAGTATAAGAAATGCACGGTTGAGCTGGTAAAACACTATCAGGAATATTTCACATAATATAAACGAGTTTGCCCCTCAATTAAATTCTATATTTCCTAATGCAGTAACGACAATTCATAAGGTTTCGTCCCGTTCATCACTAACCGCCAACCAATAAGCATATTTCTTTATATAAAATGAGCCAATGATACATGCCTTACTTTACAATAATACATACTTTACAATGATACATGATATACTTGAAACAATAACATCACCTTACGAATATTTAAGGATAGCAAACACTGTTTCTCGAATTAATACATATATCGATTTATATAAAACAATCCGTCTGTCTGTCTGTCAGTGTGTATGTTTAGCCACTATGCACGGCCGCATCGTTTGACCTAGTGTAAAAATGCATACGTTATTCTGATGGGTAAAGCCTGGGAAGTGTCCTCGGCTTACAATTTTTTTTAATGACCAATAGGGGGTTGGGGGGGGGGGGTTCGAACCCCTGCAGCCAAAGCTGCTGTTATTTGGCCTTAATAGAAAGATCCCAGGTTCCAATCCCCAGTAAATAAAAATAATAATTTTGTTGACAAATGATACACCATTCTGTCTGGTGCAGACACGGGAATGTCCTCTGTCTAATTTAATTTTTGGTAGATATGCGTTTCTTAAATTATATATATATATATATATATATATATATATATATATATATATATATATATATATATATATATATATATATATATATATATATATATATATATATATATATATATATATATATATATGTTATTCGAACCAGTTTTAAAATGACCAATGGGGGGGTGGGGTTCGATCCTAGTATCCCTGCAGCTCGATTCGCCACTCGGGCCTTGCTATTTAATCGTGGCTGTTACAATGCCACCTTCTGCTGTAGTTGTACCATGGATACTTTTGTGGTTGTAAAGCTGGCATGGTTTCTCTTGGGGACCAGCAACCACAACGGATAATGGACTCCTCCCACCCTCCTAATAAGTTCACATAAAAATAATTAGAGGAAATTTATTGACAAAACCACATGTAGGAACTTCACCCGGACAACGTCGGATATCGCTGCTAGTATCATATAAAACAAACTTTCATCACAGCATATCATCCAGCCAGCAACGGTCTCACAGAAAGAGCAAATCGTAAGATACTTGAAGTTTGGCGACATGTGGCTAATCCTATCCATAAATTAATCAGTGGGCAAGTCTCCGCCCATGGAAATAAAATACAGATAAAAGATATAAAAACGGGGAAGGTAGAAATAGTGCATGTAGATAGGTGTAAAAAGATAAACTTAAATGACCCACCTACCACACACACAGCACAATCACAAGAAATGATAAACACCACTCGCACATCTAGTACTACAAATATATACAGACAAAAACTTAAGTCTCCAAAACAAAGTAAATAATGACATTTATTTCAGATGGGGAACAAGATTCTATCACTGGTTTTGCTGAGCATAGTGTTTGTTACACTAGCTCAACAAATAGCAGTTCCAGCCCAAGTATTGAAGCCAGGTGCTTTGGTTGAACATAGAGGAACAGTCTTGATAGTGGAAGATTTGGTTGCTGTACAACTGGACGTTCACGGATTACTAGATATGCCAGATACAATCTATAACCTTGGACAGCATGTATCAGAATTACACAGACATATAGAAGCTGTCACAATACAAGTTAATAATTGTTATAAGAAACAGGATATGAATACTAGCTCTGATGTTAAAGCTAACCCACTTCTAGCCTACTTCTATAATAATACTAGACCTGTAAAAACTAATAGAATAGAAAGGTTAGTAACAATAATAAATAATATGAAGTTAATATTTCCTGAGAAACCACATAAGGTGAGGCAATCTGCCCATGCTCGTCGTCAGAGACGAGGCATTTTCAATTTCATGGGACTGTTAAGTAAACAATTGTTTGGCACAGCAATGGCCGACGATGTAACTGCTTTAGGAAAAACAAATAGAAGTAACCATTACCCTGGGACAACAGAATAGAATAGTAATTCAACCCTACGAGGCTCTCCAACACCTGAAACGGAAAACTCATGAAATAATTGAAACAACTAACCCAAAGGTGCGTTTATGAATGCCCCTGCGGCTTGAGGCTGGCTAGACTAGATGCTGGGACATTCAAAAGCAGTCCAGGTCGACCGTTGGAGACTGACTACAACAACAACAAAGATGGCGGAAAACAGATATTTTCAATTTTGCTACTCTTCCCTCTCGGAGCAATGGAAATTATTATTAACTTTTATCATTAACTCTTTTTTATTATTAACTTTTAATTGGACCTTTAAGTTCAGTGTATTTACCTTGTTGTTGCTTAGTACGCCATTTTTCAATATGTTTGTTTACATTGTGACATCAATATCCGCCTTGAGACTGGGTCTAGCCTGCTCCAGATCTGGCTCGACTTGACTAGACCTGGGCTCGAGGCGGACTAGAGTTTGGGACGTGCAAAAAACACGATTGGGCGCCAGCCTCGAGGCGGTCTTAAGTTTGGGGCATTCACAAACGCACCTTAATTGTCTTCTGTGATAAACCAATTAATTGGAATAATACCCAACATAGAACAAATCCAATTAATTAGTGAGTACATAGCAGCCATTGAAATAGCTGTTAATGAACTAAATTATTTAAATGAAGTAGTAATAAATGACCTAGTAGATGCTGGATTAGGTAGAGTGAACTCTAAGTTGTTAAAGCAGTTACAGTTGCAGGCAGCAGTGAAAGTAGCTATCAATACTTACAAGCTAACCCCTATATTTACCATATCTGACGTGGAATATTATTATCCCATCATTGGATCTATCTTAACAGAGTCAAGTATCTTATTAAACATTAATTTAAGTAAAAAACGTCATTAAATATAATATGGGAATTACGACCTTTTCCAATTAGAGTAAATAATACCCTGCTGGTTGTTGACAAGTCACGTCAATACATTGTCGCATCTGAGGATTATACTGCCATAGACACCTTAGAATAACATTCATTGGATGACTGTCTCACATCGTACTTACACTTGTATGTATGTCCTGCTTACATGTTTAGCTTCAGTTTAGCAAACAAATCACAATGTGTACTTTCGTTCATCATTCCAGAATCAACTCTCCCAATATCTTACTCTACCTTTAAAACTGTTAGAAAAATACTTCCTACCATGAACACTTCGGTACTAACCATTATTACTATTTTCAAAAGAGAACAAGCATGACATTAATTTGCAATGGTAAAGTCCAACACGTTTGAGTGGATGGTTATTATATGGCTCAGGACCATTGTGCGATTAGGAATGAACATTTCCTTAACTTACCTACTCATCACCATAAAGTATTTGTGTCTACACTTTCTACAGAGTTACAATCACTTAACCTTCTAGCAAATATCTCTTTAGATAAAATCACTGTTGTTTCAGGTAATATTTAAATGTCTCAAAGTTTACCTAAACACTGGATGATTTATTACCCGTACATCTCTCACGAGAAGTTGTATTCCCTCTACACATCATACCTGCACTCACGTTGATTGTTTGTACTATTGTATTCAGCTGGTGTATACTGAAGGTGTACACTCGGTACCGACAAGTGTCAGAAGGTAATAAGGACACAAATGTATAGGATAGTTACACACTCTTACACATTTATATAGGATGTATATAATAATAATATATATTGTTCATGTTATACTCATTATTGTCTGTAGAAATAATAAAATATAACTATCTACAGATTGCATGTATTAAAATAAGAATATATATATATATATATATATATATATTACCAGCAGCGATACCCGACGTTGTCCGGGCGAAGATCCTACATGTGGTTTTGTCAATAAATTTCCTCTAATTATTTGTATGTGAACTTATTAGGAGGGTGATCTATCTATATCTATATCTATCTATATCTATCTATTTATCTATCTATCTATCTATATATTTCTATCTATATATATCTATCTATCTATATCTATCTATCTATCTATATCTATCTATATTTATCTATCTATCTATCTATCTATATCTATCTATCTATATATATATATATATATATATATATATATCCATATCTATCTATCTATCTATCTATCTGTATCTATCTATCTATCTATATCTATCTATCTATCTATATCTATCTATCTATATCTATCTATCTCTCTATCTATCAATATCTATATCTATCTATCTATATCTATCTATTTATCTATCTATTTATCTATATATTTCTATCTATATATATCCATCTATCTATATCTATCTATCTATATCTATCTATCTATATCTATCTATCTATCTATATCTATCTATATTTATCTATCTATCTATATCTATCTATCTATATATATATATATATATATATATATATATATATATATCCATATCTATCTATCTATCTATCTATCTGTATCTATCTATCTATCTCTATCTATCTATCTATATCTATCTATCTATATCTATCTATCAATATCTATCTAGCTCTACCTATCTATCTATAACTATCTATCTATATCTATATATCTATATATCTCTATCTCTATCTATCTATCTATCTATCTATCTATCTATCTATCTATCTATCTATCTATCTATCTATCTATCTACCTATCTATCTATCTATCTATCTATATATCTATATATATATATATACCTATCTATCTATCTAACTATCTATCTATATCTATCCATCTATATCTATCTATCTATCTATATCTATATCTATATATATCTATCTATTTATATCTCCCCCCAGCTTGTCCCCTATTCCAGCACCCCCCAAACCGCCCCACCCCAAGCCTGTCCCCTATTTTCGCACCCCCCAAACCCACCCCGTTTTTTGTTCCTCCAAAGAGAGTGTGTGCGTGGGAGAGAGAGAGAGAGAGTGTGTAGGGGAGAGAGAGAGAGAGTGGGGGAGAGAGGGAGAGAGAAGGGGGGGGGAGAAGGGTAGGTGTGTGTCCGTTAACACTAGCGCTCAACGTACGGCGACCATACCTCATTCAACTCAACATAATTCTGTAACCATTAAACCTATAAACTTCCCGCTGGTACCAATCGAAAGAGGAAGAGTTGCTCGTTCCAATGGTACTAAAATCATCCACTCGTCCATTGTAGGTTATGAATAATAAGCATGCGAAAACAAGCTATTTTGCATGATATTTTACCAAACCCCCGGTCCTAGCGGTACACACTTTTATACTACCCCAGGTCCTTTAGGGGTTAATGCAGCCACTACACTTGACAGGTATCCCATCCCGCATGTCCATGACTTTCACTCGAAGCTGTAGGGATGTACAGTGTTCTCAAAGATTGACCTCTTCAGTGCTTCCACCAGATCTCTGTCGCAGAGGAGGATATAAAAAAGTTGGCCATAACCACACCCTTACAATGTAATAAAGGTTGCCACTACAAGTCTATACGAATTCCCTGTAATGAACTTCGGCCTACATAACATGGAGCAAACATTCCAGAGGTTTATGGATAAGGTACTATGAGGCCTCGATTACGTAGTGGTATATATTGATGACATCTTCATTGCTTCAAACAATGATGCGCAGCACCAGCAACACCTGCCGGAATTGTTCTACCAATTGCAAGATTATGGACTCAAGATTCGCCCATCTATATGGATAATAGGGATGGACCAACAAGACTTTCTCGGCCACCACATTACCCCGTAGGGAATTATCCTGCTCCCACAGAAGGTGGAGGCCGTACGGGAGTTCTCTCTCCCTACCACGGCTAGGAAACTGAGAGAATTCTTAGGGTGTGGTGAATTACTACCACCACCACTTTATCTCCCACGCCACAGCAACTCTCGCGTAACTCCATGACCTGCTGAAGGGCTTGAAGAATCCTCCCAGAAGACACTCACTTGGAACCCTGCAGCAGAGTTCGCCTTCAGTGAGGTGAAGAATAAGCTGGCTGACTCCACCCTCCTTGCATACCCCACGTCCTACGCACCTATCTCTATATACACTGACGCATCCAACGATGCTGTAGGATCAGTGCTGCAGCAGGAGGTTGACGGGGTGGTAAAGCCCATCGCATTCTTTAGCAAATGCTTCGAGCCACCACAGACAGAGATAATACAGTGCCTTTGACAGGGAGTTGGTGACCAAGAATGATGCCGTTAAAACACTTCCGGCACTTCTTGGAAGGCAGGGCCTTCCACATACATACTGATCACAAACCACTTATGACTGCCATGAACCAACTTGGTGCCAGCTGGTCACCACGAGTCTCTCGCCATCTGTCATTCATCTCTGAATTTACTACAGATACACGGCAGGTACAGGGAGAAGACAACGCGGTTGTGAACGCACTCTCAAGAGCACCACCGCCACACCCACTCACCACTATGGTATAACGCATTACTCCTCTAGACTTCGCAGCACTCGCCCATGCCCAACAAGATGACACTCGCCTCCAGGAACTACTGACGGGCGACACTGGGCTATGCCTCGAACGCTAACGGCACCTGACTCTACAACATGCGTCTGGTGTGACACATCCACTGCCACGCCACGCCTCTATATATCTGAGCAATTCAGAGAAAATTTATTCAATCACTATAGTTATAGTGATTGAATAAACCACCCGGGAATTGCAGGTACACTTAACTTTATTAGTCGATGTGTAGTATGGCCTGAAATGAGAAGGCAAGTGAAGGATTGGGTGACAGCCTGCATCTCTTGTAAACGCGTGAAGGTAGGATGACATACACGCCCACCAGTTCACGAGTTCATTGATCTTTCCTCCCGAGGGTACCGGTATCTCCTGACGTGAGTAGACATGACGACACGGTGGTGTACGGCTACTCCAATGTAATGCATCACTAATGATGGCACAGCCAACTCAATGTACGTTAACGACCTGGAAGTCTGGTTTGCTGCTTCCCGAATATAAGTTCTGAAGTGTCGCATGCATCTTGCCCTCGACAGGATATCACGTTGGACTGGTTCTCATGGGTTTCGATTTTCTCCTACCAAGACAGTTGCTATGCACTTCTGCAGCATCCGATGTGTCCACCCTGATCCTGACTTATGCATATATAGTCATCAGATATATTGCGTCGAGGAGACTCGTTTTGGAGGTCTCCTTTGACAAAAATTTGACTTGGATTCTCCACTTACGTTAACTTAAGGTTTTTTGCATCCAGGTACTTAACCTGTTGAGGGTCCTGTGCCATACGTCCTGGGAGCTGATCGGGCCACCCTCCTTCGCCTATACCATGTTCTTATTAGGTCAAAGTCCGACTATGTGAGTGTGAGGTGTACCTATGAAACTGATGCCCGTCTCAGAGCCTTAGACCCTGTTCATTATGCTGGTGTATATCTGGCGACTGGAGCCTTCAGGTCGTACCCCATCCCCAGTCTCCTTGTGGACGATAATGAGCCACCTCTTGAGCTCCGTCACCAGTCCTTGATGGTTCGTTGTTGGCATTGATTACATCGACTTCCTGAATCCCTTCCCTGCTTGGCTGTGTCATCTGATATCATGTCTCAGTACTACCTTTCACATTCTCACACACCATGGCCCTTTGGCTTCTGGGTCAGGAAAACTATGGAGAAGAGCATTGATGAATTCAAGATTTGTTCTGTGATGGTCTCCAAAGTGGCTCCATGGCTTCTTCCAGAAATATTCCCCTGCACCTGCTTTAAGACACAAAGAAATCTCTCCCTCCTCCAGTTGCTTGTTTCCTCGTTTTAGAACATACCTTCACTCACAGGGAGTCCCTCCCTGTGTACACTGGTAGGTAAAAGTCTGATGCCGGAGTTGGCTTTGGAGTTGGCTTTCCTGAGTTTTGTAGAGGCGGTAGGCTCCCTTCTGTCATATCCATTTTACTGCCGAGCTCTCGGCCATTTTCTATGCCCTCCAAGTGATTTTTACTCTTTAGTAGCCTTCTTTTACTATTCTTAGCGATTCCTGTAGTCCTTTACAGGCCTTGTGCAATTTAAATTCTTACCATCCCTTGGTGTTGACTATTCTCGAGTGGTTTGTATTTCTGGAATGTTGTGGCTGCAAAGCTACATTTTGTGTGGTCTCGGTTCATGTGGGTGTCAATGGGAATGAGCGGGCTGAAGCCCTGGCTAAGGCTGCGGTCTCCATTCCATGGCCTCCTGCCAGGCATCATTCCATACCTGCAGTGGACCTTCGACTCTACATAGATGCTGCCGTTCGTTCCCGCTGGCAGGACAGATGGGATACTATCGGGGCTAGCAAGCTCCGAGACATCCGCCAGTGCTTTGGTTTGTGGAGCTACAGCGGCCTGTTCCGCTGTTGGGAAATAATTCTTGTCCTCCACATTTACCGCACACTATTGACTCATGGGTTTTTAATGGAGAGGACTTACCCTCCCTACTTTGATGACTGTCTGGTCCCTCTGACAGTGCGGCATCTTATTGTCAAGTATACCAGCCTTGGGGATCTTCGTCGTAGGCACCTCTCCGAGTACCGGGTGGGTGAAGGTTCTTACAGTCTCTCCCAGGTGCTTGGGGAAGAAGCTTGTATTGTGGGAGGGAACACCCTCTCCTATATGGAGGACGCTGGCCTCTTCCACAAATTGTGAATGTTATGATATTTATGGCTTTTTAGATACTTTAATGTTGTTGGGTTTTTTATCTTTTATATATTTTACTTGAGTTAATCAGGTTCTTTTAGTATAAATGTGCATTTTAGTTTATATGTTCTTTTAATCATGCTGCATATCCCTTTCGGTGTAGTGAAGGCTGTTTGTTGTGTGTACACCCAGAAGTAATAGTTTATAGACAAGTGTTGGCCCCTTACTACCCCTACCTCAGGCAATAATGACAGGGTTGGGGATTTATCTCAATTCCTCCATGATACCCCTCCTACTAGAGAGACTAAACGAGAGTGGAGAGACTACACAATGACCCCTCCCTCTCATCATCACTACCCTAATCAGGAAGGAACACTCTGATTCAAAACACTGTGGCTCTATTAGTTCAGAAATGAATACTTTCTAAACGAGGCTAAAAGTCAGTCGTTAATTATCAATGAATAAATGTATAAAGGGGGTTATATATTTATGTAAATCTAACTGTATAATGCGTATCTGTAGCACACACACACACACACACACACACACACACACACACACACACACACACACACACACCTTTTATTGTATTTAATTTATGGCTGCTAATATATGAGGTTGAATTTAAGTGTAAATAAAATTATATAGGCTTTTCTTCTAATATTTAGAATTCTATAATCCTTGCCCCTACCCAAAAAATTCTTATTGCATGTCGATGTTTCAACTTCTTCACTGTATTTTACAAGGATGTTGTGGATAAGTGTAATGTATTCTCGACTCAGATATTTACTATAGATGCATGAGGGTCGAGTATATTCAATCTGTTCGCGATAAAATCATAATAATTGATGATTATAGTTTAGTGCTCTCATTAATCTACCATTGAAATCATGAAGAACCAATTTTGCTTACGGTTATTACTAATTAATTTGTTTTGTTGTCTTTCTTAGTGAAGAATTATTTCAATTTACTTGTTTCGAGATTATTAACGCGAGAATGATATCAGAAAATACATTTCTTATAAAATTATTTATTACAACCATGTTCACATTTTATAGTTTAACCTTTGCTGATTTACCGTTAACTATATATTATTATTAAAAGGACTAGGTCCGGCTCTGTTGGTCTTTATGGCACTCAAAACAGACACTTTAAATATTCGGTAAAATAATAGTGTTTGACAAGCAGTATACTGGACATGTGATTGAAATTAAAGGGGATTCGCTAATTAAATGGGATAGGGAAATGTGCAACCAAGTGAGAAGAGGGATGGAAGGGCAGCAGATGAACGACGTGATAATGGAGGTAGTAAAAACATATTGAAATGTGACTTGAACCTGGCAACTCCGACAGAGTGGGCATGGCTAAGCCTTTCATACGTGTGTTGTGGTGAGGAGGGAAATTGCCAGGGGTTCGCTGAAGATTTCAACAGCACCAAGCTTATTTACCCTAATTGATGACCACTCATACTGCCACCTCTGAGTTAGAAGGCACGTGAAAAGAAGGTGGGTATACTCGTAAGGCTGCGAACAGTACTGCCTGTAGAGGTAACCGAATGTGATTTCTTGTTAGGACCCAAACATGACTAGGGACCCAGCAAGGACTCTGGTGAAGAAAAAAGCACACATTCAAAGGTGGACAGATTAATTATTATCATTAAGACCAGTATCACCAATGCAGAGGTTTGTTTTTGGATATCAATATCTTTTGGCGGTTATATCCTTATCAGGTGATAATGGAAAGTAATCCAATAAATTTTCTTGGAAAAATTAACTGCACGGAAGTTAGGTAGTAAAGACTATAATATATAATCGCCTGAGATTTCTGGTAGTTTCGAACCCGAAATGCACTGTGCGTTCATCCCAGCAGAAAGCAGTATTGTACAGCCATGGCTAATAGTGCTTGACCAGGATCCAAGGAGTGTTGGAGAGTAACTGAACAGAATTCGAAAAAGTGAGTCTTCCAAACCTCTCTCAACGTTGAGAATGGTGTTTTTCGTAAATATCTCTTAAACGAATCGTTGTATCAATATCATATTTCAGCACACTATCTTTAACACCCGAGCGTGTTATCTGAGTTTGAAATTATGAAATAATATGTTAATAAACAATCATCCTCGAAGGATTCACGAAGCTTCACATTTTGTACTTCATAAGACGGGAAACATTGAGGGAGAAGGAGGGAGGGAGGAAAGGGGCGGGACTTGTTAGAGAGGGAGAGGGAGAGAGGGGAGAGGGGCAGGTGAGATCAACAATGTTACCAACTCAAATCAAGTCTCTCAGTCAAGAAGAGGGCTCGAAATATATGATAGTAAAGTCATGGTCTAATGTACTGCAACACCTTCCAATGATATTGCTTCGAAAAATGATCCAAAACTATAGCTGTTGGTGTGTGCAATTTTGGTTCATAAAATTAACTAAAATAGCTCGCTTTTATTCACCAGGTTGCAGTACATTAGACCATGACTTTACATACCCGTGAACCAGAATTCCCCTCGTCTGTCGAAGAAACAGATCTCACTATTCCCCTGACTCTCATTTGGGGGTCCGAGCATCAGCGCGGCTTCGGTCAATCAGACTTGGAACTGCTCGGCCAGACAGTCTGGAGAACTACAATAACAACAACATTAACGTATCAAAACTGCTAACAGGGTTCGTCGATACAACACCTGACCTGTTGGGTCTACTCTTATTTGCAGCCTTCTGCATACCACCATGACCAGAGAGTGACGTCTGAAGGGCCTGGTCGACCACCGCTCGAAGAAGAGATTGGGGCGTTTTGTTTTCCATATAGCATTGATTTTGTTAAACTGGCCCCAGGAGCCAGGAGCCACTACCTACCTGGCAGATGAGGGGACCGAGCGCTGGTCGCTGTGGGCGGGGTACCTCTTTCCCCACGGGGCCCCTCGTTTTATAAAGCAGCTCCAATGTTTCAAATGTTTGCCCACGACAGTGCTGAGACCCCCTTCCTCAACATCTCCCGGCCCAGACACCCAACCATCCAACATAGGACAGCCCCTATAGAGGGCGGTCCCTCTGAAGGGCAGCACCGTTGGTTTATATATGGTAACATAATTATGTGTTATAGGAGTACAATCCATTCTTAGTCTGGCTAGTATGACTTATTCTCTTCGATGGCGGCGCTATGCTGATGGTGGGTATTGCCAGGTCGGTCCACTGATTTTGTCACAGAGGAGTAATTGATGTTTTACCGAAAGAGAGACACGACTGTTCATCCCGTGGGATTCCTACATTTCATGTTCTACCGCCGAATTTGAAAGTAAGTCAGTCTGTTTATTACCGAAAATGACCAGGCACCCAGATCAGAGAAAAGGACTTAGCCGACGCATGTAATGTATTGAAAATTCTACCCAAGTTTTAATTTGAAGTTGTTTTGCAAGATTTAATTGCCTGAAAGGTTGACTCAAAATTTGAATTTTCATCAAAATCTATAGCTCTGCCTATGATAAATAGTTCTGCTCTAAACACAGATGCATATGCGGGCAACCGGTCTTATGATACCTGTAGTTTGAAGAAGAATTTTCTAATCATGAGGAATAAAATACTGTTAACTAAATTGGGAGCCTGACAGATTACACTACTCTTATATAATTCTGTTCTAAATGCCGTTCAAATGTGGTTAACATTACTACTCATAGCATATATATATATATATATATATATATATATATATATATATATATATATATATATATATATATATATATATATATATATATATATATATATATATAAACAATGTTCATTGACTTCTTAATTTTATTTAATTACTACAGCAATTTATTATTACTATTATTATTATTATTATTATTATATTTTAATGTTTTCTCTATCATCACCTATGTTGCTTGTCTTACCTGTATTATTGTATCTTTTAATCTCTTTGTGAAATTTCTTCAGTCTGGATACATATACTGTATGTAAAACTATACGGACTGTATAGTCATAAATCATTGTTTAGGTAAAATGTCATGTCAATTATAACGTAAAGAATACAATGTCCGCCAAGGAGCTTTGGCTGGATGGACCTTGATTAATGCTTTTATAACTTGTATGTGTTGTATCCTTGTATCTTGATTTTAACAACAAACATTATTTACTTACTTAAAGACAGACCGACAGATAGGTGGAGGGAGGGATTTAATGGCACCTCTCGTAATTAAAGAATGAGCTTTGTGGGTAGGGGAAAATAGTTTGGTGGCCAGCTTATATAAGAGTTCCGAATAGTTTGCAGCGTTAGTGCTGTGAAGTATTCCAGGCTGTGCACACCCATCCTCAAATCTTCCGGTCCTCTATCCTTGTATGTATACTGCAAGATCCTAATTACCTTCTTTTCCTGGTTTCTGAGTATTATAAATTCCGTTTCATCTAATACCGTATATCATCATCTGATGTACAGTATATTCGTCTATTTGCTTACTCAACTCTTCTCTCCCCTTCTTTCCTGTTGCAATGAGCGTTGCAAGCCGGCCGACCCATCCCTAATTTTCCAGGCCGTGGCTTAACCTGTTGTGTCCCCGGGCGCTTGATTATGAATTGAATACTGGCTCGTACCCTGGTTAGGTTAAGTTAGGTTAGGTTAAATCCGGATAAGTCACTTAGCGGTAAAATGAGTCTTATTGCTACAACTCAAGCGGCATTATGAGCATTTTTGACGTGCACCCCTGAGGGTCCTAAGAGCAAGGTGAAGAGGAAACATACAGTTCATAATGATTCACAATGGGTTGGCCTCATTCACCGTTTTAAAGGGTTAAAATCACGTAAATAGTTTTAAAATGTTTAACTATACCTCCAACTCTTTCCATTACAACAGACGAATCAGAATCTGAGAATCTATCTACAATACGTTCTAAATTTAGGATAAATTTAGTTTTCATAGGTCCATGAAGAAGAAAATGACAAAGATAGCACCACGCTGAATGAACAAGTGTATTTCGGAGGCTTATAGTACTTCGGCCCTACCTGGACCCTCTTCCAGGTACAGTAATAATTATTATTATCAGCCTCTCCAATGTATTTCTTGGTGCTATAGTCACCTTGCTCTTGATATTACTGTTTCTTTTGTGTATAATATACTCCATGATAAATTCTACCAGTGAATTAGTTGGGCGGCATAGTGTTAATATCGGACGTGATTCTTGTGTTGCACGGTAAAAACGTGAGGAAGTAAAAATCTCACAGTGGCAGTCAAATAAATTAGCTAGCTAAAACTCTTTTTGCCATATCACCATATTTTACATGATACATTGATTGTATTTAACCCCCTCAAGGGCGTAAACGGCATGTCGTTAAGAAAGACTTCTTAAATAATTCCAGTTAGCCTACATTTACATTTTTTAAAGATATTTCTATAGGGATAAAGCCCAGGTATACTTCGGAATAAATAATCTTAATAAAAATAATAACAAACAATTCTTACCCGGAAACTTTAGTCTCTCTACTGAACAAATTATATTATGATATCATCTACTTAATAGTCCCTACAATGATAGGTTCTTCTGTTTGGATTCAATATGCCTACGCTATAAATACAATCGGAAAGGAGAAGTACTCGTACGGTGGAGATTGGACTGGTAAGAGGGAAGGTTGGATCAACCACTTCATTAGTTTGTCCAACTTTGCTGATCTGTTTCGTGTCTCCCCTACACCACGAGTAGTCCAATATACTCTCGAAGACTTGACTCTCCCCCTCTTTAGACAATACAAAGAAATGCAGTAGATGCAGTACTCTTTTGTCCATTTAAAAAAAAAAAGGTAATTTAAATGAGATTTTAAAAGTATTGCCTCAGTGTTAACCTAAGAACATCCCTCGGCCTTCGTTCTTTGTTGATGACCTCCCAAGGTGCCCTGATCCAATGCCTGACTCACACTCCGATAAGTTTTGCCATATTCATGATCTTTTCACTTACTTATCATCTGTTGAACACCACCTTTTTACTGCAAAACCACATCTCGTTTTCCTCACCGAGAGTCAGTTATCTGCAGTAACAGATAGAAACTCTTTCTATGTCTTTCTCTGTTACTTTCTCTATCTACAATTTATTAACAGTGGCAAGTATACGCACCGATCTTATTTGCTTACCGTTTCCAAACTGTATAACTTCTGAATTATCAACCTTCTGGCTTCGGATCATATAATGCTTTCATATTAATACTTCTCACTTCTCTATCTCTTCTAACACTTCAAATTTGATTGACAATCTTACTTAAATTTGTGGAAGACATTCTATCGCATGCTCCTTGCTCAGAAATCTCCATTCTGGGTGATTTAATTGTTTACCGCAATCTGAGACTTTAATTTCTTTCAAAAATCCCCTTAAGACAATTCTTTATCTTTTCTATCAATAACGACCTAGAGCAGCTAGCTAGATAGTGTACTCGTATTCCAAAACAAAATTACTTTATCTATCAACTCGCTCTGGCCTTCCAAATACTGTAACTAGGCCTATCCCTTTCTCTTCAATGACAGACGAGTACATTTTCAGTCTGCTTTTAATATTCCTGGTGTTTCTTTCTCTCACAAACACTATTGGAGCGATCCTATTACCTCTCTTGCTTTAAAACAATTTCAAAGAAGTTTTATGTATGATGTTCAGATTCCACGAACAATTCATCACCCGCACATATTCTTCTCATACTGATGTCTCATCCGCTCCAATATAAAGTATTGCTTTCATCTGTTTGTGGTTCGATCATTACAACACTCCCAAACAGGGTAGAATGAATAAACCTTCGTCCTATCAGCTCTATGCCTATTACTAGGAAATAACTCTTCCGTTAGTACAAGGAACTTAATCAAGCCCCAACATCAGTAGATGATATGGTTTTTATTCCAACAGTTTCAGTGACTACTGTCACTCTTTTCAGTGGCACCGAAATTGTCGGAATTTTTATGACATTTTCTCGTCTACTAATGTGGGAGTTAGATTAAGCTCTACACTTCTTACAGGTGTACTTCATTTCTCTCTCTCTCTCTCTCTTTTAAATGTATGCTTACTCCACACGGGATGGCATGCAATACTAGCCAATTAAGCTGCTCGAACTTACCCCTTTTCTGTCCAGCTCCCTAAAGCAAGAGTTAACTGGTATGCCTATTCTAAGTCTTTCATATATGCAATAGGTCAGCTCTGGAACACTCTAACCCTATCTATCTTTTCTTCTTACTGCGAGTCGTGCCCCTTCAAACGCAATGCGTCTCGGAATCTTGAATGAAATTGGACATGATATTGACCCTCTCTCATTCTTTATTGTACCGACAAAATAATATGATGACAATTGGAGGTGATTATTACAGGCTGTGAAGGGGCGAGTGGTTCATGAGTGATGAAAGGCAAGCAGACAATGTTTTCACAAGGCCTACTTTAATTTGTGTCAAATTTGATAAAAATCCGTCGAATATTAATTTAATTAAGCAATCCTAAAGTACAGAGTGATATATACTGTAAATTGCATCATGGCATAGAAAAAATACTGAGAATTAGAAACACAGTATATTCTGCTCTGCCTCACTTGGTTGACGTAATTAATACCAGCACCGCAAAAATGATCCTCAATTCCTCCTGTAAAAGTAATGCAATGGGGTTTATATCGTACTAGCAGCGATACCCGACGTTGTCCCGGTGAAGATCCTACATGTGGTTTTGTCAATAAATTTCCTTTAATTATTTTTATGTAAACTTATTAGGAGGGTGGGAGGAATCCATTATCCGGTGTGGTTACTGGTCCCCCAGAGAAACCATGCCAGCTTTACAACCACAAAAGATATCCGTGATGCAACTACAGCAGAAGGTGGCATTGTTAACAGCCACGATTTGTGGAGCTACAGCGACCTGTCCCGCTGGTGGGAGACGGCTGATGCCCGTTTCCGCATTGGCCACACACTATTGACTCATGAGGTTTTAATGGAGAGGGCAACCCCTCCCTATTGTGGTGATTGTCTGGTCCCTCTGACAGTCCCGCATCTTATTTTCGAGTATCCTAGCCTTGAGGACCTTTATCATAGGCACCTCTACGAGTATCGGGTGGGTGACGGTTCTTACAGTCTCTCCCAGGTGGTCGAGGAGGATGTAGTATGGGAGGGAACACCCTCCCCTATGTGGAGGAAGCTGGCCTCTTCCACAAATTGTGAACTTTATGATTTTTTGGGCTATTCATTCATTCAGGAGAGAAACCATGCCAGCTTTACAACCACAAAAGTTATCCGTGATGCAACTACAGCAGAAGGTGGCATTGTAACAGCCACGATTAAATACCAAGGCCCGAGTGGCGAATTGGTAACAGCCTTTGGCTTGGGCTGCAGGGGTACTGAGATCGAACCCCGCCTCCATTGGTAATTTTAAAACTTTATTTTTCACTGTCCCACTGATTTAGTATTAAATTTAGGTGTTCAACATTTTGTGGTTTGAATTCATTCCTAAACTGGGCATGCAAGCCAGGCCATGAAGGAAACGACAGACTTGCAGAGGGCCAGATCGTGTGGGAGGGCACGACTTGTGGGAGAAGCAGTCTGGGAAGGTGAAGTTGGTGATGATGGTGAAGTTGTCGCTGGAGCAAAGGCACGAGCCTGGGCCTGGCGTTGAGCACATCCATCCCACACATTAACATCCGGCTGAAGGCTTCGTGGACACTTCCATTGAGACGTGTCTTCAGAAGTGGAGGCAGCAAGAGGTGACGGTTCACTCTATCCACGACATGTCTTGGAATCATGGTCCGCAGTACTCTAGGCACACTATGGCAAGGCTAAACAATACTGGGAGTTAAACTCCTCAACACCTAGAACACCAATGCTGATCATTATGAAGTTTCCACACCTCACACGGTGGAAGACAGTGGAGGAAATAGAAAGAAATATCATGTGGATGTGTGTCGGGAAGACTCCATGTACCAACAATACAGTTAATGAATAAAACGACAGGCAGAGACACACTATGGTGTCCCTTGACAGGGCCTGGGTCAAAATCAACAGGAAAACGGGTGCGGAATGAGTGGCAGAGACAAAAACTGCCCAGCCTTTACTCTGTCGATGGTTTCCTGACGCCTTCTGGAGATACAGACAAACCGGAATGTGACGGCAGCCATCTTGACATCAGTCTTGACCCTCTTAATACCAGACAGTGACAGCAGCTTTGAGACTATGGATGGGTTTCCAGTGAAGGAGAGCTTGACATACCCATCTCTAGGGCATATTATGCAGGACGGTCAGACAAGGCCCGGGAGTGGGCAAGGTGAGAAATGCTTTGGCAAGGCAGAGAATGTATGTCGTGCACAGCTGAAGCACACTTCCCTGTCTTGGCAGCCAGATGCAAATAGTCATTATTGATAAAGGTTTCTAAGTCAGAAGAAGCGTCTATAGGTCACTTGGTAGAGCTGGAAGAGGTGGACGACTGCAACCTAAGCTGCGGAGTGACCGAGGACCGGGTTGGGGGGGGGGGGGGAATGTTCTAGCGCAGCTCAGTCAAGTCGTCCTCTAAACAGGAAGCTGCATCTGACCCTGATCTCTCCATCGGGCCAGGCAAGGTCTTAATGGGGAGCAGCAAGCAACTGAATAAACAGTGACCACCTCAGGAACAGTCAGCCAAGAAAACACACACACACACACACACACACATACACACACACACACACAAGGAAAAAAAATACAAGGCTGGGGTGAGATGAGTTAACATTCTATTATGAAAATGTCAATATAATAACATGTATATTATCGAACATGGTTCGAATATTTTAGAAATTATCATCATCATTAATACCCCATTTCCTTACTTCAAGGGGTGCAAGGCCGAAGAGGCAACGGTAGGAAAATGAAATTATAACAATAGACAGAGGAACAGATACAACCAGTAATATAGGCCACACTCACAGTAACTCCCTCTTGTAAGTTCACGAAGATATCAGTTCCCCCACAGGCCATATTATTTAACCTTACCACCTCAAGGTACAATAACTGGGTTGTTATCCCTAATATGGAGCAATCCTAGTAATTTAGTGAAACTTTTCCAATCTTGCTTATCCTGCTGACTTTCCCTTGTTTCACCAATTTATATTACACGCTTTTTTCTAAAATCACTTAACATATCGCATCTTCTTTACCTAGATCTGCTCTTGTAATAGTCCCTGAAAGTCACTCTTTTAAGCCATTTTCACCACTCTTTAATAAAATTGCCGTTTATGCATAACGCAGGACAATGCTTCGAAACCCGTTCCGACCAACTGAGCTGAGAGAGCGGGCAGGATTCGTGTGGCTCTGGGTGCAAGGCTGGCCAGTTCAAGCCATCGCCCAACATACTGGCACAAGCGTTACCACCATCTATAAATGGATCAGACGGTGGCAGAGGGAAGGCAACGTGGAGACCAAGTGCAAGAGTGGCAGAACTCGTGTCTCATACAGGAGAGTTCAGGACACACTCAGATTTGGTCTTCGACTTACACAATCGAAGTCTTGTAGCTCTCATGACATCAATATGCTCTCACATCATAATGACGTGTCTCATAGTCCTAGTGGTATTTCTGTTGGTTCCTATTTTCCATCTCGTCTCAACCATCTAATGGACTCTAAAACTTTTATATACCACATTCCACAGCCCAAAGGGGAAATCAGAAACCATGATGTCACAATTATGCAAAATTCATAGAAAAACATGCAATGTACTGTACTGTACACTCGTGATACATAATTTTTGACCAGAGTGTTAGGATCAAAAGCTTCGAATTACATGGTATTGCTAATTTCCCCACCCAATACAGCTATAGTGGCTGAGTTCGAGTACAAGGTATGTGTGTATGGTGCATGCCGTTCGTCTGTAGCCAGAAATTACGTTTCACGAGTGTACTATAGTATGCAGAGTATATATATATATATATATATATATATATATATATATATATATATATATATATATATATATATATATATATATATATATATATATATATATATATATATATATTTATATCTGTGTGTGTGTATGTGTGTATGTGTCCATTGCTCAACTGAAAGTAATAATTTCGTTGTAACTACCTATTAAGATCTTGTGTACAAAATCGGCTTCACCTGCTGATACCTAGTGGCTCTCAACGATTAATAAACATATACGTTTTGTTGCGCATATTACTACCTCCATTTCCCCCAATGTGGTAAAGTGTGTCAGAAAAACGTACTGTTACAGGCTGGTCACACTCCCGTTAAGCCCACCCAGCGTTGTCAACGTTGGCCGATATATTAATTAACCCCGAAACACTAGTTGTGAGCTCTGCTCGCTCGAACCATTCATCGGTGGGAGAGATAAGTAAGGAGAGATTTAATTAAGGAGGGTAGGAGCGGTACAGCCATAGCTGATATTGCTTGACCAGGGTCCAAGGAGTATTGAACAGAAACCATTCACAACGTTGAGAGAGGTTTAGAAGACTCACTTTTTTTTTAACTCAGTTCAATTTCTCTCCAACACTCCTTGGATCCTGGTCAAGCACTATCAGCCATGGCTGTACCTATACAAGAGAGGTGAGAAATTAATGGAAGGTTTAATAAAAGTACGAAAATACACCTGGTTATCAATTATTTATATACTGACATTCGTGTCAATTCTTAACATCATTAAAGGTATAATTAACATTTTAATATTATGATGTAACACAAACACAACTGAGGTAACATTATTGTATACTTTATTCGTATAGTATTCAATGGACATTATCAAGCACAAAACGCTAAAAAATACTTACACAGTAACTGAATAAGTATCATGAACCAGAATGCTCTTTATTAAATGAAGCACATGTGAATACCCTTATATTACATGTGTCAAGTGTTGATACCACTAACGCACTTCCATTTCCTCCGTATATATCTAACACTTTATAATCGTCTTGTTAAATATCAAGGCTCTCATTATCCCACACGTGATATCAGCCTTGCAATATTCTGCATACTTTTAACATTAGCCTGTTGTATTGAATATGGTGAACAAGTACTGTTTGGTAATTTATTATTTAATATGAATATTATTATGAAGGTCAAGGCATCCACAGGCTTGTCAAGATTTTTTTTTTTTTTTTTTTTTCGCATCAATTAGAAACTGGCGTTGACTATAGTCTCTTTAACACACATTTGTTTTGATGCTGGAAGATGATTATGAATTGGTTGAAAACTACTAAACTGGTAAGGGTACTGAAGACTGAGTGTGTAAATATTCCCTCTCCAACATGTTGGCAGTCCTGATGACTTGAAGGTGTGTAAGGTGGTGCAGTCAGTCAGTTCACAAGGCAACGTGTATATGGATATTAACAATAATATCAACCTTGTAGCAGAAGACAGTAAAGACCAATACAGCATCAAATACAACGGTGTGAGCATAAGACAGTAAAGACCAATATGGCAATAAATACAACCGTATGAGTATTGGGAGGGTGTTGTATGATGGGAAACACAGGATTTCAGACCTTAACACTCCTTCAATAAAGTTTGATTTTTAAAAATGCTGAAAATGGTTGCCAGGTTCGTTATTAACATGTTCAATGAAACCTCAACTGAGCATCCCATGTATTACTTGATGGAACTATTACAATGTTTAAATAATGATGAAGTTTTCTCTCGTAACTCATGATGAATAAAACCAATAGAACCTCTGTCACCAACGTTATTATGTTTTGTGTGTGTATACTGGTTTATATATGTAAGTAAATTACATGTACACAGAAAAGAGAGATACATACAGTGAAGAGAGATACAGAGCAAATAATAATTTTTGCTACCAAGAGACAAATGACATACCGGTACCAAAGGTTTCATAGTCAAATTCAAACAATTCAATACAACAAGCTATTATTAAAAGAATACAGAAAAATACAAGGCTGCTAATAATTAATAGCCTGCTATCATGTGTGGGATAATGAGAGCCTTGATATTTAACAAGACGATTATAAAGTGTTAGATATATACGGAGGAAATGGAAGTGTGATAGTGGTATCCAAGGTAAAAAGAAAGAGAGGTACAGCTCCGGACAGATCAATGGACCACAGTCCATCCATGACTGACTTGGTTTGTACCTCGTCGGATCTGGCAACAGTTGCAGGTGGAGGGAGGGGGGATGTTAGTGGGAGAGAAGGAGAGAAATGTAGGCGGGGCTATATACAGGTAGAGAAGACAATAATGACCACAAGGACAGTAATGGTGATCAACGTGATGCTCATATATCATCTCTCTATTGGTTACTGAACCCAATGTTTTATACTCCACTTAAGAATTATGTTCTCAGTATCACAATGATAGGAAAAAATAATTAAAACAAAATAAAGAAATTATTCGTTATCATAGGACAACTGCCTTGGTGCTACTGTCTCATATATATATATATATATATATATATATATATATATATATATATATATATATATATATATATATATATATATATATATATATATATATATATATATATATATATATATATATATATATATATATATACACACACACACACACACACACACACACGAGACAGTAGCACTGAGGCAGTTGAAGATTTTTTATAAAGTAAAAGATAATTTCTTTAAATCGTTTTCATTATTTTTGCCTATCTTTGTGATGATGAGAAAATAATTCTGAAGTTGAGCATAAAACACTGGTCATTATTGTGTCATATGGTGATCTGTGCAGTAATGCTGGAACTAGATGAAGATAAGGTAAAGTATATCGAAAAAGGTTTTATTAAAAAAAAATATATCTATAAGTAACTTAAGAAAGATATAATATATTTTTCTTTCCTGCAAATGGGTTTAATTAACAAGTTAACATTCTGACTAGCAACAGACTGGCAAATGGCAATACCTGAAACCTATAGTCCTTCAGTTTTATGAAGACGAAATGCTGTGGCTGGGATAATCCCGTCAATAATGTGTATCTGCCGCCAACACTTATTCTAAATCATTTGTATATCTTTCCCCATAAATCTCTAATTGCTTTCTAAATTCTCTACATATTGACCCCATAGGTGGATATTGCGTGCATTAGTGATGTGGACAATACTAAATTTAAGTGTTTTGGCGCCCCTTCGGCTGCAGCCACTAGCTTTTAGTTTTTCAGCTATCCCTCTTTCCATTCTATTTCCTTCCTGCTTGCTGTCTCACCTCTCTATCACCGTTTCCTGGTGCAATATGACTGCTGTTGCGGCGCCTAATATCAATCAATCAATCAATCTCTACATATTGAGAACCAAAATGCAATCAACAATATAATCTCAGCCTCAGTTTTTCGAATCATATAATTGGACTATAAGTGATAAGGGAGAAAGGACTATATCGTTAAAACTTTTTAAGAATGAATAAGTTTAAAATATGAAAAAAGAAAAGAGGGAAGGGCAAGCGAGAGAGGGATAAGACAGTAGGAAGGATGTGTAAGGTTGTCAGTATACTTGAGAGATACTGTAATATAATTATATAGCCTATGCATAAAATTACACAAAGTTTATTGAAAACGCCATATAGCGCCGCCTAATTAAGTTTAGCATCGATTACTTTTAAGGAAATGCATACAGTATTTAGAAGAAAATATCCGGGTAAATAGCTTAATGAATTTGTTGACTATTATGATTATTAAAAAAGTTAGACATTTAAACCGTCTTCTGTCGAAAAAAAATATATACAGCTGTGCTTGGGAGAAGGTGATAAATAGGCTGGACTACAAGCACGAGGGATTTGATTGATATTAGGTGGCGCAACAGCGAGGGAAAGGTGATAGAGGGTTGTGACAGCAAGTAAGAAGGAAATAGGAAGAACGGAAGGACAGTTGAAGAAATGTAAGCTAGTGGCTGGGGCCGAAGAGGCGCCAAAACCCTAAAAGTATTGCCCACATCATTACAAGCAATACCTCTCTACGTGGCAAGCACGAAGGATAAAAGGAATACAGGGATAGCTGTCTAATATCCAAAGGATAATATATATTCAGTAGTCTATCCCACTACGATGGTGAACAATGGAATGTGCCTTTATTTAAAGGATATAATATAACAGATATAATGTAACAGATGTTTGTTATTACTTTTCAACTAATCACCTTCATTTATCTTCCCCTTCACCCTCGGCTCAAATCATGATCACATTAATTTTTCTTCTCTTCTATATCCACCTACGTTAATGCTGTATGCATTTCTTTAAACCCGGGTTCTTCAAACTACGGGTCCCGAATTCCTTCATACTGGGTCGCAGGCTCACAAGAATAAATGCATGAATAAAATAGAATAATAATGTTCGTGACAATAAAATAAATATGAAGTTCATACACAAATCCACCTAAAATATTTTTATAATCGAATATTCATATATTTAATTATCAATAAAACAAAATCATTGCACAAATATTAGCCTTCTTCAGAGAGAGAGAGAGAGGGAGGGGTAGACGAGGAAGTGGCCGCAGTGTTTATAATTCTGTAAATGATTCTGGTTAAAATGCCTTTTAATCATAATTATTGCATTTCAATTTCTGACCTTGTATTTTCTTAGATTAATAATTCTGGTCATATGTAAAAGATCTTTCTGTATGGGTCACGAGAATGATGTCATAGTAAAAACTGGGTCACGACTGAAAAAGTTTGAACTATTGGTGATTCGATACCATTCACAGTTTATGCTTCCTTCCTTCCTCCTGACACACCGTCTTCTCTACCTGATCATTCGTTACCCTCCTATATAGCCCCGGCCACATTTCTCTCCTCCTCTCCCACTAACATCCCCCCTCCCTCCACCTGCATCTGTTACCAGATCCGACGAGGCACAAAGCAAGTCACAGATGGATATGGTGTTGACCATTGATCTGTCCGGAGCTGTACCCTCACCCTTACCCCCACACGCAGATTCTGTGATGTCAGTAATAATATCAACGAAAACGGAGCTCAGTATAATAGTGGTTCACGTAAGTGTGAGACTTGAGCCAACACTACCGAGATATCTCGGTGGTGTTGGCTGAGCTATTCATCAACCCTGAAGGCCTGAACCTACAGTCTGGATAATCTGTGACGTCATGCGCAGAGCAGACACATTTTCGCTACACCCCCCTTCGATGTGAAACTACCTTACTTTTCCTTTTACCTTGGTGGTATCAACACTTGACACATGTAACATAAAGGTATTCACATTTGCTTCATTTAATAAAGAACATTCTGGTTCATGATTCTTATTCAGTTATTGTGTAAGTATTTTTTCAGAGTTTAGTGCTTGATGATAACCATTGAATATTATACGAATAAAGTATACAATAATTATACCTCATTTACTTTTGTATTACATCACAATATTAAAAAAAATAATCTTACCTTTAATGATGTTAAGAATTTACACGAATGTCAGTATATAAATAATTGATAACCAGGTGTATATTCGTACTTTTATTGAAGCTTCCACTAATTTTTCACCTCAAGAATAATTTCTCACCTCTTATGTATGGGCACAGCTCCTACCCTCCTTACTACCTCCCACCAATGATGGTTCGAGCGAACGTTGACAACACTGAGCGGGCTTCACGGGAGTGAGACCAGCTGTACACATCATATATAAATGATGGGTTTTCCTGATGCTCCTTCTCTGACAAGCTATATATACGGTACTCATTGTACTAATACTACCCACATGCCAAAGGATCTGCTACGTGGGTGACTGAAATAATGCCCAAGTGGTGACTAAGGTGGACTGGTGTTAAGGTTGATTCAATTTTATTTTCAGGTGGTTAGTGTTGCTGGACGCCGGTGGAGGTGGTTGTAGTTTAGTTTGTGTGTGTGTGTGGGGGGGGGGGGGTTTACAGTCATCTCAGAGTGGAAAACATATTGGTTACTTCAAGGAGCCTGTAATCTAGATAATATTATCCGTTGTGTGCCTCCTGCCACGAGGAAAATAAACATTCAGTTGTGATGATTAGAGATATTTGAATTACCCAGACTTTCGAAACTTTGGTAAAACTTGCTTCTGTGTGAAGTATGGAGAACAGCAGACATAGTAGACATAATGGTTGAGGAGGGAAATAGAGGATTAATACGACGGTGAGATAAAGGATCGCAGGTAGTGAAGTGAGTGAGGTCATTGACGAGGTGAACAATGTTCCTCTTATTGGTATCTAGCATCCTTGCTGAGTTAAACCCTTCCAATTTATAACACTAGTACTCTCTGCCCGGTCGAATAAGATCACTATAAAGCTTTAATAGTTGGAAGGATGCTAGTTTTATTAATGCAATATAAGTTTTATGATAGTTACAAGTGGCTTCCAGAAAATATAGGAGGTTACACCCAGTAAGTTGATGGAGAACTCATGGTATAAGAGTGATTTTAAGAACGTAAATGAAAGCTGGTAATCGGGGAGATAGTTATTTCAAGCAAATTGTCCTGTAATTAGTTTTGCTGTAGTTAAATGTTCATGTTTATATGTTCCCCAATCTGCAAATGGCTCTATATCCTAAACTATGTCCGTGGTTTGGTACATTCAAGAATTGTCTACGACTTGAGGTTACGGTATTCTACAAAATGGCATCTGGCAGCACATCAGCCAGGGTCATATACTGCCGAACATAATATACAGTAT
This sequence comes from Petrolisthes manimaculis, assembly GCA_034508575.1. Classification (NCBI taxonomy): domain Eukaryota; kingdom Metazoa; phylum Arthropoda; class Malacostraca; order Decapoda; family Porcellanidae; genus Petrolisthes; species Petrolisthes manimaculis. The sequence continues at coordinate 855,789 of JAWZYT010000298.1, read as the reverse complement.
ATATTATTTTAATATATTTTGAAATATGCTTTTTTATATAATATATAAAATATATACATACATATACCAGGCTTAAATCCCATAAGAGGGAGCAGCAGTAAGATTAAAAGGGTATATAATTAAAAACTTGTGTTTTAGTGAAATAGCCTTTAAAACTGCCAGAGTTCCCCAATCCCCAAACAAGGCTCCTCCTCCGAGTACCGCTGCCATCTGATATGAACCATCCACTTCCCGGTACTCAGAGAGAAACCGGGCAGTGAAGATCCCTAGGGCTGGGAAAATGAACCAGCACATGTTGGGCAGTTAGTGTGACCAAACAATCATCACATAAAGAGGGGGTAAACCCGTCCATAAAAAAATCCATTTGAAAACTTGGTGTGGCCAATACGAAGATGGCATATGGCCCGGGGTAGGAAAACACAGTTGGGCGTAAAAATTGTTGAAGAGAACAAGTCCCTGCCAAGGAATGGCACTATTGGATATCGCTCCTATGGCCAGTCTATTTGCTCCCTCAATCCCTGATACCCACATGGGCAGGGACCCAACGAAAGTCCACTTGACGCCCACAGTGCATGATTAAAACCAGTCACTCTAAAATGGATAAAACAAAAGGATTATGACAATTAAAAGACTCAAGTGCAGAAAGTGCACTAAAAGAGTCACTAAAAATAACAAAGTCACGTTAAGGAAAAGTAGAAATGATTTTGTCTAACATTCACCATCTTCTCTATTAGTTTGCAGAAGCAATAGGCCTATAATAGAGGGCAACACTAGAGTTCTTGCCTGGCTTGGGGAAAGGAAGGATGGTAGCAACCCTCCATCCTGAAGGAAAGACACCCTCCACCCAGATTCTGTTACATAAAGCTAGAAGAAATGAGATCGCCTCCTCACCCAAGCGTCGCAACACTACATACGAAATGTTGTCTGGCCCAGGAGAAGTATCGCCGCAGAGAGAGAGCAGAGTGCAGGTCTCTCTGGGCGAATATACAGTTATACCTTTCATTCTCGTTCCCCGAGAAATCCAGGACAGTGCTTTCCTGGGCCCCCAACTCATGACTGACAGCCAGAGGTGGAAAGTCACGGTTGGAGACTCTTGCAAAAACCTCCACCATGGTGTTGACCTCTGTTAAGCCATCCATGATCTTATTTCCATTGACCCTAACCCCTAGAGTCCGGGTAGCGGTAATAGCCGCTCATGTGGGGGAGGCCGGGGAGCGGTACATGCCGCTCTGCTCGAGGAGTCTGGGTGGTGGTATATACCGCTATTGCTAATGTCGAGCGGACAGCGCCAAATTTGGTGGGATTTATTTGACTTGGCTATACTTCACCACCAGACCTACAAATCACCACCATCAATCAGTATGCTACTGACCGTGAACGTGGCTGGACGTGGTTCTGATTTCTCGAGCGTGTCGGATGCGCTACCCCCTACCGCGTTGCCAGGCGTACCAACTCTTGTCACTTCCACTCCCATGATGCAACCTGCTAGAGCTCGCAAACCAAGTGCAAGGCTGTCAGATTCAGCTATTGCACTGGAATTGGACGATATGTCAGAGCTTTCACTTGGGAGTGATGACCTGGACAGCTTTTCTGATACAGAATGGCACCTTGTTCAGTCTTCAGAGGAAGACGTTTGTGAGGGTATTTCTCACACAGTTCTTCCTTCAACATCAGGTGCTCAAGATGTATCAAATGTTACAGCCCCTGTTGCAATTCTGTCCACCAGTGGGGTGGGTGCACTGAGAGGTAGCTTGGGAGATACTCTCTTGTCTCCCATTGCTGCTACTTCTTACGTGGCAGACAAAGAAAGGCCAGCTTCCACCTCCAAACCACACTACAGGATTACTCCCAAAGGTAAGAAGAGGCCAAGGAGGAGGTTAGAGTTTTCTTCCTCCTCCTCTTCAGATGAGGTGTCGTTACAACAAAATGTTGCACAAGGAAGGAGAGTAGGAGTAAGCTGATAAATTCAATAAAGAAGCGAGAAAAATCCTAAAGAAATCGGAAAGGGGGGAAAAACTAATCGGACAACTGTAGGGGAGGTGGCCGAGTGGTTAGTGTTCTGGACTCATACCCTAGAAGTCGGGAGATCGATCCTCTCAGGTGAGGGCCTGAGAATATTTACTCTTCCGATTTGAGTATCAGGCACTAACTATAAGGCCACCGAACGTCGTAAAACACCCTCGCTGGTACCATAACAGCTGCAGTATTTGGGAATCACCCTCACTTCCCTCTCTCTGTGGCTGGGTACCAGTTCGGAAGTCGTGACGTGTGTGTGTGTGAACATCAGTTGACCTGGGCCACGATAACGGGCTTGATTAAGCCTATGTCCAGTGTCGGATCAAAAAAAAAAAAAAAAAAAAACTAGAGGAGGCACCCACACCACCAAGGATATACGGACTACCCAAAATCCACAAACCAGGAATCCCGATGAGACCCATCACAAGCGGTATAGGAAGTGCTCCTCACAGGTTAGCTAAATGCCTAGCCAGACCCCTTTCGTAAACTCTAGGATCCATCAGCGAAGCCCACTTGAAAAACTCCACGGACCTCATCGATCGTCTCAAAAGTGTTAATATCAACTCTAATAAAAAGATGGCGAGTTTCGACGTGAAAGCACCTTTTACAAACGTCCCAGTTGACGTTGCAATCGGAGCCATGGAGAAAGCCATCAGTGATATAGATATCAGTGAATTGCCAGTAGGAAAGAATGATTATTTAAAATTAGTTTCATTATGTGTTAAATTCGGTGTGTTTCCTTTTAACAATAATGTTTACCAACAACACAAAGGACTTGCCATGGGCAGCCCCCTAAGTGTAGTGATGGCCAACCTATATATGGAGACACTGGAAAAAGATGAGTATATAAAAATTATAGGAAGAGGAAGCCACTGGTACAGATACGTTGACGACATTTTAGTAATTATGCCCGAGTCCACCAATGTAAACACCAAATTTAGAAGACTAAATAATGTAAATAATAGCATTCAGTTCACAGTAGAATTAGAGGATAATTGTAAACTACCATTTCTTGACACAACGGTTGTAAGGTGTAGAGATTAAGGTAAATTCACTGTTTATGGAAAACCCACCAATAGAGATGATTTCATTCACTAATTCTCAGCACACAGTGACAAAACCAAGTCCGGGGTCTTGATAGTTTTTTTTCTCAGAGCCTTAAGAATTTGTAGTGAAGAATATCTGGAGGAAGAAGTATCGTACATCAAGGATGGCTTCCAGAAACTCAAATACCCTTTAGACAAGATTTGTAAACTCCAGAAAACAGCAATTGAAATATACAGGGTGTTTCTTAAATACCTTTCATAAATTTCAGAATGAATAGATCTAACATTGATAAATATACTTTACTCTGTGACGGTTTGGGAAATTTTTCATATTTATCAAGATATTACACATTTTAGTTTAACTAGGAAAATGTCCACAAACATCACAGAGTATATTTATTAATGTTAGATCTATTAATTCTGAAATTTATGAAAGGTATTTAAGAAACACCCTGTATAAACGGCCACACAATGAGGTGAAGGACACAATCGACGGATACGTAACAATACCAAATTCACGAGGAACCAAACGTGTAAATAAACATTTACACAATGCAGGAATTAAAATAGCTAGAGTATCGGGAGAGAAAATAGGAGAAATCGTGAAACCGAGTACCATTAACAAAGAAAATAACAACATAAGCGTTGTGTATCGCATTCCCTGCAATGGCTGTCATTTAGCATACTTTGCGGAATCAGGGAGAGGAATGGAGAAAAGTATTAATGAGCACAAAAATGATCTAAAAGCACACAGAACATCAAATGTGCTAGTAACACATGTAGATAAATATGGACATTTACCCAACTGGAAAGATACACAAATTCTGCACAAGGGCTGGAGTAAAAAGCTTAGGAAAACAATAGAAGCGGCTTATATCCACAATAACCCATCCACTAACAACAGGGATGGATTTGTAAATTTAGCGAAAGCTGCTGGAGTATTGTTGATAGCTGAAGCTAAGGAGGCGGAGCCACCCCCAGCTAACAGCCAATCAGGTGCTAGGTTCCCCAGACACCCCGCCAGGTGATCCTGGGCAGTGTATATATTGACCTACTCTGTCTGTCTGTGTCATTCTCTGAAGAAGACCCTGCAGAAACTTCACTTCACCGTGTGATGTGTGTATGCAAAATAACCACTGGAGAAATGATAGACAGAACAGTAAGTACTTTCATATATTACATCCTCTGTCTGAGGATTTAATATACGAAAGTACTTACTGTTCTGTCTATTTCTCCAGTGGCTATTTTGCATATATATATATATATATATTAGCTGGCTCCGCCGCCCTTCGGGCGGCTAAAAGCCGCTAGCTCCTGCGGAGGGCTGGCGGCCTGCGGCCGCCCTGGTAGAAGCTATACGTAAGGAACTTATTTGTTTCTTGGCATAGACAGGAGGAATCAGAAGCCTCCAATCTTCATACACGATCACAGAGTTCTAAATAAACGAAGGATGTAATAATACGACACTGAATCATATGGAACAAATGCAAACTTCACTACCACCACTACCTATTCCCGCACCCTCCAAACCCCCCACCCCAAGCCTTACCTTACCTAGTAAGTAGGTAAGTAGGTAAGTACGGTAGGGGTGTGTGTGTATGTCTGTGTATGTGTATGTGTGTATGTGTGTATGTATGAGTGTATGTGTGTGTGTACGGCGTGTGTGTGAGAAAGAGTGAAAAATAGATATAGTGTGTGTGAGCGATAGAGATAGATAGATAGCTAGACTGAGAGAGAGAGAGAGAGAGACTGTATGTGAGAGAGATAGACTATATATGCGGGAATAGGGGATAGGCTTTGGATGGGGGGGTTTGGAGGGTGCTGGAATAGGGGACAGGCTGGGGGGGGGAAGCCTGTCACCTACCGCTACACACCCCAAGCATGCCCCATATTCCCGCACCCCTCTAAACCCCCCAAAGCCTGTCCCCCTACTCTCGCACCCCCCTATCGTAACCACACACGCTAGGGTACACACACACACACACACACACACTAGGTACGGTAAGTCTTGGGGTCGGGGGTTGCGGGAATAGGTGGTGGTGGTAGTAGTGGTTGATGTAGTGGTGGTGGTGGTGGTGTTAGTAGTAGTGGTAGTGGTTGTAGTGGTTGATGTAGTAGTAGTGGTGGTGGTGGTAATAGTGGAGGTAGTAGTAGTTGATGTAGTAGTGGTGGTGGTAGTGGTTGATCTAGTAGTGGTGGTAGTGGTTGTTGTAGTAGTGGAGGTGGTAGTGGTTGATGTAGTAGTGGAGGTGGTAGTGGTTGATGTAGTAGTGGAGGTGGTAGTGGAGGTGGTAGTGGTTGATGTAGTAGTGGAGTTTGCATTTGTTTCATATCAGTGTTGTATTATTATATCCTTCGTTTATTTAGAACTCCATGTGCGTGTATGAAAATTGGAGGCTTCTGATTCCTCCTGCCTATGCCAAGAAAGAAATAAGTTCCTTACGTATAGAAGGGCGGCCGCAGGCCGCCAGCCCTTCGCAGGAGCTAGCGGCTCTTAGCCACCCGAAGGGCGGCGGAGCCAGCTAGTATAAATATATATATATATATCATAGTAATTACTGTATAATAATTATAAAATTGATCATATATGTGTATTTATAATTATGTAATTAATATAATATAAGCAATTTCTGCATATCCAGTCATTATGTAGTTTTTATATCTCTTAATTTTGAAAAAAAAAAAAAAAAAAATGTTGATTGTGTTTCCTCAAAAGAGTGCCCGGTTTCCTAATCTTATGATACATTGCCAGGTACTTAAAGTGGATGGCGATTGTGGTCAATCTTTTAGTACTGATGTTTCTTCTGGTGATGCCCACCTGTCCAAATAAGGCCATCATGCCTTTCTCTGGAGGTAAGTCATCTCAGGTCTACAGGTGTTTAGACATATTTCATTGACAAGTTACGCTTACCCGTCTTGGTGTTGTGGCTTTCAACAACAGAGAAACATTTATATAGATGACTTTCATCCAAGTCCTATCCTTTCATTGTTATCAGTCACATACTTTTTTCATTCTGGTTAGCATCTTTGAGTAGAGCATAAAATCTATAATTTTCCCTTCATCTAAGGTTTTTGTTTCCAGAAGCTAATGGCACATCTATATACATAAAACACTCCGTCTGTCTGTGTGTGTTTAGCCACTATGCACGGCCGCATCGTTTAACCTAGAGTAAAAAGTAATACATCATTCTGATGGGTGAAGCCTGGGAAGTGTCCTCGGCCTACAAAAAAAATGTTTTTAAATGACCAATGGGGGATTAGTGGGAGGGGGTTTGAACCCCTGCAGCAGAGCTGGGCAGGAACCGTTTTCTTCGGTACTCACGATTCCGAGTACTCTGACAGGTGGAACTGCCAGAACCGGTTCCACACATTTACCACCAGTGCAGCATGTAACGTCTCAGAGGTGGGTCTGAATTCATTCTTTCTATAGGTACCCCCACATATTATGCTGCCCATGAGCAACCCTCTGCGGTACCTCTTAACTTGAACTACTGTACTGTGCATTTAAAAGAACTCTACTTCTTGTGTACCATCACTACAAATGGAAAGGTCACAAAGCAAGGAGTCTTATTACAGTTTAAATGAAATAGCCGGTTACAGAACAAACACTGAATTAAACAATTTCCTGAACACTTTGGCATGCTACATTTACAGCATAAAAGAATATCATAAAAGTTATTAATTGTAACTTAGGGGTTAGGTTGGATGGACTATACAGGAATTGTTTGCTTAAGAATGCATAACTGTGTAATTATGACCAACAGCAAAAGAAGCTCAGTGAACCAACAAAGATGAAATAATGTTAATATATTATTCACCAATTAGATCTAAGTTACTCCAAGTAACTGTAAGTGTTCCTTGACATTAATGGGACATATATCTGAGGCCTCTGGTACTGACTGCAAGTAACAATCTGGAAAAAATGTTAAAATTACTGGAGAGCAATACAGCATTGGGATTAGAGAGTAATGCATTCAATATTGAATGAACACTTTACAAGAATCCCACTCAATACATGTACACTTATCAATGTATTTGTGTCATGTTATGGTTTACACAAGAAACACACACACACATGCATGTGTACAACTACATACATAATGCTGGATGTCCTGGGTCATGTTCCTCCAATAGTATGGTACACCTTGGAGACCTCATAAGTAGCATTCCAGCCACTGTGCCCTCCAACAGGACTGCTATGGTACAAATTGAAGATTATGGGCAGGTCGTTAAAATTCCTCACTACCTTCCTTCTACTTGCTGCAGCTTGTGTGAAATAAAGCGTCTTGTCTGAAAGTATAATAATGAAAGTAAAACATATGTAAGTTAAGAAATTCCACATAAAATACATATCACACTAAGTACACATACAAGATTTTCATGTTCTTTGGTATTATTATAGAAGGACTGTGTTCTGGGCTGTGTTACCACATTCGACTAGGTCCCGAGAATTTGCCCCGGTCACTTTATGATAGTTTACACAGGTTATAACTCGGTAGTTTGCCCAGGTTAGGTCCCGGTAGTCTACTGTAGTCTAGGTTAAGTTAGTTGAGGTCAGATTAATTTCTAAATTATGTTTGTAAAAAGGGGCAACTCTGGGAGAAATCCCATAGATGAAAAATGTCTTAGAATGGTCCAAAATAGTGAGTTATATTAATATATACAATATAGTGAACCCAGTACTTTTACTTTTTATAAACATACGGTAAATGCAGTTCTCTACCACTAAGAAACAGGATTTAATACATTACAGAATTAAAGAAGCTTCTAACATTTAATTTTCTCATAAACATTAAGAGTTATGTTTCCGTAGGTATAAACTTATTTCAATTATCTCAATTATCCATCTGGGTGAAAAAGTCCATTATCTGTGTACCATTCATACCTACTTTATATACCACCCATGAGGGTGAGACAAAATAACGAGGAGATGGGAGAGTAATTTCTTTATATGGTACATTACTTGACTGTCTAGTTTCAACACCACAATCTAGAGATGTCAGAGAGGGCAGCTCCTACAAAATAATATAAAATTTGGCTGTCCATGTGATAAGTATATATTTAATTATCATACCTAAAGTAAATAAATATATGAAAAAAATAAGAGAATAAAACAACAATACAAACACAGTGATTGGGTTTAACCTTAGAGGTCCACTTCAATTATAAGAGGTAAATACTGTTATGCAACATTTGCAGAAGAAATGGTATATAGAAAAGTTGTTTGTAATAGTGAAATATAAACACTGGTAATAGTAAAAATTTTGAAATCGAGTTGTGGCAATTTGTAAAATTATTCCCAAGGCAATTTATGGCAGGAATAGACTATCATGGAGGGCATGGGCTAGTTTTGGTTTAAATTTTGAGATAGTTGGAGCATTTACTACATGATGGGGGAGGGAGTTCCATTGCTGTTGAATGACTCTATTATGTGTAAAAAATCGTCTTAATGCTTCTGTTTCTGCTCTAGGAACAAACATTTTAAACTTATGGCCTCTTGTCCCAGTCTGTGGTAACATAGTGAATAAATCCAAGGGTTTGATGGGTGATAAATCATGGAAAATACCATGTGTGCTCAACAAGTTAGTTATCTCATGAAACACATAACGGGTTACTCATACCATAGACTTAATATATGAAAATAAATAGCTTACTTACGTCAAAGCCATGATGATCAAGCAGTAGTAACCAAGAGGCAAGAATAATAGACGATTATCCTTTGTAGTAATTGTGTTCTGGTGTAAGAAAGACTTACTTACTTCCAAACATATGAGTCGATAGGGTAGGGTGGCTGGCGACTGGTTTGTCTTTATAGTGTCTTTGTTGTCTCTTCGGAGTTTGATTTTAATTATTAGGTTTTCTATAACTATTATGGTTGAGAAGATACAACAAGGTTAAAGTAGTTTACTCACTTTTTATTTATAACACGAGTTAGTATACAGAGTCACAATATGTAGCTTGCACGGGTTTAAGCTAGGCTAGGAAGCTAACTTTAAAGAGAGATAACACGCTAGAGTAACCTGTGATCGGATCGGTTATCTGTAGCTAACTGAGAGCTATAGGAGCGCAACTAGGGCGCTTCCCTTGTGTATGATATGAACTGTGTCGTCACTTTATGCTAGCGTGTTAGTGGTTCCCAAGCGTAGGTCAGCAGTATTGGAGCATCATGTGACGGGTGTAAGTCTGAGAGTCTAAGTGACTCATATAAGTAAGTATCAAGTAAGTTATTATAAGTAGCCCTCTAATGAAGGTGAAACCGGAACAATGCTCGGCCACTACCATCCTTCGCCCTCGAAGGAACATTTATAATAATTTACATGTTGTTATATAAGGGTATTATTATCTTCTGGCATATCTTTCCAGGTTGATTATTAATATTTTCCCTATTAAAATAAAAACTTAAGATTTAAATATATAGATATTATTATTATTGGAATACATGCAGTCTGTAGATGTACTTTATGATTTCTACAGATAGTAATTAATATTACATGTCCAATATACATTATGGGTAATACATCCTATCTAAATGTGTAGTGGTGTGTAATTAGCCTATACATTTGTATCCTCATTACCTTGTGACACTTGTCTTTGCCGTTCGCGAGCTAATAATTGTTGGTACCAAGCGTACACCTTCCGTATACACCAGCTAAATACAATAGTACAACAATTAACATTAGTGCAGGTATGATGTGTAGAGGTAATACAACTTCTCTTAAGAGATGTAAAGGTAACAAATTATTCAACTTTGAGGTAAACTCTGAGTCTATTAAAAATTGAAGGATCTTTATGTTATCAAAAAAAAAATTATGTTATCTATAGAGATGTTTTCTACAAGGTTAACTCTGACATTAACTCTGTAGAAAGTGTGGACACAAAAAAGCTTTATGGTGATGAGTAGGTAAGTTAAGAAAAATGTTCATTCCTAATCTCACAATGACCCTGAGCCATATAATAACCATCCACCCAAACGTGTTGGACTTACCATTGCTAAATAATATCACACTTATTCTCTGTTTGTGTAGTAGTAGTGGTTAGTTTGAAGTGCTCATGGTAGGAAATATTACTGACAATTTTGAAAGTACAGTAAGATGTGGGAAGAGTTGAGTCTGGCATTATGAATGAAAGGTCACACTGTGCCTGGTTTGCTAAATTCCAAGTAAACATATAACCAGGACATACAGTACATGCAAGTGTAAGTATGATGTGCGACAGTCATCCAATGAATGTTTGTCCAAAGTGTCTATGGCAGTATAATCTTCAGATGAGACTATGTATGACTTGTCTACAACCAGCAGGGTATTAATTACTCTTAATTGGAAATGGTCGTAATTCCCAAATATTAATTGACGTTTTTTTTGACTTATAAGGAATATTTAAGACTTTTCCTCTATGTTCAACCAAAGTACCTGGCCAGAGTACTTGGGCTGTAACTTCTTTTTGTTGGGCAAGTGAAACAAGTGCTATACCCAGCAAAAACTGTAATAGAATCTTGTCTCAGTTAGAATGAGTCCAATGATAGAGTAGTAATATTCCACGTCAGATAGGGTAAATACAGGGTTAAGCTTTTAAGTTTTTATAGCTATTTCCACTGCTGCCTGCGACTGCCATAGAAGTAACAACTTCGAGTTTACTCTACCCAATCCAGTATCTACCAAGTCACTTATGACTACTTCGTTTAAATAATTAAGTTTCTTAACAGCTATGTCAATGGCTGCTATGTACTCACTAATTAATTGGATGAGTTCAATGTTAGGTATTATTCCAATTAATTCGTTTAGCACAGAAGATAGTTGGTTAGTAAGTTCGTTCAATTATTTCATGGGTTTGTGTCGTAGGTGTTGCCGAGCTTCTTAAGTTCGAATGACAATTCTTTTCTGTTGCCCTAGGATAGTAATTACCCCCCCTAGTTTCTTACCTAAGACAGTGACATCATCGGCCAGAGCTTCTTAAGTTTGAATGACAATTCTATTATGTTGTCCTAGGGCAGTAATTACCCCCCTTGGTTTCTTACCCAAGACAGTGACATCATCGGCCAAAGCTTCTTAAGTTTGAATGACAATTCTTTTCTGTTGTCCTAAGGCAGTAGTTACCTCCCCTAGTTTCTTACCTAAGACAATGACATCATCGGCCATTGCTGTCCCAACAACTGGTTACTCAACAAACCCATAAAATTAAAAAAAAAAGGCCACGTCTCTGACGACGAGCATGAGCAGTTTCTATATGTCTGTGTAAGTCTGATACATGTTGTCCAAGGTTTAAAATTATCTTTGGCATTTCTAGCAATCCGTGAACTTCCAGTTGTATGTACAGTAACTAAATCTTCCACTATCAAGACTTTTACTTTATTTTCAACCAAAGCACCTGAAGCGCACCTGGCTTCAGTACTTGGGCTGTAACTGCTGTTTGTTCGGCAAGTGTAACACGCACTATACCTAGCAAAAACAGTAATAGAATCTTGTTTCCCATTTGAAATAAATGTCATTATTTAGTTTATGTTGCAGACCTTAGTTTTTGTCTGTGTGTGTGTTTGAAGACAGATATGTGGGAGTGGAGGTTAGTATTTCTTGTGCTTGTGCCGTTTATATTTTAGATGGTTCATTAAAGTTTATCTGTTTACTCCTATATACATGCATTATTTCTACCTTCCCCGTTTTTATACATTTTTATTTTTATTTTATTTCTATTTCCATGGTGATGTCGATTATTTCATACGGACCAACAAACTTTGGAGTTAATTTTGATACTCTTTCTGGGGATTTTATCATGACATTTTCCCCTACAGCAATATCTACCTAAATTCACAGCTTGAGTATGTTGTTTGATCAACATCTCCTGCCTACTACCTTTTAGGTGATTCCTGACTTCCTTATGGATGTTATTAAACACTTGTAGTCATCCATATTATATGCTGGAGGAAAATTCCAGTAATGAATTAATATGGAAGTCGTTTGTCTGTTAGATAGAATCTGTTGAGGGGACTTGCCCACTGATGAGTTTATGGAACCTTTAATGGAGGCAGCTGTAAAGAATTCCAGTCTTCCCATGATCCGTGCATAGGATTAGCCATTTGTCGCAAAACTTCAAGTATCTTGCGATTGCTTGCTGGATGATATGCTGTAACAAAAGTTTGCTTTATATGATATTGATCACATATGTTGTGTAACAATTATTAGTAATTTCTTTACCATTGTCGGTTAGTATCACCCTAGGTGTGGTGTACTGACAAATTAAATTCGTTACCTTCGTTAAATTCGCTTGTGTGGTAAGCTTAGTATATTTATACCAGTTACATCCCATGTTTTTCAGGTATTGGGTAATTTAAAATTGGAGCTGGGCCCATTGTATTACCTTTATGAGCATGACATGATTCACAATTCTTAATATGTTTCTGGTTTGTGGATGATTATGCATTAGTGTTAGTACAGTCTTAATTAGTGTATCAGGGACTACTACTTGTGAAGAAATGTTAGTCTGTTTCTCAAGTTTCCTGAACAAAGTGTCATCTATTACCTCAAACTGTGTTAGTGGAATGGGTAACTCCGGTAGGTTAGTTTCTTCGTCCCCTGGAACCAAAGCATAAATGACCCTTGCCCAAAATTTATCTTTCTTTTGTTCAGTTCTAACAAGTTCCACATTGAAGTCTACATCACTGTTAGTGGGAATGACAGCAGCAGCTGATACATTACGAGATAAGTTATCTGCAACTTTATTAAAACGCCCCGGAAGATATTTAATTATAGGCTGAAACTCTGAGATACCATCTGGCTAACTGACCTGTCAATTTTTTTTTTTTTTCTTTACCATGAATACGGTGATAGGATACCCTAGAATTATTTCCCTGAAGGTCTTTAAGGCCCAAACCACCGCTATAGCTTCCAAATTCGAGAGGCTATATTTCTTCTCTGTATCCTTCACCATCCGACTGGGATATACACAAGCCCTGCAACATCCTTCTTTGGTATGCTGCATAAGGACAGGGCGTAAACCATCGTTTGATGCTTCAGTACAGAGAGAAAACGGAAGGTTCTGGGTCACTTAAGATAGGAGTAGAATGTAAGCTAAGTTTAACTGATCAAAGCTATCCTACTCTGTTTGTGACCACTTAATTCGATATCTTTCTTCAGGAGTCTTATTAGTGGGTTGGCTATTTTAGCAAAATTCATTATGAATGACTTGTTATATGAACCTAATCCAAGGAAACTCCTTATTTACTTTACTGTAGTAGGTTGAGAAAATTCCTTTACTGCTTTTAATCTTGGAATCCAAAGTGTGAATTCCTTTACTATTTACTTTATGACCCAAAAAACTCTATTTCAGCCTTAACTTTTAATCCAACATCCTGCAGTCGCTGAAAAACTCTATCCAGCTCTGAAGGTGTGAAATTACATCAGGCTGACAATAATTAAGTCATCTGGGTATGCAGGTTTGGATTGGTCATTTAATTCTACTTGCCAATATCCACTAAGTCAAGACTAGTAAAGACTCGGTTGTTTTCCCCAATCTCCCTGAGGATATCTTTAATTAAGCACAGGTAATGGGCACCTATCCTTGACAGTTTTCTCATTTATCTTCCTAAAATCTATAACAGGACGAAAATCGCCTGTGTTCTTAGTTACTAAAAATAATGGGCTGTTATAAGGACTGTTTGAAGGTTCAATTATTCCCTCTTTTGACATATCATCCACCATTTTATTCATTATTAGCCTCTGACTATGAGGTAATCTATAAGCTTTAACATATACTGGATCTGTGTCAGTTAATTTTATATGATGTTTTACTAGTGTTGTTTTCCCCAACCGCTCACCAGGTAAGGCAATAGCCGACCTGTGATTAGCTAATGTGTGTAAAAGCTGAGTGCGTTGTGAAGGAAAATCATTTACTTTTACATGCTCACTTAATTCATTAGTAGTTTTCGTAAATTGCAATTCATCAACAATGTGTATGTTGGCTAAGGGAGGAGATTCTTTTTCCACTCTATGGGTTTAATATACACAAGAAAGTCACTTATATAAGTACCTGGTTTAATGTTCACTGCCAGATTAACCTTGTTAAAAATTAGAGCTTCAATGAAGTTGTCTTCTTGTATCAGAGAAATTATGGACATAATGACATTAATTATTCTACATGTTTCACTTAAGGATATGGCTTGATTTCCTTCAATCATCACCTTTCACTTGTACCTTAATGATAGCAAACCCTTTACTTGGTAATTGAGTAGTACTTTTGACTGTGCCTGCCAGTAGAATGTGTGAGTCACATTCTCCCTTGAGTGCCCCAGCACCCAGCTGGCTGGTGACTGATGACTCAGAGGTCAACATGTCAACATGGGTACAGCCGACCTTGAAAGATAATTAACTGTAGTGAGATTGCAATGTCAAGGTTATGTTCGATTAATTCTTTTAACTCAATAGACCATCAGTTGGTAAAGTGAAGTTTTCACAGTTATAGAAGGTACATTCTAGTCTATGACTACTTAATGAAAGTGTGATAGGAAATTGTACTATTCCTTTAGTGACTAGTCTACTACCAGATAAGGTAGTTAAATGTTTAAATCTGATGGCTGGATAGTCCATCGTTACTGCGGGTTTTCCCTTAACAGCCGTTTAAATGTTACTTCAGAAAGTAAAGGAGACACAAGCTCCTGTATCTACAGCTAGAGAAACATTTGTATTCCCCATGTTACAAGGAAGTGAAAGAATATCCACTTTAACCAAAGCAGCAACAAGTATATTTATTTATTATGTAATTAATGTGAAGTGTTTTGTTTGTTAAAATCTTCACCTGTTTTTGCACATTTGTTATTGACTTCATACCTGGCATTCAACGTTACTCTACATTTATCTGTGTTATGTGTCACACTGTTATGAATAATGCAAAACTGATTACTTGGCTTGTTGTCACTTTCACTTACTACATTATTATTATTATTATTACTTTTGGCATTTGAGAGATTATTCTTATCAAAGTAACATTTTTCTAGGCTGTGTCCATATTTCCTATAGATCATACAATAAGGCTTCTTCTTCGCGCTCTGTGGTGTGAAGTTTGTAGTGTGTGGTGTGTGTGAAGTGCTTGTTTGAGTGTTTGTGTGTGTGCTTACAGCTACAGGTAGGGCTCTAGGTACATTTACTTGTTTGTTCAACCACACTGACCCCCATAAGAGTTGTTTAGCATTGCTAATGGTCGAACCTACTAACGCTAGAGTCCTACTTAGTTTGACTGTTACACAATTACTCACTATACTTCTAACCATTCTGTGTACCCCTGCTAGTGGACTGCCTAACTGCCCCCTACCGATAACATCTATGAGGCTTTCACAACATAGAAGAAAATTAAATAAGATATCTGGATGGGTGAGTGCAGTTACGGTCAGTAATGTCCTAGCAATGAAGTCTGGTTTACTATGTCCACTTATGAAGCTTATGTTGTCATTTGTAGTCTGTAGTAACTGGAATATGCACATGAAAATTACAACCTTAAGAAAAAAATGGACAATATAAGTTACAATGTCCCAAGTGACTGATTTCACTGCATGAGTTTGGGATGAACCGTTAGTAATAGTAGATGAATTGTTATTATTAGTTGCCATGGTTGTTGTTGTAGAGTTATTATTCGTTGCCAAGGTGTATGATGAAGTGTTAATTGCTATTTTGTTGATGAAGTGTTAGTTTGTGAAGCCGTAGAATAAGTACGTTCTGATCTCGTGTTACTAGGTGAAGTTACTAAGTGTTATCAGGTGTAGGTTAGTAGTAACGAGTCAGTTAATTATGTAGATTTAGTAGGAAGAATATTAGTGGTTAATTCTCTACCTTGTATGTCTAAATCTAGTGCAATAATATTTACTCAAGAGAGAAGTTGCACTTTGTATAATACTTACACTTTAATTAGTTATCTCGGTTGAATCAACTAAGCTTTCACTACTTTGTTAGTATTGCCAAGTTACGTGTTCGCTTGCTTAACTAGTGTTAGTTATAGTGCGGTAGTATACGTATTCTTTCACTCATTCCCTGTCACTTTTTGCTTGAAAAATAACAAGAACACATCTGTATATATACGTGAAGGCATACGCACATATTAATACTCACAATTATGAATACATAGAATGTGTAATGAGGAAATAGTGTTAAATACGTGTACATATAATATTATATCCTAGTGTGATGATGTAGGATTGTGTGTGTTATATATTTGTAATATATAATTATATGTACCTAGCACTGACCATATTATAGGAATAAACGTTGTTGTAGTAGGTTATTATTTCAGTTGTAGTCGCGATGACGTACCATAACCACGCTTACGTCCTTCCTTAGTTGTGAAGTTTTGAGTTGTGAGTTATAATCCCGTAAGATGAAGTTGAAGTTCGATTATCACTTCCCTTGACTATACTGTATGGTTAAGTATAGAAGGTATAGTGATGTAGTGATGTCGTACCATACCACACCGACGTCCTCAGTAGTTGTTGTTGTTGTTGTGGTTAAAATTAGCTGTCAGAGTGACAATGAGTATAACGATGACGTAATAGCCACGAGTGTGTGGTGTAAGGTGGCAGATTCGATGACGTCACCATTGGCTACCGTGAGGGGTGGAGAGAGGCTAGCTTGTTGTGGCTAAGAGGTGCTGAATCGGGTTGACCCAGTGTGACCTCTTGCAATCACTCTCCTCTCGCTCTCACTCTCGTAACCTCTTCTTCACTGTCTCGCTTAACTTCACTTACTTCTCTTTTACCCTTTTATTATTTTGTGCTCTTTTCTCGGATTCCTTGCTTTTGTAATTGTTTGTATTTCTCTTTTTTCCTTTTCTTTTTTTCTATACCATTTCGTATCCTCACCGCTGATCACCAAATGTTCTGGTGTAAGAAAGACTTACTTACTTCCAAACATATGAGTCGATAGGGTAGGGTGGCTGGCGACTGGTTTGTCTTTATAGTGTCTTTGTTGTCTCTTCGGAGTTTGATTTTAATTATTAGGTTTTCTATAACTATTATGGTTGAGAAGATACAACAAGGTTAAAGTAGTTTACTCACTTTTTATTTATAACACGAGTTAGTATACAGAGTCACAATATGTAGCTTGCACGGGTTTAAGCTAGGCTAGGAAGCTAACTTTAAAGAGAGATAACACGCTAGAGTAACCTGTGATCGGATCGGTTATCTGTAGCTAACTGAGAGCTATAGGAGCGCAACTAGGGCGCTTCCCTTGTGTATGATATGAACTGTGTCGTCACTTTATGCTAGCGTGTTAGTGGTTCCCAAGCGTAGGTCAGCAGTATTGGAGCATCATGTGACGGGTGTAAGTCTGAGAGTCTAAGTGACTCATATAAGTAAGTATCAAGTAAGTTATTATAAGTAGCCCTCTAATGAAGGTGAAACCGGAACAATTGTGCAAGAGCGAGTAGGAGTCACTGATCTCTGAGAGAGTGAGACTGTGAGAGTGTATCAGATAATCAGTGTAACAATCACTGTTTTGGGAGATAACCTTTTCAACGGCCACCCCTGTCATCCTCTTTCTTCTCTGTGTTGGTTAGAAATTTCTCCTGATTCTAATTTTCTTTTTTGTTTATACTCATTATCCACATATCATACAATATTTATTTTTATTTTCTGTCTCTTCTTGGCAGTCTAGCTCAAACAAAGCTTTTCCAATTATTCTGTCGTTATCTTCTTCAAAGAAGTGTAAATGTTTGCTAAATTGGCAACGCTGCTCTCTTGCCATCGTGACTCGTACGCCTGGCACCTTCAAACCTCCACGCATGCGCAGTGAAATTTTCCCGAGACAGACCGTCTACTTCTGCTACACCGGTATCAGTCAACAAACATGCCAGGCGGATGGAGAATGAAGAGTCTGTTACACTTTAATACTTTTAATTATTTAAAAATTAAATTTACTATTGACATACAAAATTGAAAGATAGATATACTGATGAAAATGAACTATGGATTTTACCAATCTATAGTATTTTCTACCTTACAGAATATAACTAAGAAGAATTGCATATGACCCTGAGAAAGAATTAAACAAAACAAAAATATCACAGGCAATATTATGCCGACACACTCACTCTCGCAAAAATAGTGGTCACCATATACTTAGTTCATCTCAAACATAGATCGAGTTAAAATTTCTCTACAAACGTCGACACCCATGTACGAATAACGAACTTCGTGGTTCCCTACGACTCACTATTTCATACCCACACACAATAAACAGGAAAATATATATACCACAGGGAGTTAACACCGATAATTCGCTCAACCTGACTAACTATTAATAATATTCTTCTAACTATGACACAGTTCACTGGATATGTGGCTGACTGGACTTGGCCGACAGACGCCAAGCACAACGGGGTCACCTGTTAGAGTGGAAGACCAGATGAGACTCTTTTTGAAAATCATAATTTACACACCAATAAAGCCTTCTTCTCAGTTAACACCAACTGAGCAACTAAAACATATATATTCCTACTTCTTCACAGTTATTTACACCAGTAATTCATTCAATATCACTCTAAATTACGAGATAACACTATAAGACTAAATGGACTGTACCTGTTAGATTGGAAGACGGGATGAGACTAGCGGTTATTTCCGGGCGTCCCTTCAAAATCCACATACAGTTTCTCACCTTCGCTACGTACACATACATCCCTATTTTTACCTTCTCTCCTTCTACTCTTTACATCCTCTCCTCTTATCAAAACTATTCTCCATATAACTCTCTCACCTTCAAAAACGATACATCACACAAACAAGGCTCCATACGAAATATTTCAATATATTAGAAAATCTGGCAGTTTCTCTCAAAAACATTATGGGAAAACCTTTGTAACTAAAATCTAATTGTTTTGAACATAAATTTTAGGAAATGTGAGGATCTAAGGACTGAATCGCTATGAAAATCAAGAGGGGAGCTATTTTACCTTTAGCTTTCTCTAATGGTTTAAACCCCATTAGCGTATCCAATTTAAAAGATATCCAATATGCCTTCGTGATTATGGGCCGATTCCAGTCGATAATATTTGTTTGTTAGCCAACAAACGAATACTTTTGGTAGCGTGTCCGATTCCACAGTCGTTTTTCGGGACCCAGTTTGTTCGGGATCCAACCAAAATCATAAGCATTATTGGAACTTTGGTGATGGATCTTTGGTACCGGATATACCGCCCCAATCTAGCTTACTAATTATATTAATACAAATATTTATATTATTTGCATATCAAATGATTATTTTTCATTGTATAATGCATGTCCATTGTTTTCTATAGAAGGCATTCAGAAACAAGGAAAAACAGCAAGATTGTATTATGTTTACGATAATTTTGATGATGGCAATAAGTTCACGTCTGTCGTCTGCTGCTGCTACAACCAGTGTTGCCAAATATGGGAAAATTTCTCTAGACATGAAAACAGGTAGCAATGGAGAAATTATATTAAGATTATTGCAGTGTAAATGGGGAAATTTCTACAAGACGAAATATACGACTATCTTCAAGAGTAAACGGGAAATTTTGAGGTAAAAAGGGAAAATCTGATGTTGAAGTTGAGGAAATTTTCGTCCAACAGACCTGGCAACACTGACTTCAACTCTGCCAATATAAGCATCACCGCACTTCATTACTTTACATCTATTGTCCTTCCTACACGTTACTCCAAATTCATTATAAATTAGCCTATGAAACATTTGTTATGGTATAACTTTATGCAAGTACTTGGAACTGAGTAGAGGGAATTAATTATAACTCAATTAATACTAGTGTACACATGTCAATGAACAATCTTACGTAAGGTATAATTTGTACAGTTTGTATGGTATTTTAAATCAAATTACTCGCTATGACAGAAGATAAATGTATTATTAAAACATTATTTATATATTTGAAATATATTTAACATCAGTATTTCTCGAGGTTTATGTTATTTAGTTAAAATTGACTGGTGATAATTTAAAGCACCAGGAGCCTTGTTACGAGGAGAAATTGTGATTGTCAACTCGTTATGTGTTCTCTCTTCCAAGTTCCTTCTGCTCACAGGTGACAATTCATATTTTGGCGCCAGTTTGTTATAGTTCTATGGCCAATATCCACCAATCAGGTGTACCAACCCTTCCGTTTAGTGTCCGGGGATTTGTTTGCGCTGCTACCAAGTTTGTTGGATCCCTAACCAAAGATCAGACGACTGTGGAATCGGAAAGGCTTATTGGTTAGGGGTATCACCATGTTGGGGATGGTTTTCGTTCGGGATGGAACAAATCGACTGTGGAATTGGCCCCATAAGACTTCCCTCGTTTTAAAATTTAAACGTTCAATCCTTATCCTATACCTTTAAAACAATATATATATATATATATATATATATATATATATATATATATATATATATATATATATATATATATATATATATATATATATATATATATTGTTTTATATATATATATATATATATATATATATATATATATATATATATATATATATAAAGCCAAGGGGCGCAATGTATACGAAATCTGTGCTAAAGAGAAATAAATTAAAAATAATTAAGTTAATTAAAATAATTTAATTAGTTAAAATATCTGAATTTTAACAAAAATAATTATGTAGACGCTAAAATGTACAAACATTTTGCCTTTGCCTAGTGGTCGGGAAACTAAAATCTTAATGCTAACCTTCAACCATTCCTACCTCCCTGCTCTCACCTACCAAATTAAAAGAGAAATACACAGTTGAAACTTATTATTAAAAACAGAGGAGAGGTATTATATATTGGAGGACTCATTGTCACTAATACTTGGGCGCTCCACCAACTGGTAGATACTCTCCAGTATTAGCAGGTCTCAGTCACTATCACCTTTAGCTAAGACTGCAAAATTTATCAATGTGTATGGGGTGATCCTTACCTAAGGCATGGTCTCGGACTGCCAATCAATCTTTCTCATATATACTGTATATAGCGATGAAATCACAAATTTTCAATAAGCATTTAGGATAATTAAGCTTTGTTTTATTCTTCTTGCATATTTTGTAAGTTTATCAGTGTCAGGAAGTTTATCTAAGCACAACTGCATATTTAACTCACTGTGATGTTGTATTGCATTGAGGTGAGGATAGAAACAACCTGGCTGCAGTGGCTGCAACATTGTTAGCAGTGTCAGTCAAACCTCGCTGTTCTCTCCTTCTCTTCGCTGATGACCACACCTCTCAACCTGAGGTGACCCAGGTATTTTTGTCAATTATAGCAGGTAATGATGAAATAATTATGATGTTGTCACTTTACCTTGAATAAGTCAGGTATTGTTTGAAAACTAATACTCAGCATAATTCTTTCTATCACCATTGGATGCCAGTGCTGTCCATACCGTATATGTATCAATTTATTATGTGATGACACGTAAGTGATAAAGATTTGTTTCGTCAGATGGTTGATGTATTGAGGTCGGGCGCCAAAAACTCGGACTGGGGGACATCTGTATTCCAGGTGACTGAAGGCGGTTCCCACAACAACACACGACAAAAACTGTCCACGTTGCTGCACCTGGTACACCAGGTGGGTCATAGCTGATTAACCAGATAAAATTATGCATACTTGCATTTATTTTAAATTGGCAGTTTTAATACAATGCATATTTCGTGGTTGGGAAAACTCTTTATGAACAACAATAATGAACATTCGCTCGTAGAGCGAGGACTTGACGAATATATGGCAAAATTCAGACCCCTTGACTTTCGACCTAATGTTGAAATCGCGAGTTTTAGGAATACGTCCATCGCTCAAGTACCACCAGAAGCAGAAATGACAATGCCGTCACGATGGCCGAGTGGTTATCCATGATCGCTTAGCTCCCCTTTCCTCACTCACCATTGCACGAACCATTGCACATTGGTTCGAACCCTGCACAGGTTTTATCAATTTTTAGTTTTTTTTTATAATTTTGACCTTGATTTTTTACTTTTGATCTTGAAAAACAATAGGCAACCTAGAAATGTTGATGCCTAACTGTGGTGAAAATTTCAGCAAAATCGGAAAAGAATTGCGACCTGTAGACCGCGAACTCTACATACATTGCCACAAACACACCAACACACAAGACCACTAAGCAACATACTTGGCAAAATTTCGCTAAGTAATAAGAACCACTTGATAAGTGAGGATTCTGTTAAAGTAAAACGGTAAGAGTAGAAAGAGAATAACCCTAGAGAAATTACGAGCAACAACTACATTGGTGAGAAGAGAAGTAATTTTTAATGGCTTGAATATTGAGTAAATTACAACATTAAAAAGTTAATCTAGATAAAAGGATAATGCAGTAGCAGTCTTATTATATTTACATTCTTAAGTGAATAAAACTTAATATTCGTAAATTCATATTACAGTAGCTCTTTCGATTATTTGCAATTTCCTGATGTGACTCATTGTGGAATAATAGAGAGAGAGAGGCCTCACGTAGTTATTAAATTAGAGATGTGATGCCTTTTGGTCTCGACACCACTGTGCTACGCAGTCTCGTAAACTCCTTTTATATTCACTAATTACTTAAATTTTGGAAGTTCATCCCTACATATGTATTAATAGTAGCAGTATTTATCTAGGTATGGAAACACAAAGACTGATTTAATTTAATCTACTATATTTATTCTCAACAAGATCAACAATAATTAATTCAATAATTAATAACACATGCACAAATCAGGCACATATAAAAATTCTACTCGCTAGCTAGCTAATACGGATTTGGATTATGGTACTTTCTTTTCTAAGTAATGCATATATTCTATCACTGATCAACTAAGACACTTATTTAAATATAATAATACAGAGCACCATATTCTTAGGTACTGGCTTAGCCCCTTTCTCTGGCCTCCTAACCTTACGTTCAAATATAAAAGAAATAAAGCAAAGCTAAAAGTACACTTTATCTTATTGGGTCTGTTTCTGGATCTTTTGCTCAATTACGTTTTCTTAATTTTTAATAATAAAACAAAGCTAACACTCGATACGCACTTATCACTTATATTTACCTATGTAAACTTGGGAAAATTATCTGGCCAGCAAGCAGAATAAGGCAGCAGGATATTGCTCAGATACTCTTTATCACACGAGATAATTTCCATGCTCGCTTCGTAGACTTGAGAGTTCTCTGGCCAGCCAGCAGAATTACCAGCTGGATAATCACCGTGAATACTTAACAATGTAATTATAATGTGCTCCCGTCAAAGATGAAGGCCTGGGCGAAAACGAGGAACTGAGCGAAAGAGGCAAGTGCTGCTCAGCTTCGTATAACCTTCGGTCGTAGGTTTAAATAATCCCAACGCGGCTATTGGTCATCGATTCAATTCGATGCTAAAGCGTGATTGGCTCAAAACACCATATGTGCTAATCCGACGCCTCACCCACTTACACAGCCCCACGACATCCACAGACACCAGTCCATGAATGCCGTGGGTCGCGGTGGGCGAGGCAACACCACTCTTGTCACCCACTATATATAAACATATACATAATTATATGCACACATGCAAAACACAAACACACACACACACTTACATACACACAGATAAGCCTACATATGCATATAAATACACACATAGTCAGAAACATACAGATACACACAAATACACATATTCCTATACTGTAAACATACACATACATAGAGAATAAAATTCAGGTAATAGTAACAGCCCAAAGCCAATGAAATGAGATTTCCTTGGCTTTTTGTTAGCCGAATATACAAGTTACATGTGAACATTACAAACTAACATTGCTAGGGACTAAGAAACTCGGGAAATATATTGAGAATATTTTCTAAGACATCGGGCTGGTTAATGAAATAGTCACACATATCACAACACATTAGATGAGGTGGTCTGAAGTGGTCAATTGAGGGAAAATCCATGAAGTAGTATTTGAATGTACCAGAGCAGTGAGCCTGACAGAGTTTGCACAATGTCTGGTCTGTGGTCAGCTGCCTTGCAACCTCCCACCTTGATCGGTATCCGTATCATTCGCAATTTTGGCAGCTGGAGGCATTCAATCCACACCATCGGAATCATACAAGGAGTCTAACGAGGCATCAGCGGGTCACTTGGTAGAGGTTGGGGAGGTGGAAGGCTGCAACCTGAGCTGCAGAGTGACCAAGGAGAAGGATTGAGGGTTGCGAGAAGGCAGCTCAGGCCAGTGATCCTCGATAGGATCCTCATCCTCCAGACAGGAGGCCACATCCGAATCCGCACTCTCCATCAGGCCAGGCAAGGCCTAGATGGGAAGAGAACAACTGAACACACACAAACACACGAACATACACACAAAGAACAACAACAAAACAAACAACAATAAAAGAGAAAGTAAAACCACAAAAAAGACGAGATAGAATAGACCAAAAACATCTTCGTATACCACCTCCTTACCCCCGTCCAACCTTTTTGCTTTTGCCCTGAAAAATGCCTATGTCAAGCTATCCTTCCTAGGGAACCCATCTACGGACGCAAAGCTGCGTTGGTAGTCTGATGTCAACAGGGCCTTCCAGCTGCAGCGTAAACTGGCTGAAGTCAAGATGGCTGCTGTCACCTCCCGGTTTGTCTACATCTCTAGGAAGCATCAGGAAATTATTGATAGAGTCAAGGCTGGTGAATTTTTGTCTCTGGCGCTCATTCTTGAAGACTCACCCGAGAGGCCTCGTAAGTTCCCCAGCTACATCCTCACCAGTTTTCCTATTGATGTTGACCCGAAATTTGCCAAGGAATACCCTGGTGTGTACACTGCCCTTCGTTTTTCCAAGATGGTTCCCCCATTTGCCGTATTGTTGTTGTCTGGAGTCAACCTGATCCACCTCCATATGATATTTCCTTTGATTTCTTCCCCTGTCTTTCATCGTATGAGGTGCTGAAACTTCATAATGACCAGCCTTGGTGCTACAGGTGCTGGGGAGTTGGGCATATCTCCCGGTACTGTTCTGCCAGGCCGAAGTGTGTCAGGGGTGAACCATTACGTCCTGCTACCTCCACCTCCTGAGGATATGTCTTGATGGAAGTGTCAACGATACCTTCAGCCAGAGGTTAAAGTGTGGCATGGATGTACTCAACGTCAGGTCCAAGTTCGTGTCTTTTCGATTGCTCCTCCAAATACAAAGGTCGCTAGTGATTGCTGGCTGGATGTCATCTCCTGGAATGTATGTGGTATCACCAGTTATGCTATGCTCACTCAACTCAAGGCATTTCCATGACGGCTGCTCTCTCCTGGGCAAGCTCCTCCCCTCTCAGGTTATGTGCCTTATGTTCAACTGGTAATGAATGGTCTCCTGACTTACATACATAGATCCTTGCCACATCGCCTTCTCCGTACCTCCATTGATCCTGACATGACCTTTCAGCTATTTGAGGTTCTACCTGGCGATGGAGTACACCAATTATGTAATGTCTATTCTGCCCCAGCTAGAGTCACTCTTGAGGCTTTTCTTTCTCCAACAGTGCATGGTATGGTGTATATGGGAGATTTTAATGCTTGGCACTCTGATTTGGGTGATGGTTCTGGCTCTATTAATCGTAATAGTGTTCGTCCCCTTCCATACATCTGCAAGGTACTCTGGGGGAGGTTCTCTGGATTACATCCTCTCATCAGGCCTGATAGCATCTCGGGTACTGTGTTCCTCCGTGCCAGACTTATTCTCTTATCACAACGCTCTTCGGTTTCATTATTCTCTACCTGCTGGGTCAAATGCTTCATTCACTCGTTTGCATATTGCTGTGCCCCCTAAATATTGCCTGACTTACATCTTATATGGCCCATGTTTTCCCTACATTTGATATATCATTAAAAAGACGTTAGCCACTGCTCGTCATTACACTCGCCTCAAGTGAGAGAAAAGTTGCCCAACAACATAACGTGACGCACCACGAACAGTCGAATAACCACCCGAATCTCCGCCGAAGGACCCGAATAAGGTCGCCAATAAAGATTTCATTTTAAAAATAGTTAAAATTCTGCTTATTTATGGGTGTGTAACACCCCTATTTTTATATATATTGTTAATTAGAATATTTACAGGTAATAGGGTAGACTCTTAGTATAAGATGGAACGAATTAGCCAGGTTGAGATTATCAATGTCGAATAATCTCGGTGGTGGGCTTCTTCTGAAATTGGTAATAATTATGATGGAAGGTACAACTAATATTATTTTGTAGTTAGAGGATATACATAAACAAAGGGAATAATTATTATAGTTAGGTAAATAAGTGAAAAAGATGAATAATTGAAACTTAGGTGAAATGTTAAGGATAGAAAAATACGTAGGGATTAAGAGGTGAATGTAAAATAATTAATTGAAAACAGGGAATAACCTGCATTTATAATCATTATAATGTATAATTACGAACCTGACAGTCCTATGATATGCCTGCACTGTAACTGTAACTTACTTAGCAAATTAATTAGATTAGTTAGGGTCTTAAAGTAGGGCCAGTCCATTTTCTGGTTGGCGGAACAATACCCGTCAAGAATTTTTGTACAACCGTTTTATATATTAACTGAGAAAGAAGGAAATGTATGTAAGTGGCAATAGTATTATGTAACTGTAAATACACCTATAACAGAATGTTAAATACGTGGGACTACTTTATCGGGAGATGTAAGTGAGAGGAGAGGGAAGGAGGGAGTGAGACAACTTGTCTCTTCATTCTTTCTTCGTTCGCTGTGGTGACAGGTAATATCTAGAGATAGCTCTTGTTACACTGCCCCAAAGGGGCAGGTGTATTGTTTTTGGTGCCGGATATTTATTTATTTATTTATTTATTTGTTCGTGTGTCTGTATATGGTCTAGCGTCCACAGGTTTAGCCGTATGATGTTCATTTTTTTTTCTATTGATAGATATTCATCAGACAACAAAATGATTAACTTTTTGGGAAAATCAGTCGAAGGTCAAGGTCACAAAAAAATAAAGATAGCAAAGTGCGAGTGGCGAGGGGCAGTGTGGCCATCGAATAATGTCTTGTTATAGATTGTATTGTGACTGTAATAAGTGCAAACTTAATTAGTTCAGGGATGGAATTGAATAACTAAGGATTGTTGTGTGTTCACGTAATGATTTAATAATTAGTGTATATTATTAGTCTAAGCCCATTCGTTTTTCGTTCGCTGTTGTGGCAGCCATTACAGCATACTCTCCCTTGGAAAAAGTGGCCCACATGGTAGAAAATATTTAATGAGCATTGCTGGCAATTTTTATTTGTTTTTCTGTGCTATATTTTTATAATAGGATGCACATTTTTTTTGTAGCTCTATTTCGTCAGATTGGTGCAAAATGTATTATTAGAATTTTTGTTGGGATATTCAGGGAGGAGGGGGGCACTTAAAGTAAATTTTATTTAGATTGTGTGTAATTATGTGTAATAGCTTTGCCGACTAGCAAGACACGGAATTGTTCCTGTCCTAGTTGACAACTGAGAGTAGGAATTATTGACAAGGGAGGGGGAAATATTATTACACCGACCCGAAGGAGGTGTATTATTTCGGTGCCGGATATTTATTTATTTATTTATTTATCTGTCCGTGTGTATGTTTATGGTCTAACGTCCACAGGTTTAGCCGTATGATGTTCATTTTTTTTCTATTGATAGATATTCATCATAAAACAAACTGATTAAATTTTGGGCAAAATCAGTCCAAGGTCAAGGTCACAAAATATAAGGTGGATTGATCTTTATAAGAGATTTCAACACATGCCTGAGTAGTAATCTAAACCTTCACTATTCTGATGGGAGATTTCAACAGTACCCAAAGTAGTGATTTAAACCATTATTATTATTATTATTATTATTAACGGGCGGTGTTGCCATCGAATGATGTCTTGTGGTATTCTTGTTATATAGTATAAATGTGCCAAAATGTAAATAAACGGTTTTATAATTAGTTGAGTATTCCATCACCGAAGTAACAAAATAGACTGTGTTTCTATCTAGATATAAATTCTCAATTTAAGTCACTGGTCGTACCCACGTTAAAGTCATATTCGGGGTTGCTTACTCGCGAGCCTTATTAACTTGGTTCCTCTGATCAACTTTGGTCTGGTGGTGGCAGCGTATACCCAATACTGAAGATGAAATGGACTTGTCCTTTGTAATATATATATATATATATATATATATATATATATATATATATATATATATATATATATATATATATATATATATATATATATATATATATATATGTATATATATATATATATATATGTATATATATATATATATATATATATATATATATATATATATATATATATATATATATATATATATATATATATATATATATATATATTTTGTATTCGCAAGGCAAGTTCAGTTTCTCAATATTTTTTTCCAGACCGGGCTGATACAGCCATAGGATCATACAGCCATATCATACACTGGTAGTTTTTATTTTATTGTAAAAAAAACCGTGGGTTTTTTTTTACCTCCAATAAAGTAAGGGGACAGAAATCAAAGCCATTACAGGTGCATCAGGAACTTATTCGTGTATGTGTAAACTAAGCTTAAGAAGAAGCAAGGCATCCTGCAATATACTAAAAACACTCGTGTAATGGCGGAGTACTCTGCTCATTACTCATTATTCATTAATACTGGTTGCATTGTTCCTGCAGGGAGTGCGGGAGTGGTGGTGCGTGACCATCATGGTGGTGAGTGATGACTGGAATTTTCTAGCCACTTGGGCCAACCAGGCCTCCAGCTATGGCTTACTGGCCTGGCCTAGGCAGATCCTGGCCTTCACACACTACCCTCTTCCTCCCCAGGCCGCCCAATCACAATTCTCAATGGCAAACGCAATCATTGTTACTTGCCGTTCACTGGCCAGGTTGGTGACTCCTCACGCAAATGAATGTTTTTAAAGTAATTCTGTATATATATATATTATGAAAAGGGAAATGTTATGAGAAGGGAAAGCGCTCTTATAAACTTATATATATGTATATATACAATGAATTATGGGAAGACTTTGGTTGTAGAGAGGTATTTTCAGTTTGGCTAATAATAGGAGTGATTTTTGCGGTTTCTCTGCTACGGTTTTTAAATTGGTTCCCGATTAAATAATAGTTATCATCATATACAAATGAGACTTCACTCGACTACTTAATAGTTATAGTTCTGAGTTATGACATTTAAAAAATTACCTTAATACTGGCAGAAATTTCTTAGTTAATTTACTCACTTAAATAATTTTATTATAATTAAATTGACTTGGATGAGTTTACACAGAAATATTTTGCAATAGTACTTAACTAGACAGGGTATGTACAGTCGGCAAAAAAAGTTTCGTTACCATCCTTTTAATAGTGTGATTTTAAGTTGGTAGGCCTGGCATGACGCGAGTGTCACCCCCTCACCCTCCGTGTCTATTAGGCAGGGGAGTAGGAATGACGTTTTTTACCTAGTGCTACTTTATCTGGGTAATTCATGGTTATTCTTATTCTAAAATACTCAAAACACATTTCTTTATATGTAATAATGATTAGTTAAGTAGCAAGAGTTTATGAACACTCAAAATTTTATTTAAAATCAGCTAAACTTTTGATATAAAAAAGTTGTAACTGACACTGCCAAAGTATTATAGGAAGGGGCGAAGACAATACCAGTCTCGGATGACGAGGCACACCTGCCCAATGGGTGGAGTATCAATCTTCCCACGCTTATCTATGCTAAAATTAACGTAGGGGTGGTAACGAAACATTTTTTTCCGATTGTACTACAACAGACGTAACCCACAAGCTTCTCTCTGCAGACCAAATCACACCACCAATCGCTACCAAGTCACTCCAGTGTCTGACTGTACGAGTCATAGTGCGGATTTTATGACATGTCACCATAGGAGATAGGGGATGGATACAGGAGTGGAGAGGGAGGTAGAATGGCTAACATCCGGTCTGGTGCCAGCTGTTCACAGCTCCCAGTGAGAATGGACTGGTTGACGGTCAAAAAATTGTTCTATTAAACAATTTATATCGTTAATAAATAAGCTCAATTGTCTTGTTATGTAATTTATTTGACAAAGGAATATATTGTTTGGCATATAAAAGCCATCAAAGTTACACATAATGGAAGTTGATGGCGCGTATCCGTGACGTCAACAACCAGACGCCTAGGCCTCGCCAACGCTTTATTACCTTTGAAAGCAAGATATTGGAGATGTTTAACCCTTAATGGCCGGATTGCGGTCATAGACGGCCCCAAGAAGTGCCCGGATCGTGTTGTACGCCACTGCTATGTGGTGACCGGGCGGGATGAAGAACCGCTATTGCCAATGTCGGCATTTGCGAGCCCAATTTGGCGGTTTTTTTTTTACTTGGCTATACTTCACCACCATCCCTACAAATCACCATCGTCAGTCAGTGTGTTACTGACTGTAAACATGGATGGATGTGGATTAGATTTCTCGTGCGTGTCCGATTCTGTGTTGCGCCATGCTTACTTACAACACTGACTGCCACCCGCGCGGGCCACGTTCAGTTGTCGTCAGAGCCACTCCACCTAAGCGAACACAACCGCGCTCACACGAGAAAGTACCCTTCATTCCTCACTTAATTTCTCGGCAACGGAGAGGTGTAGAGAGCTGGGGTTGGTTTTATTGGAAAGAGGAAGAGTTGATGGTGCTAACAAGATCAAATTTAAGTTGTTCAGTATCGTAGTTTAGACGTACAGAGTAAGTGGAATAGAGCGATTTTGGAAAAATCGGCCAAAAGCGCCCGGACAACCAGTAGGGAAAGTAAGACTAGCCCCGGACTGACAAAATGGCTATCCATAGTTATCCCGTCGCGGAGGGGTTAAGGGAGATGTGCGGTATTCTTGTGCTTTTACGGAGGATATACTTCATATTCACCATGCCAGTCAATAGCTAGCAATGGTGGTTTGTCCCAAAGTGTAAAAAATGAGTAGAAACGCTTCAGAATAGAGATTTATTAGTGTTGTGTGTAGTAACTCCATAGTAGCTGTCGGTACACATAAGGCTGGTGACGTCACGAAACAGTGTGAGGTACGATGTTTCTCCAACACTTATTTTCCCTTATTTGTCGTGAATTTCAACTCATATGGGAAAAATATTGGTATCTCCATGATCAGGAGTGCCCATTTTATTGTATTATATACTTTGTACACGACCGTCAACCAGTCCATTATATTAGGCTATTGACAAATTTACACAGATAAATCTTGAGACCTCACTTCACCGTGGGATGTGTGTATGGAAAATAACCACAGGAGAAATCATAGACAGGACAGTAAGTACTTTCTTATATTACATCTTCAGACAGTGTGAACACAAGAGGATACAGTCAGAGTATATATACACATAAGCGGCGATGATAGGCCACCTGGGATTGGAGTTAAAAGAGACTTCATTTCACTTCACCTCACCTCACCTGCTAAGACTAGTCTGGCGGGAATCTCTTTATTACCAAATCTTTTAACACTTTGTCATACTTGAAATGACCATAGCTCATATTTGCATTTTTATCATATGTTTTAGAAACCATACAGGATTAAATTACATTTCTTTATAGAAACATATTGCTTTAGCTAAAACATTAGAACCAGCCCAGTTGATATGGTGATCATTGATAGCTTAATGTTGAAATAATCCACTACTTTGTTGTCCCCCCCTGACACTATATTTATGCTGTGATACTCTAGTTTTTATATCTTTACCAGACTGTCCTATATAAAACTGGACACAGTCCCTACATGGAATTTTATATATTACACTAGAGTCATTTTCTGGACTATTCTTGATGAGAGCTTCTTGAACTGTATTATCATACAGTATTTAAACACGACTTGTACAGTTGCATACACAAATTTCGAGACACTACCTGCTAGAGTCTAGATTCTAGAAGGTAGTGCCTCGAATTTTTTGGAGGCAAGTGTACATTGAGTTTCTTCAGTACCTGAATACAATCAAGAAAGTTTTCATGGAATGGAAGTACAATCATTTTGCGATTTGGCTGGCGAAGTAACCTCTCATTTCTTACGTAATAAAAGCGTGTTTTTTTTTCTGTATTATAACACTGATTAAAAATGTTTACTGGGTATTTTAATTTCTGTCCAATGTCAAAAATTGTTTTAATCTCTGTATCTAAATATTCAGGATCCGAAATCCTATATGCCCTTAAATATATTGATATAAGTATTGACTTCTTTACCTTCATGTGATGGTTAGAATTAAAGTGGACATAAGATACAGTAGTATATACGTTTGTAGGCTTCCTATACACTTTTGTTTTGAGAATACCATTATCTCTTTCAATTTGAACATCTAAAAATGAGAGTGTTATCTTGTTCATGAGTAAATTTGATGGAAGGGGCACGTGAGTTCAAGTTCTCTAAAAAATCATTAACATCTAGAATATCAGGCCAAAAGAATAATACATCATCCACATATCTTAGCCACGTTGGGTCTTTAATTGTACTTAACAAATTATCCTCAAAATATCCCATGTATAGATTAGCCAAAACAGGGAAAAGAGGGTTTCCCATGACCATACCAAATTAATTTTCTGTGAGTAGTGCCTACCTTCAAATACAAATGTTGAACTGTTAACACATAACTTAATCAATTTGGTGATGATGTCACTTGATATCCCATCAATATTATTGACATTGATGTTTGGGAGGAAATTTAATATATCATTTAGTGGGACATTGGTGAAAAGAGACTTTACATCAAAACTAACTAATTTATAAAGGTACAATATTTGAAGTGTTTTTTCCTTGCTCACAAGATCCTCACTATTTTTAACAAAGGAATCTGAGACCTTTCCTACAAATGGAGACAGTAGTGTGACTAACCACTTAGAAAGTTTATGTTACTGATCCAATGGAGCTTGTTATGGGTCTAGGAGGATTATCTTGCTTATGGGTTTTAATGAGACAGTACATGTATGATTTCTAATACATATGATAAAAATTTAAATCTGAGCTATGGTCAGTTCATGTGTGACAAAGTGTTAACAGATATGGTAATAAAGTGAGAAGCTAGAGAAGAACACGCAGTTTCTTCCAAGAAGCACGCAAGCCACGGCAATTCCACTGAAGAACCATGAACAGTGTTACTTTAGTACTGATTTTGGGGAAGTCTCACGGAGGTGTACAATATGTTCTTTTTGAGAAATGAGATATTTGTATTACAAAATCACTCGTTTATTAACTGTGATGCCTAAGTGACACTAATGGACAGGTAGTGACTAGTGAATACAAAACCAATGACGATATACTGTACATAGAGGATATATTCACTGCATTCATTCTTTTCCAGTAATGTATGAGACACCATTACCATTTTGAGTTATTTTGAAATGATAATTCATGTTGCAGTTGTACAATTATAAAGCATTTATGCAGGGATTTCATTTTTGTTTTCTTTCAGTTACAAATTGGCTCTTGATAGTAAGTTATATTTATGACATTAAGCAAACCAAGATAACTATCTATTATTTCATATAAAATAGAATCTTCTCTTGACGGAGTATTCAAATGCCTAATACTACATTAAATTTTTAGGTGTGATGTTTTGTCGTACCCGCCGTACAGTCCCCATCAGGCCCAGGTGGTGCAGATGGCCAGGTGGTCTCCCTCTTGTGGCCTCATTTACGTATCTCATGACACCACGCTCTTTCCAAACAAGTTCCACCAGTAAGTCACTCACACATTATTGCTCTTGGAAGTGATGTGGGAGTTTAGTATGTGGCTGAAATGGGAGTGAGTGGAAAGAGTTAGATTGGCAGAGGTAATAATGAGAGATAGGATTCAGACTTTTAAGAGTTATTTGAGCGACAGGAGTGAGTGAGTTTTATTTTTATATTTTTTTATATGTTCCGAAACTGGACATAGGTGTCATGAAGCCTGTTGCCGTGACCCATATCAACTGCTACCCACACACACATGTAACGACTTCCGAACTGGCACGAAACCACAGAGGGAGGGAAGTGAAGATAATTTCCAAATACTGCAGCTATTATGATAGCCTACCACCTTTGAATGTTTTTTTTTATGTTCGGTGGCCTTATAATTAGTGCCTGAAACTTGATTTGGAAGAGTTAATATTCTTAGCCCCTCACCTGAGAGGATTCGATTTCCCAACCTACTGTTAACCACTAAGCCACCTTCCCTGATTGGCAAAGTAAAAGGCAAAATTGAAAGTGGTTGAAGAGAAAGTGCAGAGCAGGAGTGAGAGTGAGTAGCAGGAATAATAAACGATGCCAGAAATGGACATAAATTGCCGAATTTAGAGTAAAAACATTATCATAATAGACTGATTGTGAAGGTGACTGTGGAATTAAGTTTGATATTCGAATTATCAATGACTTACCTTATTTGACTAATATATGTAACCTCGTTGGTCGGCTGCAACGATGTCAGACCAGGGTTAATTCCCTATAATTCGTCCCAGTCCCTTGACACTCTATAATATATATATTTATTTATTTCTAGGGTCCCCCTGCTATATGTGTATTGATTATAGAAGCAAGCAAACTAATGGTGAACACAAAACAACCAATTGCAACCTTCTATATATATTAAATTCCAGGCCAACAATGAATTAATCAATATTCAATCAATATTCACACACACACATACTCGTTCACGCTTCAATAGCTAGCTAGATACTCACTCGTTTCGTCCCAGCTTCTCCCTACACGTGGCTGTAGACTCACTCACTCGTACACGTGGCGAGACTAATAATATTACGTTACTTTAATATATTTCACAAGCTAACACTTCACTCTCGCTCACGTGGTGACAGACAATAGCTACGTTACTTTAATATCAATAGAAAAATCAAGCTACCCAGTTGGTATATATTTCAATGTCTTCACACTCGTAATTCACTTCAGTCCCGTGTACACTCGTAGTTTTCTAGACCAGCCCTTTCCTCACTTAATTAATGACTCTTCACTGATCAACGTCAAGCAAATGAACAGTGATGGTATATATAACTTTAAGCCTTGTGAACAGTATTAATATAACAATTCGGCGTTACGTTACAAACGTCCCCACACGAACGTGACGAATATAGGAGTCAAGCAAACAGAGGACCAGTCACGAGGTGTCCTTTCCAATCGAGTGTGAATACCAACTGTCCTATATTCCTCAAAATAATTCTAAGGTGTGGGTGGAGGTTAATTAAATTTCTGACTCCTCCCATCTGCCTTTGTCTGTCCAGCTCTGCCCGTGTTCGCATAGCCTAGTCTGACTTACGATTTACATATCATCACTCATCCTAGTCATACATGCAATTCGATTTTTCCTACGGCGTACAACTAATTCCCAATGATTCCCTTCCACTTCTTAATCAATTTCAATAAGTAATATGCCCCTGATAACGTAAATTATTAATGCAAAATGCAGTAATGCATTCAAACATCATTAAGAGTGAAAGGTGGTGAATGTGTCTTGTGACTTGACCTATCATCCTTTTTAATTAGCCTGGTACCTGCAGCTTACCCACACCTTGTTGTTGCCTGAATGGAACTTTCCCCTGTCCTTCTCTTGAACATTCCAACACGTGGGATTTTCCACTGCCAGTGCATATATATAACAATTTACTACTTACGTTAGCAGTTACGTTACGTAGTTACATTAGTGGTACGAGTCTATAGTGACTCGTGACACAGATGCTACAAGGAGTTCTAGCTATTTTTAAATTACAAACGTCATTATAGATGGGATATTTAATACCTCTAAGCTGTGCCAGGACAGACACTTTTTTAATATTTGTAAGTTGATCAGGAGAACAACAGCACAGTGTTGTATTCACCATTTATTCAACCTAAGATTTAAAAAATGTCAGTTGGCTACACACAAGATATAAACGAATAAATGAATGAATAAACGAACAATATAATTCATCGTTGATAAGATTTTAATAATAACAACTTCTTACACCATTGTGCACTCCAAGTTTATATCCTGACCAAGATTAACCAGAACGTAACTCTCTAGTTACGTAGGTAGATCGGGTTGACAGCTTGTGACCTAAAAGTAAGCCAATAAATAAACTTTCTATCTATCTACTGCCAGACGCCTTAAATCCCGAAGGGATTTGTGGCCACAAATGAATCGCCTCCATGAACCCCTGTTCCCCGTTAACTGGCGTCCCTCCTCCCTCAAATACCTATCAACACCATCCCTCCACCTCACTTTCGGTCTGCCCCTTACCCTCCGTCCCTCCACCTTACTCTCGTAACCAATTTCTCGCTTCCCACATGCTCCACATGACCGAACCACCTCAAGGTATTCCTCATCACACTCTCCAAGACTCCAACACGTCCACACCCACACCACACTGCTCCCGTACCTCTTCATTCGTTAGTCTGTCTCTCCATGTCACTCCACACGCGTTTCTAAGGTAGCTCATTAAACCCAAGGTTTAAAGAGTACATTCTTCTTGAGTATGTATTCTTTAAACCTTGATTAAATCCTTCTAACACTTGATTTATGTCTTTCCGTCATCGTCCACGTTTCACTCCCGTATGTCAGTGTCGGGATTACCACACTATCATGTAACGTGTTCTTCACTTCCATACTCATCGCCCTATTCCTTGTCACTGCTTTCAGTGTTCCTACAACCCTCTTCCCCTGTTGTACCCTCTCCCGCATCTCATCCTCTAATCTCCCATCTTTACTCATCACACTGCCCAAATACTTAAATGAGCTGACATTCTCCATAACCTGTCCATTTAACCTCACTTCACAGCCTGTGGTTGTACCCCATTCAAAGACCATAACTTTGCTCTTCACTACATTCACCTTCAGGTTCCGTTTCTAGCACACGTCTCCAAACATTTTCACCTGTCCCTGTAACTCCCACTCACCGTTACTCAGCAAAACTGTATCATCAGCAAACAGCAACACAGGCAACTTCCACTCATTCCCCTCCCTTATCAGAGGTACAGCCTAGCACCAAAGTTTCTGTACCCTCTCAGTGGAAGTCAGAATCAGAGAGAGCAGAGAGGGTAGGTAAACGGACGGTAGCCACCACAGTGTTGTCAACTCTAGCCAAGATAGTATTCCCGAACCATGAGTTGTGAGCTCCATTTGAAACATTCACTGGTAAGAGGGAGAGTCAGAAAGGGGGATAAGTGGAAGATATAGTTCTTAATCTCCACATCATGTCTGCTTAAATATGCGATTTATTATTTTGTCAGACTTAAAAATAGTGTAGTTCTACTTTGTTATTGCAATTATTATAATAATCATCATCATATGTTGTCGCGCCTGTAACGTGTTAAGGTCAACACAAAAACAATGAACGACTTTGTTGTGCTTATTATTATTACAAACCCATCACCACAGACACAACACATTTAACACAATAGAATATAATAGTTCGTCGTTGGGCCAGCATCACGCAGGGGTGTGTGTGCCGGCAACAGTGTAACAACCCATATACAGTACACTGTGTTGCCACGGGCTCTGCTACCAGCTCGGGGAGACTCAGTGGTGTCCAGAGACGATGTAGCAGAGTCCTGACAGAGTAACTGGACGTTAAGCTACGGCTGTAGCGTAACTCCACTGCTTGTTCTACGACGGTAGGGTATAGAGCGAGACGTTGCTTGGTCCAGTAGTGGAGAGTGGTGGCTGGTGGAGAGTGACTACTCAGGACAGAGTCAGGGCTGAGAGTGACCACCTCATCGCCGGCTGCCACAATCACAATCAGGAAGACCTGGCTCAACCATCTACAGGTTCTCGTGGAAAATCTTTGCGTGGCCCCGAAAATGTATTGTTTACCTATACGTCGTATCATTTTTAGTAACAAATAAAGATGAAAAATAACACTTACAATGGTAATTAGTATTTCGTTACGTAGTCCTTTCTCTTGATGACTTTACGAAGGCGATTTGGGACACTGTCAGCAAGATTACGAAGTGTTTCTGGCTTAAATTCTTCCCAACACTTACGGAGCTCCATTTCAAGTTTGGGGAGGGTGGAGATGTCACGTAAACGGAGCTTGCCTTTAATGATGACACATAAATTCTCTATGGGGGAAATATCCGGAGAATTACCTGGCCAATCATTAATCCTTTCAATGCCACAGTCATCAAGCCACTGAATCACATCCTTAGCTGTATGACAGGAGGCTCCGTCCTGCTGGAAAATCTAGGCTTGTGTTTTTATAAAACTTTCCTCAAGGTGATCATTTAAAAGTTCAAAATACATATATTTATTAACTGTTGTGTTCTTAGATAGAATAACTAGGTTTCTCACACCATAATATGAAAAACAACCCCAGACCATTAAGCTGGGAGGGTGTTTTGTGGTCTTCTGTGTGTAGCGAGGATCAATGGGGTCTGAGCCACGGAGGCAGTACACCTTTGATGGGCCCCCTCCACTAACACAGAAGGTACTCTCATCACTCCACAACACAGTACGCCACTTGTCAAGAGGCCAGTCTTTGTACTTTTCAGCAAAATAGAGCCTCCTCTTCCTCTGGCGATCATTTATCAGTGTTTTTTTGCGCGCCCGATAAGACCTGTAGCCAAGGTCACAATGCAAAGTTTGCTGTACAGTACGTAGGGATACATTACTAAGTAAATTATTAATTTGTTCCTTTAATTCTCTGGCTGTAAGGCTGGGTTTGACTTGAAGCTGTCTGTTTAATATGTTTCTGGTCCTTGTAGACACTTTTCTAGGTCTACCTGGCTGCTTCTTGGGAAGGGGAAGTTTATCTTCTCCGTTCTTAATTTAATTATCTTTAATACACAAATTTCCTTGTTGCTGTGCCCAGCTTTGAAAAGATCAATAATTGATTGAATTGTTTTGCTGTCTGTATGTTTGCCACCCATTATATTATGGAAGAAAATCACAAAAACACAAGGACGTCACGACCCAATCCGACCTATAAAATTCAAAACTGGTAACTGTTACATACCAGTGGCAGCAGGGTGTGGGTGGGGCCCTACTATCATCCTCCCACCATGGTGTAGGGAGGAAAACGTAACAGATTCCTTCCCTTTTCAATTCGAGACCCAACACTAACTGCGCCATGTAAGGTCTATTAGGGCAGTGTCATTTGCTTCCTTTTTATGACTCTGGTAATAGAACATCTTTGTACGTTGTGTAATAATTGATCTCCGAAGATTAACAGGTGTACCACGGGAATTTTTGCTACTTGCCCCAATTATTATGATAAAAATTAATAATATAAATGAAGACCTAGACACATAATATGGTGTGAGACTGCTGCGATCTCCTTTATGTCATATAGACAAACAAAAATAACTCGTGTGTATTCCAGCACATAAAGTATAATATCGTATCTACAGTATGATATCCCGCTTGTTTCTGAAGGCTTGGCTGGTCCTGATAACTGTAGACTTCTCAACTACTTGACATAGAGTAAACCTCACATTCCTCTTTGACGTGATGAAGCAACAGCCGTATGAACTTTATTATCTCCCAGTATTTTATTTGTTATATTTATTTTTTTCATCTTAGAACACATGTAAGACCACTAGGCATTGATTATACTTTGATATTGTTAAACATTTATTGTAATAGTAAGGTTGGTAGTCATCAATCTTTCACAAATTGTTTTTGGAGTGCAACATTCTGCTTTCTTAGGGTAGGTGAATTCTTATATCATACCTCAGTCTGGGCCAGGTGAATGTAGCGACCAAAGTCGTTAAGATACTGCCTGAACAACCAAAACTGGTTTGGATAATTATTGGTGGTGTTAATAATTTTGATCCTATTTCTACTATATAATGGCGTTGTTCCTTATCTGGTCGCCAACCACTGTTCTAAAACGTATGTCCTGCCAGCGGATTAAGGAGTTTGCTTGAATTTGGAAGTAGCAACCGTTCTCCCAAAAGCAAATCTTGTTGCGGGGAATTAGGCTGATCAACGGACATGGAAAACTGTGTTATTTCGCCTTGCTTCTTTTATTTTTAACACAATAAAATAAACCATTATTTTCCGAGTTAATTTTTGGACCATATGTCACTCAAACATTATGATGATGATGTTGATGATGATGATGATAAGAAGGAGAAGGATGGCATTGCGAGTATAATAATGTCTAGACAAGTAAAAAAAAAAAAAAAAAGTATATGAATGAACAGACAAGTAAAGATATACAATACTATGTGTAGTGGCTGTTGTACTCGTATGTCGTCCAACTCAGCTTCAGTATACTTGTGGAAATACCAGCCGGATGTCTCATTTATGAGTTGGGTTGGTTCTCACTTGCCACCTTTCGTCTCTTAACTGGGGGCTGACGTCAGTCAACTTACTACTCGTTGCCTGAACCTACCACCCTTGGTCTTTGTGGGGAATCAAGTTAATTACTCAAGGATTAGAATAAACTCTTGGACTTGTCTCTATTTACTGAGTATCGGGTTACAGATTACAGGTTATACCAGACAGTTTGTGTCGTTCTAAGATATATGTAGGAAAGTGAACCTGTTCTCGCCAGGGCAGGACTATAGAACACTTCTGGCTAGCACAGTGGTAACAGTTGTGGCTGCAATTCTGTGGCCCAGCGTTTGATCCTTGCTCGGGACACTGTTAAAAATTCCACTGATGCCAGAGGTTACCACCCCTGTGAGCAGCGGGTGGGGGGTTTGAGTCGGCTGTCTGAGGTCTTCCTGCTTAGTCAGCCATAGCCGAAGCTGACTCGGGTCTCAGGTGAGTGGAGAGGTCGCTGGGCCATGCATCACAGTGATCATCCTTGTGATGCGTGCTATAATTGTGTTTCATACACACAGTGTGTGCTACACTCTGTCCCAGTGACTGCCACTCGCTGGCACCTTTAATAACCTCCCTGGCCCAAAGCAGGGCTGCAAGTCTACAGCTCTTTTGTCGATTCTTCCTCAGGTACCACACCCTTCGTGCTTGACAGATTGCAATGATGGTGTTGATAATGCTTAGCTTATAATATGTGAGAGATATGTTATATTCTAGTTTATACAAAAATAATGTGAGTAGATATACAGTATATTGTCCCTTTCTCTTCATACAAGATGACAATATGGAGTTGACTATAGTATAGAGATAATTACAGAGTGTAATCTAGTAATCAGATGGCTTCAAGTAGGACACTGTCAGGTCAGTACATTTCGAAGGATATTGTGTCTAGTGAAACTGGTTTGAACTGCTTTCAGCCCTAACGGTATATTCCACCACCAAGAATGTGTCATGTATCGCGAACGTGAACACAAGCGCGGATACACTGTCAATATTATATTAAAGGTTATTAACCCCTAAAGACCGGTTGACGTGATAGACCGTCTTACGTAAGGAACTGGGCAACTGCACCTACCGTCATAGCGATTTAGCGCTATTTCGCGCCCTGTACGGCTAGTTTTTCATGTCGTTGGGCGAGAAAATACACTCACAATATCGATCCGCTACACACTCAGTCGATTCTGGGATCCCACGATGGCTGGGCGATTTTTTAGTAATTGCCCTTGTCCGAATTTGTGCTCTAACGATCGTAAGACAATACCGTAGTGAATATATGTACGTGAGTGACACCATGGTATTCCTACAAGGTTACAAATTATTATTTAGTGTATAGATCATGACACACGATATATAATGGGGTAGTAATAAGAAAATAACACCACAAAACACACCCATACAGGCACAATTGATAGTAAATATACGTGTTTCCTACGGTACAAGTCGGTTTGTTTATCATTTTCTAAGTGACAGTTACACGATGATATATTCCTACAAGTGTTCATACTATTTTTAGTGTTGAAATCATGACATACGATACATAATAGTAGTAATACGAGTGAGTTGACAAGGGACTTGGGCGGGAAACTGAACTCGCCATGCCGTAGTCACACAGCACTCACGCGTACACACAGACACCCCTGTCTCGCAAGCAAACATGGTTCACTTCAACTCGCCCTATCTCCACAATTATTGTTCGTACAGCCCTCCCGATGGTACCATTGGAAAGAGGAAGAGTTAAAGGTAAGGATGGAACAATTTTGAAGCCAGTACACTATATAGGTTAAGAGTGTGAGCGTTGTGAATATAGGGCAAATCGAGGAATTTTGACGCTAGCGGCAGGGTAGAAATGTGGAGGCAAGGTCTACCCTTCCCGGCCTGCAGGGGTTAAAGGTGCCAGCGAGTGGCAGTCACTGGGACAGAGTGTAGCACACACTGTGTGTATGAAACACAATATAGCACACATCACAAGGATGATGAGTGGCCCAGCGACCTCTCCACCCATGTGAGACCTGAGTCAGCTTCGGCTATGGCTGACTAAGCAGGAAGACCTCAGACAGCTGACTCAAACCCCCCACCCCCTGCTCACAGGGGTGGTAACCTCTGGCATCAGTGGTATTTTTAACAGTGTCCCGAGCAAGGATCGAACGCTGGGCCACGGAATTGCAGCCACAGACTTTACCACTGTGCTAGCCAGAGGCTATATAGGGTGAAAATGAATAGGCGTGAGAATGAGTGGCAGTAGTACAAGTGAGCTATATGATTTAATCGAGTAAGAGTGAGAGGCACGAGTCAGAATTGAAGAAGTATGCTGCATAGGTGATAATGGGTGGCATAGAGAATAACAGGTACAGCGACAGACAGACATTGAGCATACTCACTAATTATTACCTTATTTAGGTTCTCACAGCGACCCACACTAGTGGTAGCGGCCGAGGAGTTCCAGCCAAACGTTTTGGTTAAGAAAGTGCCAAGTGAGGCAGACTGGGCATCTAGGCAAGTGCCAGGTGAAGCAGGTGAGACAAACTTCACCATGGTGGGACCTATGGCCACCCTCCTTCATATTCTCGCCCACAGCCTTAACTTCTCGTGAGCAACCAACTGTGCTAGTCACGATGAGTACATAATATACAGTCTTCCATCTTTTAATTACATATTCTAATTCTGATGAAAGTGGTTTAATGTAATATTGCACATTCATCTACACATAATAATAAATAGAGCATCCAGTTTAATGCATTACCTATTATGAGTCTTGCCTCTTACATCTTACTGAAATCAACCATGCTTTGTATTCTGGTGTCAGATTTGCATACAAGCGTCCGCCTGATGGGGCCTGGGGAATATTGCGTCAGGATGGGACTTGGACTGGTATGGTTGGTATGGTAATATACAAGGTAAGATTCCCCCATTTTTCTACTGTTCTCATATATTGTATATATACAAGGTGTAAGTGAACTTCACCGTCACAGTTTTTTGTTTTTGTTCACGTAAATTCGAAATTAAAAATACAATCTGCAATTTTCTATAGAGGTATGCAAATAAGCTACTTAACCCGTACAATGCGAGTATACCAATTTCGTGTTTCTCTGTGCCGCTATCTTCTGAAATGTTACGATACTTGCATCAATGTACAACTATAATTG
Organism: Petrolisthes manimaculis; assembly: GCA_034508575.1. Taxonomy (NCBI): domain Eukaryota; kingdom Metazoa; phylum Arthropoda; class Malacostraca; order Decapoda; family Porcellanidae; genus Petrolisthes; species Petrolisthes manimaculis. The sequence continues at coordinate 812,352 of JAWZYT010000298.1, read as the reverse complement.
AAAAATTAGTAGATGCCACTAGGTATCTGGCGGCGCAACAGTGGCTTCCGTAAAGGTCGCCAGTCGCTCGATCAGATAGTAAATCTGGAAATTCAAATTCAATAGGCATTTGCCAAACAACATCTTTTGATTGCAATATTTTTAGATATTGAAAAAGCCTACGACATGACGTAGCGACATGGCTTCCTCAGGAAACTATATGATATGGGATTACGCGGTAACCTGCCCTTTTTTGTTAAAAAAATAATCTCGGACAGAACTTTCTCTGTCAAGCATTTTTCGGAGACAGTTAATTTCACGGACATATTTGTCCAGGCAAACGGGGTCCCCCAGGGGAGTATTCTGTCTCCGTCCTTATTTTTGTGTATGATCAATGACATTCTACCAGCTCCTCCTCGAAATCTTACATACTCACTGTACGCCGATGACTGTGCGATATGGCACTCCAGCTGTAGTGCAGAGTTTTCGGCAACTCTGATCCAATAGGCACTGGATTTGATTCAGAATTGGGTCCTCCAGTTGGGTTTTTAATGTTATGTAAGAAAGAGTGTAGGGGTGATTTTCACACATAGGAGGTAGCCAGACGTTCGGCTGACTATGGGCGACCACCCCTTACCTATCTAAACTTCTGCTAAATGTTTTGGACTGCCTTTTGACAGTCAACTGACATGGCGAGTCCATGTTACTCAGTTAAAAACTAAATGTCTACAAGCATTTAATTTGTTGAAGTACATTTCTAGTACCAAATGGGGAGCAGATAAGAAGTCATTGCTAATGCTATTTAAAGCCCTGATTAGATCTAGAGTAGATTATGGGTTAATAGTGTATGGTTCGGCATCTGATTCTGTGTTGAAAGGTTTGGATGTTGTGCAGAATGTGTGTTTGCGTGTGTGTCTTGGAGCCCTACGTTGCACTCGAATCGAGCATCTAGAAGTGGAATCACAAGTGCCTCCATTTCGTCTGAGACGAGACCAACAACTGATAGTATATTGTGCTAAAAAATCCAGGGAGCCGAGTCATCTTCCCGGGAATGCTTGCTTCGGCAACTGTACCCAGGAGGCCATGGCATTAGGCCCCTGGCAGAGGAAGTAAGTCATCCATCCGGGAAGCATATTCCGAAACTGTTGTTAATTTCGGCACCATCTAAAATATCAGCCAATCAGCCGCCTTTCTCTCGTCATGACGTCACCTCCTATTAACCAATCACACTCCGAAAGGTATGACGTCATAGCTTGCTTTTATTGTTATAAGACATTGCACTTTTTCACGGTAGAAGCCCCGTAGGGGGGTATTGCCTATATTAATTAATGTGGGAAATACTTACAGGGTTTTGGCGCCCCTTCGGCCCCAGCCATTAGCTTTCAGTTCTTCAACTGTCCCTCTTTTCTTTTCATTTCCTTACTGATTGCTGTCACACCTCTCTATCACCTTTTCTGGCGCTATAGGACCTCGATGTTGCGGCGCCTAATATCCATCAATCAATCAATCACGGTAGAAGTGATCATATATTTCTTCATACCTCATTAATTTCATTAAATATTTACTTGGTTCTTTGGTTACAAACAGAGTAATGGTAGAGGATTAACATTATAGTAAAAAATGTGTTAGTCCAGTAAAAAATGAACTAAAAATTAAGTTGAAGTGAAAATAGTGACTATGTGAAATATCAGCCTCTCACGACTCACGAGTTTCCCTTGTGTCATGACGTCATATTCCGATTAACTAATGACTCGCGCTTATCCTCGTCGTGAAATAATAACTAATATAAAAACATTGCACTCCTTTACGACAGCTGTCATTTTTTCCATTATACAGTTACGATCACTAAGGTATACAACTTTGTTGAAGCTTTGAACAGTCCAATTCACCAACGAAGTACTGTAATTTCAATGGAGATCTTATTGTGCATTTATTTATGGTCTCTAGGTATTCCAAGCACACCTAAATAGTTATTAGTGCTCATTACTGTACCTCATTTACTACGTGAAATAATGGTGTTGTCTCTCCCTTTGATTATACCCAACATCATGGAACATCGAAGTCCTTTATCTTTGTGGGATTATTCAATCTCCTGGCAATTTGCACCAAATCACCAACTGCACAGAGTACTGCGGTCTGTGAAGAGTTGCCAACTTGAATTTTCTTAAGGCGCTGATTGTTATTTATTCATTACTCTTTATTATGCCACGACTCTGAAATAATTAAAACCACCAAGAAATGCGCAACAAAAACACAGAAAAGCAGCTGTCAAATGGGACTAAAGCCAAATTGTAAGAGCTATATTGTTCTATAAAGTGCCGAATCTAGCTCCAAAAGTGGTAAATTGGCAACTCTCGGTCTGTGGTGCATGCAGCAGATGCCAGATACGTCATGGCGGTAATTACTTAAAAACAATTGGATCACACCTCCGTGGATCAGACATTATGCTCGAGAGTGCACTTCTTTGGCTGATATTTATGTATAATAATAATAACGTATTATAATAATAATTATTAATATTCAATGGTCAATCGGAGGTGATGTCATGACGAGAGAAAGGCGCCTGATTGGATAATAATTTAGATGGTGCCAAAATTAACAACAGTTTCTGAATATGCATCCGGGAACCACTGGGCCCCAGTGGGCACTGGCGAGAGGCCAAGAGAACCAGGCCTCAAGAACAAATACCCAGGGAGTCATCCTCTCGGGAATGCCTTGGTGGGGCAGCTGCACTCGAAGAGCAATGGCGATAGGTCCCTGGAAGGGCCGAGTCATCCGCCAGGGAGTCACTTGGTCCCAGAGGCACTGGCGTGAGGTCCCTCAGAGCCATACTCCACGACCTCATAGAGTGTGTCGGTATAGAATTGTCAACAATCGATACCCTGGTTTTAGTAAACATTGCACCCTGGGTAACACCTCCTTTTACCGTTGTGGACTCCTTGTTGCCAGGGGTTAAATTTCGGGTACCGGAGGTGGAGGTACACTAGAGGTTTCGAGAAATAATTGTTAAACTTCTTCAATATTTCCATCTTAATACCGACGGTTCCAAGACGGATGAATGTGTGGGTGCAGGTGTGTGGTCGACCGAATGCCAATTGAGATTCAGACTGCTGAATCACACATCAATTTTCCTTGATGAACATTTTGCTATTGACGACCCACGATAGAATAGTAATCTTTACTGATTCTGTAAGTTCACTTAAAGCTATTAAATCCTAGCACACTATTAACAATTAAATACAGGGTAATATAATTAGTAAGCTGTTTAGTGCCAATAAATCAGTCAATTTATATGGGTACCTTTACATTACGGTATATATGGTATATACGGTATATATATACTAGCCGGGTCAACTGGTGATCTGGGGTGGTACTTATAGAATGTAATAAATTTTAGTCATAACTCTTGTCATAGCTATGAAACATTCATAAACTTCTGTCATAAGCACTATGATTCAGTCATATCCCTTTCATAGTTATGACAAACTTTGTTATGGCAGAGTTAGCAATAGTGAGAGTGAAGGGAGAGTGAGAGGAAGACAAAAGAATAGTGATAGTGGAGTGAGAGGAAGACAGAAAGAATAGTGAGAGTGAAGACAGAGTGGAGTGAGAGGAAGACACACTACTCTCACATTGCCCTCTCACACTATTCTCACAATGTTCTCACACTGTTCTCACACTACTCTCTCACACTACTCCCTCACACTGGTCTCATACTGTTCTCACACTACTCTCGCACATTACTCTCACACTGTCCTCACACACTACTCTCAAACGAAGTGGTGGTTGGGCAATGACAACTATGGGTGATTCATAAGTCCTTATAACCCCTCTTGACCCGTCATAGCGCCAGACCAACTTATGACACATTCATAGCACTTATGACAGATTCATAGTACTTATGACAGATTCAAATCTCTTATGAACTATTAATGACAAATATCCGCCATCTTGGAGGCTTATGACAGAATCATAGCACTATGACATTCTATAAGTACCACCCCTGGACTTTAGCATAGTCCGTACGGATCTCAGGTGTTTTGTGTCACTCATTAAATCTCGAATTTATCTCCTGTGGCAAATGCAGTGGACCAGACTAAACAATCATCAAGTTAAAAACATAATAGAACCCGGCTACGTCATCATGGCGTAGCCGTAAGGATGAGGTGGTGTTGGCTCGTCTTCGGATCTGTGCCACCAGACTAACCCACCTCACTTTTCCCCCCAAGTTCCCCTCATGCTAAGTAACAATATCAACAACACATCTTTTGTTGTTTTGTCAGACATACAGTATGAGAGGCATCGGAATAAAATAAAACAATACCTTCAACAGATATTGCTTTCACTATAGAAAATGTTTTATCAGATAACCAGGGTTTTATAAATGAAGTGATGGGTTTTCTGAGGGAGACAAAACTTTATGATCTTATAATGATTGATGTAATAAAACGGAACCATTGGCTTAATGACATTTGGCACTATGCCACTGGTTAATAGCCAATAAGTCCAACAAGCATTGCCAGTATAACATCTCTTGCGGAACCATACCTCCTCGTCGTCGCAACGGCTGCATTTCAAAGGAGGATAAGCAGAGAATAATATGTGACAAACACGAGGCAAACGAAGATTTCCTTATCACCGCAGCTGATCTGGGCATTAAGAGAACATCAGCGTATGGCATCAAACCAACTTAGCAAATACTGGGAACGTACTATGGTGCAGAAAAGTAGTGTCCATTACCCAGCCACAGTGAGAATTCAAGTAAACTTAATTTGAATTTAGGAACACCTGAGTAAATGCTATGATCAGCTAACAAATGTCGCCTTTTGATGTGTTGAGAGGGTGGAGGGGGAGAATTAAAGGAAGGGGAGGAGAACTGGAGGAAGTGGAGGCTGGATGAGACTGGAGCATTACCACGATTCTGATAATGTTAGAGATGCTAAATATAACTTATAAAAGATAGCTTTGTATGGAGTGATACCAAAAGATAAAACGGGTTACAATCTGAACAACTTAAATCCTATAGAACTAGCACCTGGCTAGTACAGTGGTAACGCATCCGTGGGGTCGGCAGATCGAGCCTCACCCAGGCCCGAGAGTTTAAAACTGTTTACTGGGTGCCATGACTGGGCACCATGGTGGGGAGTTGGGCTTGCCTGGCTGACGTTCTGGATAGTGTCTCATCAGAGATAGATATCAGAACTAAAACCCTGCAACTTTAACTTTAACATAGTTGAATCAGCTCACGCTGATACATAAGACTGAGTGTCCGGCATTGGTCTACAAAGGTACGCGATTTTTTTTTATTAATTAATTGCGCCGTAGCGTCAATCAACAGGCAGGCAACAATACATACGGGTAAGAGGAACCAATGAGAATTTAAATGACTACAACCACCCACCCACACACACATACACACACACATATCACGAAAACATAACAGAATGAAGCACAAACAAACAGACGAATATTTACATTATGACCTACATAAAGCCACCAAAACGAGGGTGGCGTACCGGAAGCTCCTCCAAAACCTGATGGTTCAGCAGGTGTCGACAAACCACATCAAGTGGCAGGCCCCGGGGCAGCAAGTGTCGGACAGTGGGGCAGGTCAGGAAATAGTGCTCTATGGTGTTAGCACGAGGCGCTCGACACAAGCGACACTCAGTGAAGGGAGGCTCACCCTGCAATGGTGGCCGGTAGCCAAGCCTAAAACGAGCAGAGACTACATTGTGCCTCCGAACCATGTGGCCTCGACGATGGTAGGAAGGAGAAGCGGCGGAGCAGACTCTAGATAGGTAACATGTCAGGGAGAAAGGACGTCCAACACCACGAGAAGGCAGATGGCAGGCTTCCTTTGCGAGTCTGTCAACTGTACCATTGTGACGTAAACCTACATGGGATGGCACCCATAAAAATTTGACAGTCAAGTTACGATGATGGAATAAGGGCTGAACACTAGAGAGGGAATGGAGGGCAGGTTTGGAGTCACAAAAAATGGCAGCATTCACTCCACGTTGACAAACAAGACTAACACCATCCAGAATAGCATACAGTTCACCCAATGTTGAGCTAGAGGGGTTACAGAGACGTACGGTGAAAAAACGGCACATCCTGCTTTAATTAACATCCACTTGCAATGAGCTATCAGTGTAGAGGCAGTATGGATCTGTGATGGAAGACGTCACTATTTCTATGTGTTCCAGAGCCATCTGCCTCTGTAGAGAAGGCAGTTCCGACTTGGAAGTAGGTGTGAAGCTCACGTCCCTGCAACCATTATATCTATATTAAAACTACGGAGCATAGAGGAAACAGACCTTATAAGAGTACGTCCAGCAGGAAGTATGGGAGGGACCGGGTAGTTTGGTCTAAGAGAAGTTCTGACTAACTGAGAGTAATGGAGTGAAAGATATGTAAATTGGAGGCACTTGACAGTAAAGCAAGTAACATTAGAATAAATTCTCTCCACTAATGGGGGAAGACGCAACTCATGCTGCATGTTCACTATCCTGGTCAACATTGGACAAGCGAGAATTATTCTCATTGCTCTATTCTGCAATTTTTCTAAAGTTTCAAGAGTAGCCCCGGGAAGTTAAATTAGAGCAGGGGAGAGGTAATCAACAGCTGAAAGTATAAAAGCAATATACTGTAGATGGTCCTGGCTACTGTTGGTAGAGAAGTGGGCTGGTAATGGAAGGCGTGTCGATTTAAACCTTTTAATATCCTGTGATTTTTTTAACAACACAGAGCACAGGTTTGCTTAGGTTAGTTAGGTTAAGTTAGGTTGGATTTAGTTGAGTTTGTATGATCCGCACACTTTTATTGTTTCTAATTCTAGGGGGCGTAGCCTGTTTATATTAGTATCTACTTTAGGAAATGCATCCCGTAGTTGCTCTTGGTTGTCTGGAAGATGGTCGGTGAAAAACCCAGCTGCAAGTCTAAAATATCACCCAACAAGAATTTCTTTCTCGTGAGAGTAAAAGGCGAGATAACTGGATCAAATATGCCTTCAGGTGAAGATATCATATCCCTTCTCCTCCACCAACAAATCAATAAAATTACCGGTATCCCATTAAGACGTTCCTTCAGTCTCGATTCTGCTGCTGTCCAGGATTTCCGTGATCAAGCCAAAATTCCCACAATCCAAAAGAACACCACCATTGACAAAATCGAGAAACTGTGCAAGAAGTACCAGGCACTGAAAAAAAGGCCGAACAAGACGATCGGTCCTGCAGATTTCCAAAGAAAAGGCAGTTTGTTGAGCAGATGAAGGACCTGTTCGAATAGCTCACCAAAACGCTTTGGGCATGATAAGAATAGAGGAAGAAAATGGAAAATTCTTGAAAGATCAAAGCAAACTTGGAAGGAGGGGCTACATGGGTTCTGTTGATAAATACTTGGCTTTTCAAGAAAACTGAATGAAGGCAATATTAGCCATAATGGGACATTTGAGGAAGTACTCAGAAATTGAAGCCTTTGCACCCTTAGCCTCGGCTGTTATAGAGTCGTCCAGCAATACTGAGCACTCCACTAGTGAGGAGTTCACTACCAAAGAAGCCCAAGGAGCCTGCGCAGTACTTAGTTCACCAATAGGAACGAGAAGAGCGAGTAATATGGCATTACATCGGAGGTTGAAGCAGCTTTTTATAGGACTGGACTGATTGACAGGAAAGCCGCTATGGTTGCTTCAACACTGGCCAACACTGGCAACACAAAATCAATCGGTCTTCAAGCAGAAGACAACGCCACTTGACCCGGCAGTGATTTTCCACGAATCTCAAGGAGTCCTTCTCTGTGGATGTTCTACTTGTAATTCATTGAGAAGGAAAGTTGATGCCAGACCTGATGGAAAACAGTGGATAGGTCGACCGTCTCCTATTCCAAGTCCCCGAAAATGATGTGAGCCAACTCCTCCATGTAGCCAACCTTCCATGCAGTACTGGCTCAGAGTAGGTGAAGGTTGTCGTCTCAAAGCCCAAAGAATGAAGGCTGAATGATGGTGTTTTAGGGATATCGTTCGATACGATTACCTCTAACACAAGAGAGCAGCCTGTGTACTCATAGAGCATGCCGCCTACACGAACTCGTTGCAGGAGAGGCATGTTACTGTATCATGGAAGCCAGTGGGGGACCGATGTCGAGCTCTTCCAAATATTTCAAGGAAATTGTCACACATTGATCACAGTTCCTTCAGCACGAGCACTGACGAAGAACTATTTGCTGCAACGACAACAAAGTTGCTCAGGACCTTCTGAACTGGGTTGTGTATGTGCTGAGAGAGAGAGGAAGGATCTGCGTGACGATATCGTGAGTTCACTGAGGTCTCGGCCATTTTTCTCGGAGATGATCCACAATGCTGAATTTACTTCCTGGCTCCAAGTCCGATGCATCACTCGTAGTGGATGTCTAAAGTTATATACACCTTGAAAGTGTGGCTGTTCTGCAAACATTTATGGTTAACGGGAAAGGAAGAGAAAGTCCTACATTCAATGTGCATCTTTGCTGTACAGATCTACTTGAGGCACTGGATAAAAGATCCTCTCACCCTCCATGCATCATGGATGGATATTCATCTCCTCAAAAGCCTGAAAGTGTACCAACATAAAACGATGCAATCAGCAACGTTACTCTTGCCAAATTCTCACACCATCTACGGCTGTTTCTCTGAATGGTTGGGTTTGACTTTTTTTTTATCCCCATGTGCCTATCTAGACCAAAACAATAATGGTGAGTACAATGAAAGACTGGCCAGCTGGGCAGGATGTTCCGAAATGAGTTTCAGGTTCGTTGAACTGTATTGTTGCATTTAGCTCTTTGAATTTATTTGACATGGAACACTGGTGGTTTTCAGGAAGCTCGGATGCTTGAGTACAGACGAACACCAAAAATCATCAAGGCACTTACTGAGAGAAATTATGTTGCTGAGAGTAGAATTGCATTGATAGTGGAGACTGTGTCAGAATAAGGAGAGATGAAGATCAGATGCAGTGCCAGCTGCAGGTTGTTCAAGCCCATCGACACCGATACCTCGACACCAAGAAGTACTACACACTCTGATCAGGCAACAATGAGTAGAGTGGGACATATAATATCCCAGTCTTCGAGGGCAAATACTCACTGAGTACGATAAGGGATCCAACAGGGGTAGAACTTCGGGGTCGATGTGTACCCCATTCTTTTTATTTTTAAATATCTAAATCTCACACAAGATTTGTTTTTCTGTTTTTCTCAAATGGCACTATTAACTAATACATCAAAACATAGTGATTGAAATCAAATTAAACATAACTATTTTAGGAAAATTTCGAATGTATCAGTTTCTATACAATCACTAATGTAAGTTTTATTTAACTAAATATTTACGACGAATAGCTGATAATTGTATACATGAAAATAATACATTCCTTTAACAGAAAGTCGACATGGGTTTGGGTCCCTTTTCACTGAACAAGGCGAGGGCTGAGCTGTTAGACTTCACTGAGCCTATCATCACCGACTACCTCAGAATCCTTGCAAGGAAAGGCAGTCCTGAGGTGGACCAATGGGGCTTTCTGCTGCCCCTCACCCCTGTGGTATGGGAGGCCTTCCTAGGCTCACTGGTAATCCTGCTGGTTGCTGTTTACCTTTTGGGTTTCTTTGTTCTGCATGAAGACCCACATCAGAGTGTTCGTTTGGATGCTACCTTCTTAGTCTACCTGCGTGTGTTTCTCCAGCAAGGTAGTCTTATTTAGGAATGGATAATGTAGATAAGAGACATATTAACTGATTTCTGATGTAATATGTTTTGAGGGAAATATACAATCACTCCAAAAGCTAAGGTGCATATTTGTGTATAAACAGTTTGAAAATAATGACGATAAGTGTTGGAAAGAGCGCATTATTTCAGCCATATGTTGGCAGCTCTGTAATCCTGCTGAGCTGCGAGTATTGATATATTGAATAGCTATATATATCGATTGCCACATTCCACACGTTTCGAAAATTACTATTATGTATATAGAAACACACATATATTGATCCTTTTCATAATGTCATTATATATTCGATATTACGAAAACTATATAGAATACTCTACAACCAACTTGTTATTATCAGTTTCGTTAGTGACTTAGTGTTTGCTGGATCTCTGCTGCTCCTTATTTCATTCGGTACAGAGCAGCAAACCGAATTGAAAGTGAAAGAGGACTAGTTATCAGTCATTATGACAACGCCTAGTTGAAGGAGGGGTAATAATGACGTTACAATGTCGGTACTATTATTTATGATGTGATGTATTAAACGTTGCTGAAAGCAATTAACTTATGAATTTCAGACATACACACTGAGAGCCTAAAGTGGTGGTCCCGTTTGGCGCTGGGGAGCTGGATGTTGCTGACACTAGTGATAACAAGGAGCTATGCAGGTCAACTCATGTCCACCCTAGCCGTCAGGTTCATCCCTCAACCATTTCACACCTTGAAGGCCTTACTGGACAATCCTACCACCACTATGATTTGGGAAGCCAACACTGCATTTGTCGAGCATTACAAAGTGAGTTTGCCTTTCATAGTATGCACAATTTCACAGGCGGTAAAAACCCAACAATTGTAGGATCAGAACCTTTAGTGTAAGTGACCAAGGAGAGAAGATTATGAAAGTAGGATTCTAAGGAACCTATAACCCCATCAAAGAAGTTAGGTTGTCTTTCGCATGTTCCTTTACTATTTTATCCAAGCCCATCTGCTCAATACACGTGTTTCATCCACTCCTGTATTGAATACATCTCTCACCAGAGAGTTGCATCACTATTTTTCTTTTATCACTATTCTTCTGTAACGTTTCTGAGTGTATACCTCCTCTACTCTGGAACACACTTCGTTTATTTTCCTTTCCCTCTTAGCAACGTATGACCTCACTATTGCGGTGCCTAATATCAATAAATTAAATTTTCTTTCCTTCTTATGCTTCTTAACAATATGTGTTTATCATCCTGAACGTTTTTCTACGGAATTATTTTTGTGTGTGTGTTTATTTTGTACAAAATATTTTCTAAGAATATTATCTATGTGTGTCTTTTTCGCTTTCTATATTTTCTGAGTGTTACTAATACAGCAATTATGTTCTATGCAGGATGTTCCGTACGTCACAATACATAGAGAACAACCAATAAAATTACAAAATAGTCCAAAAATGTATTCAGTAAAAGTGTTTGACGTTGTGTCACAACCATAAATGAAGATACAATCTCCACTGCAACAGCATTTTCTTAATGTCAATTGAAATAATATCTTGACAAGGGGGTGCTGATGGTGTATTGGATATTAGACTCCCTTGATAGGAGAGAGATCCCTGGTTCGATTCCCGAGTCAGTGGAATTGTTAGAAAAAAGAAAAAAAAAAAATATATATATATATATATATATATATATATATATATATATATATATATATATATATATATATATACTCCTAGATAATAACAGATACTAATCGCAGTCTCGTTTTCCTTGGTGAAAATTAGAGAAGGCTGAATTGCGTTTTTTTAGATAAATTAATAACTTCTCCGGGATCTTCTGTTGCAGATTTTAGTAGCTGTGACGAAGCTGTGACATACTCCACCAATATGCTCCACTCTACAACTCTCTTCTCTATCCCGAAATCATCTCGCCACTTTCCCAAATGACCTGTCCCTTGGTGATCACCAGTCTGCACTTTGCAGTGTGGGAGAAGTACGCTGCTTTCTCTTTCCTTTGTCACAATCGTGGGGACCCTATTCTTTTAAAGGAATTCTAACGAGTGAGGGCTAAGACTTGACGTATTTTAATTAACCCTTCTGTTGCCTGTGTCGAGAAATTTCAACACTAGCAACAAGTCGGGAGCACAGCGGGTAGCATTATTCGACAACACAGTTTTTAATTTTACGAGGTCCTTAACCCCTAAAGACCGGTTGACGTGATAGAGCGTCGTTCGTAAGGAACCGGGTAACAGCACCTACCGTCACAGCGATTTAGCGCTATTTCGCGCCCTGTACGGCTCGTTTCTCTTGTCGTTGGGCGAGAAAATACACTCACAATATCGATCCGCTACCCATTCAGTCGATTCTGGGACCCCACGATGGCTGGGCAATTTTTAAGTAATTGCCCTTGTCCGAATTTGTGCTCTAACGTTCGTAAGACAATACCGTAGTGAATATATGTACAGTTGCCTCCAGTCGTAGCGACCCCAGTCTCAGGTGTGTGTAACGAAATGTGGCAGCACAATGTTTGTTTACTCGTGGTCAGAGTCAGTGAATGGACTCGACTAACCCTCGCTATAGTCTCCAAATGGACACTATATAAGTAAAATTGTCTATCTAAAAATGCATACGTTTCCTACATCAATACAAATACAACATATACTAGAATATATAACATATAAAACTTTAATTTCCGTTGTTTGGTGCGAAAAAACGGTGTAGCGAGGTGCAGCTTGTGACAGGAAGGAAGGGAGATGGTATGGGGAAACGGGGGATATGGGGATATGCGGGTTGGTTTTAAATAGCGATGCTTCGAGACTTCTTATTCAGTGAAACAATCCACAAAACCACATATTTTAGCTAACATTTAATAAAATTGTATTGACCAATATTTAAGTGCTTTCCAATTAAAGTTAAAGGCTTATTGTTCATGTTTAATTAGGTCAGTCATAATGTCATTGGCGTAAGGATGTGGCGACCAAGGATGCGAATTTGTGGGTGAAGTTAGAGTTAATGTGGGGAGAAAGATGGGTGAGAGAAATGCTATGCTATGCATGTAATACAACATAAAGAAATATTAACGAATATTTCGGAAATTCAGTCAATAATCTCAATTTTCTATGTTTGTGAGTTATCTATATTTAATCGTAATAAATTAATATCACAGGGTTTTGCTAGCTTGGATCGGCGTGAGCGAGCCTCTATGAGCTTGTAAATACAGTGCTATATAGCCTCCTCTGTAAGATTTCCATAGCAAAGGGATACCTCCAGCAGGGATATATATATATATATATATTAGAGTGGTTCATGAAGACACGATGCCGCGTAAAGGTGTTTCCAGTGTCTAAAAGACACTGAAAATCTTTCATAACGTTGTATTAATAGTAAACTAAATCACCATCTTGATCACAGACATGGTGAACGACGTGACCAGTTATTACACGGGGTGTTGGCTCTTATTGCTTGTCACCAGTGGTCGTTAAAATTGTTTACAGAAATACAGTTTACATAACAGATATTTATTTGTAATTATGGTTGCATAAAACATATTCATACAACATGATATTATGTTAACTATGCATCCCGTTTGTTCATTCATATGGGTTAGTATTAATTACCATCTATTGCCATAGTTCAATTCCAAACCTCCACCAGAGAGAGCAGTTACTAGTTACACTGACACTCAAATTACTAAGTCAAAACGATGTCTGTCAATATGTGGTCAAGGCTATAGAGGATATATTGGTGTGACGGTGGTGGTGGAATAGTGTTAGTGTTATTTGTTTATTCCACCGAGTCCAGTAGTCAGCCTACATCTGTCTGGCCCAGAATTATTCACATTCATTGCAAGACACAAGCCGAGGTCATGATTTTCTTATAAACACTGACTTGACTTTGACCACAATCAGTTCACATCAGTATGAAGGAGATCCAAGTTGAACTACTGCTGCTGGAAACATTCAGTAATATAGTGAACAATACAATTTTCATATCGTTACTGAGGAGTGTTTTATGCAGTTTGTGATTACACAGCCTGATACAAAATAAAAGCAATGGAAAATCTGGACCAACAGGAGAACAGCTGTAGAGTGCTCCCGGGGCAAACAAGTAATTATCAGAAGCAATAATACACATACACCTGGCCACCACTGTGAGATGGAACACTTTTTTGGTCATCGCAAAAGGCCATCATTTAGATATAAGAATAATGAAGTGAAATTGTGGTGAGCATTGTTGAGTCTTGGTCAAGATGATAGTTTACAGTGTTCTTTTAGGTTACCATCTCAGCGACACGTCTTGGGTTTCAATATTTATAAAGCTCTCGTATGTCATCACACATCTTATTAAAACATGGAAACTAATGTCTCCTAATTTCTTCAAGAATGTCAATAAACAAATTAACTACATTATGTTTATTAGATTAAATCACGTAATTAATATTGTGTGTCCAGTCAGCCTCGGCTTTAATTACTGCACATTACCTCTCGGACATCAAGGAGACGAGGTTCTGTAATATAGAACATAAATATCTGTTCTAATCTTAGGGGAGTATTGCCTACGATCTTGAATATAACACAATAAGGGTTTGGTGATCTCTTCAACTTTTCCTCCTTTCCTTCTTACTTTCTTGTTGTCCGTCTTTTCTATCACGTTCTACAGAGTCCTACTGGCCTTGGACGGTCTTCATTCTAACCCACAATCAATCACAGTGGTGAAAAATCCAATAAAATAAATAGAGGATCCAGATTCGTATGGGAAACATTTCCTAATCATATTAGAATATTTTCTGTCCTAAGCCCTTTGGTCTATCACACCTAAAACTACAGTAGTATGAGACTCAACCAAACGTATGGCACAATTATGATGATCAACAAGCAACCCAAACCAAAACACACAACCTCCTTGGCAGAAGTAATATAAAGTGTTTTCCCCCGTTCCTTATAAAAGTTAGTTTAATGTAATCGAATTTTCTCTCTTTCCAAACCTTCAAAATGAACTTTCCCTTCATGAACACCAACACAGATGCTAAGATTAATTCAGAATGAATGCAAACTGATATATTTATTTTGTAACAGAGATATTCATATTGAATATATAATTTATATATAATTGTATTTGTTCCCAGCACCAGGCGACGGACTTCCCCTATACACCTCATCCATCTAAGCACCAACCTCACTCCACTATCACAGTGAACCACTAGAACCACTAGTCTCACTCGGTACCGGGAACCCGCTTGGCTTGGTTAGGTTTGGGTAGATATGTATTCATACGGAAGTTTAATTAGCCAGGACAGATCATGAGACTATTTTTATGAACATCCTGTGGTAACTTTTATCGCTATAGCTCATGCGCAATTATCTTTTATTTTGGCCATCACTTCCTTCAGCTGGGCGAAACTTGGGTAAAATGAAGCCAGGCCGAGTTTGCGCCATATCCAATTTGCACTATGTCTCTTGCTACGACTATATATATATATATATATATATATATATATATATATATATATATATATATATATATATATATATATATATATATATATATATATATATATATATATATATATATATATATATATATATATATATATATATATATATATATATATATGCTGGAGGTATCCCTTTGCTAAGGAAACCTTACAGGGGAGGCGTTCCCGGTGCCCCTCGCCCCAAGTCCATTGCACCATAGACAGTGGGCGATGGGGTCGCCACCAAGGATGAGAAACAGTAAGGATAGTTCAGTGAAACGTCATCAATTCAGCCGTGACGTCACGCACCCGGTGACGTCAAAGTGATGACGCTCACTCTCTCCTTATTCTCGGTTTGAATACATGATTTATACATCACACGTGTGTGGTGTTCTCTAAAAGAGTTTATTGATAGTTGTTGATATAGTTTTCATGAATAGTAGACTGGTGTATGCTATATTGAAGGCTATATAGCACTGTATTTACAAGCTCATAGAGGCTCGCTCACGCCGATCCTAGCTAGCAAAACCCTGTGATATTAATTTATTACGATTAAATATAGATAAGTCACAAACATAGAAAATTGGGATTATTGACTGAATTTCCTAAAGATTCGTAAATATTTCTTTATGTTGTATTACATGCATAGCAGCATGTCTCTCTCCCATCTTTCTCCCCACATTAACTCTAACTTCACCCACAAATTCGCATCCTTGGTCGCCACATCCTTACGCCAATGACATTATGACTGACCTAATTAAACATGAACAATAAGCCTTTAACTTTAATTGGAAAGCACTTAAATATTGGTCAATACAATTTTATTAAATGTTAGCTAAAATATGTGGTTTTGTGGATTGTTTCACTGAATAAGAAGTCTCGAAGCATCGCTACTTAAAACCAACCCACATATCTCCATATCCCCCGTTTCCCCATACCCTCTCCCTTCCTTCCTGTCACAAGCTGCACCTCGCTACACCGTTTTTTCGCACCAAACAACGGAAATTAAAGTTTTATATGTTATATATTCTAGTATATGTTGTATTTGTATTGATGTAGGAAACGTATGCATTTTTAGATAGACCTGTACACTCGGTGTACAATGAAAACCTGGCAGTCTGGTTTGTATCTTCCCGTATGTCAGTGGCGGAGCAGTGCATGTAGCTTTCCCTCAATAGGGTGTCGTGTTGGGCTGACTCAACTGTTATTATCTTCTCTCCCGCCAAAACGGTTGCTATGCACATCTGCCGTCTTCGGGGCGTCCACTAGGATTCGGACTTATTCATGTATGATCATAGGATACGTTGTGATGAGGAAACTCGCTTTTTGGATCTTATATTTGACAGACATATGACATGAGTTTTTCATTTCCCTTCACTTAAGGTCTCTTGCCTCCAGGATCTCAACCAGTTGAGAGTCCTGCGCCATACATCCTGTGGGGCTGAAAGAGCCACCCTGCTTTGCCTATATCGTTCTCTTATTAGGTCAAAACTTGACTAAGGGTGTGAGGTATACTCCTCTGCCACAACTGCCCATCTCAGAGTCTTATGCCCGCAGTTTGAAAAAAATTTGAGGGCCCTTACTTGAAAAAATCGTAGTTTTAAACACCCCTCCCTATGAGGAACACTCAGTTGCCACATCACAAACCCTAAATATTACAGGAATTAAAGGGATGAGTTGCCAGGGAGGATGGACATGCCTTAATGAGACCCTGTATTGAAATAATAGATAAAAATAAAAATAATATATATACATATATATTTAGAAACCAATTTACAAGTAATTGCAAACATATTTTCGTATTTATAACACATATATTTATCTCCGAGTCAAGTTCCAGTTACTTTTATGAACACCATAAGGATACGTTGGAGTCGATTGCACATTGTTAACATTCACTGGTCCTTGCCGTTCTTCACAGCTGACTGGTGAGTCCCACCAAGTTTTTTGGACATAAATTATATGTAAATATGTATACTAATGTGATATTGAGACGTTCACAAACAAAAATTGTCGAGTGACCTTATTGCGTAAGGGCAGAAATGTTGACATGGTTCAATATATGAAATGTGATTCATGCCAATAATTCATCCATCTTCGTGCTTGTATATATATATATATTTTTTTTTTTTTAACAGAATAATATAACACAGATGGTTTATGTGTTAGAAAAATTGATTAATGTAGAGTGATGTATGTAAACCTGTGTTATTCAGCATACATCTATGCATTGAAATGTTGGTCAAATACAATAACAGAAAGACAAAAATCTGGGTTTCAGTCTTCAGCACAACAATCAAATTTAGGGTTATTATCGAGGAAATTATTATAATCTCTCCATTAATAGTTTTTTGTTTTAACATTTGATTGGATATAAGTAATATATAGGGTGGTAATAGTGTCAACATTTCATATTTTATGAGTAAGGGCTGCCAACTGTGAATGTAACTAAGCGAGTGAGAGAGGGAGTGTTTAACGCTATGGGAAAAGTAGCCTCACTCACACTAGGGTTGGTGAGAGTGTCGAGGGTAAGGGACCCTGAGAGTGTAGTTTAAAACTACGGGTGTTAGATCCTGTTTTTCACACTGGGGTACGTCTAGGGATCGAAGCCTTCAGGCTGTCCCCAATTCCCAGTCTCCTGGTGGACGCTGAGGAGTCATGCTTTAATTTCCGTCGCCTATCCTTGATGGTTCGTTTTTGGCAACGCTTATATCGATGTCCTGAATCCCTTTCCTGCTTGGCAGTGTCATCCGATATCATATATCAGTACTACCTCTCACATCCTTGCACGCCGCCATGGCCCTTTGGCTTCCACGAGAGGAAGGCCATGAAGGAGATGGGTATTGTTTCCAGGTAGATTTGTCCTGTGTGGGTGTCCAGGGTGGCTCCATGTCTTCTCCCAGAAGTTCACCAAGAAAGAATCTCTTCCTTCTTCAATGGCTCGTTCCTCTTTTTAAAACATGTCTCCTCTCATAGGGGGGTCCTCTCTGTGTATACACTGATGTTTCAGAGTCTGATGCTTGAGTTGGTTTTGGGGCTGTGTTTCCTGACCGTTGTTGTGGTGTCAGGCTCCTCTCTATCATGTTTTTTTTTATTACTATTGTGCTCTCGTCCATTTTATATGCCCTACAATTAATTTTCACTCTCCTCCAATCATCTTTTACAAATACTTTGCGCTACTTGTAGTGTCTTGCAGGCCTTGATCAATTATAACTCTTCCAATTCCCTGTTGTTGGCCATTCCTGAGTGGCTTTTCCTCCTGGGACATCATGGCCGCATAATCCCATTGTGTTGGTTCCTGGCCCATGTGGGTGTTGATAGGATGCCTTGGCTAAGGTTGTGACCTCCAGTGCTCGGCCTTCTGCAGCGGACCTTTGACCCTGCTGATCGTACCTGCTGGCAGGATTAATGGGACGGAATGGAGAAAACAAACTTTGCGGATTCTTCCAGCGCTTGGATTTGTGCAGCTATTGTGTCCCGCAGGTGAGAGACGGCTCTTACAAGTTTCTGCATTGGCCACTCTCGCTTGACCGATGTACTTTTAATGGAGTGGGGTTCCCCTCCCTACTGTCTGGCCCCCTTGAATGTGCAGCACCCTTTCATGGAATGCCCCATTCTTGGGGACATAAATCTTGGGTACCGGGTGGGAGATGGTTGTTATAGTCTCTCCCTAGTGTTAGGGAGGAGGCTTGTAGTGTGAAAGGGAGTGCTCTCTTCTATGTGGAGGGGGCTTGCCTTCTCCACAAGTTGGGAATTTTATGATCTTTTAACTTACAAGTTGTGATCTTTGTATCTGCCTCACTTAGATAGCTCAATATTTTTTTTTTTTTTTATTATTATTATATATATTTTTCGGCTTTATATGACTCCGGCTATTACACTACCATGTGGAGTCAGTAAGTCGATCAAAATCTAACACTTATAATTTTTATGATATAATTTTTATTTTATGCAAGATGCCATGAACTTATTAATGAATTAATGAATTGGAGGGATATTGATTCTCCTAAACTCTGACAGGAAGCATATTACATCAGGAAACAACTAGGTGATGTTTTGTAGCAATATTATGTGGAATCAATAGTCCTCAATTCTCTTACATGAAGTAATGCAAACCACAAAGTTTGCATATTATTTTCCATGAGGAAAGGCAGAATAAAAGAGTGCAATGTATTAAACAATTATTTCTCAACATTTGACTCTATTTGTCCTCTTTCCATGTTGTGTGTTACTTCAGGCTTCGAAGTCTGGAGACCTTGTAAGAGTGCTGGAGGCTGATCGCAAGGGCATTATTAGATTCATTAAGACCGTAGATGTTACCTTTGCTATGGACCAACTGGTAAGAGCTGGTAAGCATGCAGTCATCCTTGAGAACCTCACAACCAGGGACCTCATGGCAATCGACTTCTCACACAAAGGTAAATCACAGTATTTTTGGATTGACGTCCATACAAATTTGCAGTTCATTCTTACCTCCGATAAATGTCTGGTAGCTGCCCACATATGAACCTGCGACCATGGTATTGTGTAGCAGAAGTCGGGCGGTTGTGTACTAGCCCTGGGCTTGTCTCTTCAAAGAATCTGATACCTTGTTCTTGAGTATATAGTTGTTGGTGGATTAGTAGCGAGGATTGGCGGCGTGATGTTCAATTAAGGTTGGAAATAAACTTCAAAGAGTAAAATTAAACTTGCTTTATCTAAATTAATTATATGGGAATTTCGTGCCTTATCTTGTTTTAATTAATTTAATCTAATTGATGGATATTAGGCGCCGCAACATCGAGGTCCTATAGCGCCAGAAAAAGGTGATAAAGAGGTGTGACAGCAAGCAGGAAGGAAACTGAAAGATGGGAACTATTTAGTCTGGTCTCTCACTGGCGACCTTCCTAGCATGGGAAGCCCTCTCTCAAACCATACCGGGGCAGAGCAGGGGCCGGAGCCCCCTCTAGTCTAGCTCGCCTGGTCTCAGAAACACACAAGCCCCCCCACCTCGGCAAGGCGGTTCCCGTTAGGGGGATGTCTTATCTTAATGAGAATAGAGTTGATGCCTTCTGTCTAAGTTCTGAAGTGTTCCTAACTAAGGCTATTCTGGTCGATATATAATTCCCTCTGTACTCAGAAATACCTGTACTGCCTGGATACAGTATTACCAATTGGGTGGTTTACCTAGTTACTTGATGGTCAAGATTAGTTGGCTTAATCATAGCCCAACCCTTTCCTTCTCTCTCTCTCTCTACTCTACTCCTTATTCTCTTTCTCTGTGAGTGAAAGTAAATGTGGACAGAGATAGGAAAGGTTAATGTTATTTTTATGACCTGAGATCTGAGTATGGAGAGATGAAAATAGGATAGGGGAAGGTATGTGTGACCTGGTAGCTGTGTTAATGGTATCCTGGGATAAAAGGGAGAGTGTAGGTTCTCTGTATGTTTGTGCGTGTGTATGTGTGTTTGTTTGTGAGCAGCCAGGGCTTGATATGGTCAGGTAAAAGGGTTAATGGTGTCCTGGTATAAGAATAGTTCCAGGTATTTGTGGAAAGATAAGGTATGTTTAGCTACCTGCTTCTTAATGACTTCCACGGTGTACAGTTGGAACCTTTGACAACAGTGACGAGATAGCGCATTTGTAGGTGGAACTAAGATCAATTTTATGATCAGCAATTTGTGCAGCATGTGTATTTATACTAAGGATACATAAGTTGAGAACAATTCATAGAAAAGTTTTCATGTCCGATTCAGTTATTAGAGTCGATAGGTAAAATCGAAATACAGTATTATATTTAAAGTGATATATTAAAGAATCTATGATGCATGAAGAAGGATAACAAACTTACTAACAAATGCTGTATACAAAGGTTGAGGAATTATGAACAGAAATGTACAGTCGGCGGCAAAAGTCCTGTCGCATAACATGCTTCAGCGAGACGCACAGTATTCATGGACTCGAGAAATACACACGTTTTCTACACCTAATAGGTAACAGGACTTTTGCCGCCGACTGTACACTCGCCAGCACTGCCCCGTGGTACAGGAGCTCGCACGTTTTTAGGAGATGTGGCACCACTGTGATGATTTGCCTCGAAACAATCCACGTGTGTGAAATAAGTAACCTCGATACAGTGGCGCATGAAGTGAACTTTGTTGTTGAATGTTTCGAACCACAAAGTATCATAACAGGCTGAACTTTGTATAACCTGATCCATGCAATAAGTGTTTAATATCTGCCACCTTTATATATACAAGAGAGAAGTATGTAATCTTATCTTATCACGCCCTAACCATCAGAGCAACACCCGCGAACCTATATACATTTTCTTGATCAGTGTGACCCAAGGATGGTTTTAAGGGGAAAAAATAAACACTTTTATATTTACTTTTTCTAGCTGCTGGCGAGCTTGCCAGTGAGGAGTGGGGATTTACCAGAAAAAATAGGGATATATATGTCCACCGGGAACAAATTTTGACCATCCCCTCAGGAGGATAATTTGTAATTGCTTTTGCAATTTATGCGTATAATAAATCTTAATCCAATATACTTTTTGTTCTCCAAATATTGGGTATCTTATCTCTTACCCGGTCAACGCCGGGTACTACACATAGTAGTTATTTATAAAATGCATAATAATTGGCCACAGTTTTGTGCTGACGTGTCGATGGCATCTCATCATCTAGTCTGCAGCGCCTTATATGAGGTCAGAGAAAAGGGGGAGCTGTGATTGATTGATGGATATTAGGCGCCGCAACATCGAGGTCCTATAGCGCCAGAAAAAAGTTGATAGAGAGGTGTGACAGCAAGCAGGAAGGAAATGAAAAGAAAAGAGGGACAGTTGAAGAACTGAAGGATGAGAACCATTTAGTCTGGTCTCTCACTAGCGACCTTCCTAGCATGGGAAACCCTCTCTCCCTAATATCGGGGCAGAGCAGGGGCCGGAGCCCCCTCTAGTCTAGCTCGCCAGGTCTCAGAGACATACAAGCCCCCCACCACGTCAAGGCACTTCCCGTTGGGGGGGGGGGGGAGCTGTGAGCCTGGCACATACAAGCTCAGATGTGACCACATTTGCTTCAATATTCGTAGTAAGAAACACAGGAACAGTGAAGAAACACGAGTATGTTGGTAATGTATTGGAGTTAGACATAAGAATTCTATGCCATATTTAATGTATTTTTACTTATCGTAAGGTAAAAGAAACTATCTATATCTATCTACTTATTTCTTACCATCCTACTACACTAATTGTAGAAGTTATTCTCAAAAATTGATAACATGAACTGAATAAACGAGTAAACACTGATAAGTTGGATGTGTGAATGACAACTATGCTGATCACGTTTGTAATTCTGACTTTATTACAATTATTTGGGTGAATAATATTAACATCACTTCTAATTGGGATATATTTTAAGCTGTAAACGGATAACAAATTAAACTTTCCATTTTACTTTAACAAACAACAATTAACAAAAATGAACTTTTTATGGAGACAATATTATATTCATTAACGCACTATTAACAGTGTGTATATTGCAGCTACAGTAACTACCTGGTTTTATGTTCATTACGTTATGATAGCGAGATTGTTTGCACATTCTACACCAATACAGTTTATGCGCACTGTTTTATTATCTAGGTATGTGTAAACTTTGGAGACATAGAGAAAACCTATGCTTTTCATATTGCCAAAGTCAAATTAACAATATATATATATATATATATATATATATATATATATATATATATATATATATATATATATATATATATATATATATATATATATATATATATATATATATATATATATATATATATACTGTATATATATATTGGTGTGGCCAGGGAGTATATTCTCTTTTAAACAAACGGGGTTAAAGGAAATGGCTTGTTCTGCATTTATGAGTTTATTATTTATGCTTTCAATTGTTCTTACAATATTTCTTAGGTCTTCACTTAGATGGTGGATATGTGAGGCAAATGATGAGTTGTTGGGGGAGGTCGACGTTTCGTCCAGTACATTGGACATCTTCTGGGAGAAGGGGTTATACTGTGTGGGTGATTGGTATTTAACTGATTGGTAGATAGGGGGTGTCGTCTGATCCTGGCGCTATTATGATTTACAATAATAATAGTTGCAATTCCAGTAGATGAACATAATCGTGTACTAAGCTTGAAATATTCTGTAAAAGAACATACGGGCTTGTCTTGTTGACAATTTTTTTTAATGTTCAAACAATATATGAATATCAATGCCAAAGTTAATATATTGCTTCCTCTGTAAGGTCGGTGTGATTTCTACTCCTCACGTGAGCCATTCATGCTCTTCATGAACGGCTTAATCGCCCCGAGACATAGTGCTATCATCCAGTCCATGAGCAAGCGGTGAGTTTTTCCTTTAGTAGTTTAATAATATATATATATATATATATATATATATATATATATATATATATATATATATATATATATATATATATATATATATATATATATATATATATATATATATATATATATATATATATATATAAATGAGGAGAAGGGAGAGGACCACAAAGACGAATTTCATGTTTAATTAATGCAGAACGTTTCGGATATCATATCCATCTTCAGCTATCTGTGAACAAACACAGACTATTAAAATACTAACAATAGCCAATGGAATATTTATAAAAATTAAGAAGTAAAACTATGGAACACTAAAAATGAGTAAAATAAAAAGTGAGTAAATTTAAAGCTCTACAGTACAAAGAAACATGGGGCACAATGAAATACTGATAAAGCAATTGATAAAAACATACAAATAATACTAAAAGGAATTTAAGAGAATTTAAAATACACACAGAGGGCGACAGATAAAATTGAAAATTAAAATTGAACAATTAAAAAAAAAAAAAAATCGACAGTTTAAAAAGAAGGCTTAGAGTTTAAATGTAAAAATAAAAATAAAACGTTAAATAAGGCCGAGTGGGAATGCACTGTCCCTGCCATTCAGCTTAGGCTTATCTTTTAAAATATGTAAAGATTCTAAAATTCTTAAATTATCCTGATTCTTGGAGAAGCCTAAAATGTTAAAATTATCTAAACCAATTCTCACCGTACAAGGATGGTCCCTTATGTTACTCTGGGACGGGGTAGCCAGAGGAAGACCTGTCCTGTAGCTCCGGCCGGCATGCTCGCTCACTCTGACTGACAGATTACGTATGGTGGAACCGATGTAATCGAGCACGCACCGCGGACAACGAAACTTGTAAACAATAGAGGAGAGCATGCCAACCGGGAGTTTATCCTTGTACGGGAAAAACGAGCCAATGCTAAAATTATTAACTAAAATTATATTAAAATCAACAAAGTCAAAATATCCCTTCAAAAGAGTGACTAACTCCTTCTTTAGTTTCTCCGACTGATGGCCAAAATACGGGAAACTAAAATAGAGGGAAGTGGCTGGAGGTAGATGACACCTTTGTTTTATTCCGTAGCAAAGATCACGCTACCTCGTTTTTTAATTATCTTAATGTTCAACACCCCAACTTAAACTTCACTATGGATACAGAGACAGCAGATGGTTTGTCGTTTTTAGATTGTTTTATCTCACGAGAGAATAATGATTTTACCTCTTCTGTTTTTAGAAAATCTACTTTCTCTGGACTAGGCATAAGTTTTTTTAGTCATTGTACTTTTTCTTTTAAAATTAATAGTATAAAAACTCTTGTAAACAGAGCCTACAATATCTCTTCAAATTTCCACTCCCTACATCACGAATTTGAATTCTTAAAACGATTCTTTTTTCGTAACGGCTTCCCGACTGGTTTGGTCGACAAAATCATCCATAAATTCCTTCACTCGAAGTTTGTCCCTGCCTCACAACCCAATGAACCTCCAGCCACTTCCCTCTATTTTAGTTTCCCGTATTTTGGCCATCAGTCTGAGAAACTAAAGAAGGAGTTAGTCACTCTTTTGAAGGGATATTTTGACTTTGTTGATTTTAATATAATTTTAGTTAATAATTTTAGCATTGGCTCGTTTTTCCCGTACAAGGATAAACTCCCGGTTGGCATGCTCTCCTCTATTGTTTACAAGTTTCGTTGTCCGCGGTGCGTGCTCGATTACATCGGTTCCACCATACGTAATCTGTCAGTCAGAGTGAGCGAGCATGCCGGCCGGAGCTACAGGACAGGTCTTCCTCTGGCTACCCCGTCCCAGAGTAACATAAGGGACCATCCTTGTACGGTGAGAATTGGTTTAGATAATTTTAACATTTTAGGCTTCTCCAAGAATCAGGATAATTTAAGAATTTTAGAATCTTTACATATTTTAAAAGATAAGCCTAAGCTGAATGGCAGGGACAGTGCATTCCCACTCGGCCTTATTTAACGTTTTATTTTTATTTTTACATTTAAACTCTAAGCCTTCTTTTTAAACTGTCGATTTTTTTTTTTTTTTTTAATTGTTCAATTTTAATTTTCAATTTTATCTGTCGCCCTCTGTGTGTATTTTAAATTCTCTTAAATTCCTTTTAGTATTATTTGTATGTTTTTATCAATTGCTTTATCAGTATTTCATTGTGCCCCATGTTTCTTTGTACTGTAGAGCTTTAAATTTACTCACTTTTTATTTTACTCATTTTTAGTGTTCCATAGTTTTACTTCTTAATTTTTATAAATATTCCATTGGCTATTGTTAGTATTTTAATAGTCTGTGTTTGTTCACAGATAGCTGAAGATGGATATGATATCCGAAACGTTCTGCATTAATTAAACATGAAATTAGTCTCTGTGGTTCTCTCCCTTCTCCTCATTTGTAAATTAAAAGCAAGACTTTGCATAGATTTACTCGACTATATATATATATATATATATATATATATATATATATATATATATATATATATATATGCAAATAAGTCACTTACGGCACGTGATCCAGGAATATGCGTAAATCCACAAGGAAGGAAAAATATACACAGGGTCCCAAGTGCTTTCGTGTATTCACATCTTCAGTTGAAATGCAGAATGTAGAAGAATGGTTTTTTTTTTCTTATACATTACGTTAAAAAGCCATCACCCCTGATGGGGGTATTAGGCTTGCAACTCCAGCATCTATGACTTTACCACCCCTAGATGACATAAATGTAAACAATTATGCCAACCCAGTAGTTCCTCCAGTCATAGATGCTGGCTCATTTGAACAATGAAGGACACATCAGTAGGCTATGCGAGAATTGCCTCAGGAAAAGCACCTCCTCACATACATCATTTGTAATCATTCATCATTATGCTAATTCAAAGTAAAAACAATACACAAATTTACTATTTTAGCAATCTAATCTCATATATAAAAACTAGAATGGAAGTATTCAGAGAATGCAAACCTCCGCCAATGCCAGATAATTATGGAGCCCTTTGACCTCACATAACTCAAGAACGGGTCTACCGATTCTAACGAAATTTGGTGTGTTTATTGGGAGTCCTAAGGACTTTCCAACTGCAAAATTTCGAAGAAATCGGAACAACTTCATATTTGACATTCAATTTGACCCTGAGGCGATCTTAAAGGTCATTAACCTTTTCAAGGTCGAATAAAGGTCAAAATTTAGGTCTTGCTAAATACTACAATATGAGCCCAGGTAGAAGTCTCTAGCTCAAGCGAGTCCCGAGATATGGCTATAAATGTGTTTTGACACTTTCGCTGACCTTGACCCTTAACCTTGACATCTGAAAATCTAATCAATTGTTGCCACTACAATACCCGACCTTCCCACAAAGTTTCATCAAAATCCGTCCATGCGGTTTTGTGTAATCCTGCTAACAGACAAACAAACAAACAGACAAACAGACAGGGGTGAAAACATAACCCCCTTGGCGGACGTAATAAATGTATATAAAAGATAAATCTGATATACATACATATATATATATATATATATATATATATATATATATATATATATATATATATATATATATATATATATATATATATATATATATATATATATATATAATACATTTAAGTTTAGTCCTGATAATAGTTGTACATATGATTTGTACACATATATTTTTGGATATAATTTATCTGAGAGGTGTGTGTGGTGTTTCATGGTGTAGTAAATGACGTACGGAGAAGTATGTGAGGGATATGGTGTGTATATGAATGTGCTGTAAAGTGTGCAAAGGAACATCTTAAGGTGGTTCAATCATGTGGAGCATATGAGGATTGAGCGGTTGGTTAAGATGTTTATGAGAGTGATGTAAATAGACGGATGGGAAAATTCATACCGGGAGTAGGTTAAGGTTGACGGATGGAGTTGGTAGGTGTATGAGTGAGAGTGGCATTGGTTGATGGGAGGGACGCCAATTGGCAGGTGATTGAAATGCATGGAGTTGATTCATTTGTGGCCACTTTTTTTAATTGAGACGTCAAGACATACATATAAATATGTACAGTCTCCTCCACTCCCGCTTTCACCAGTTCAGCGTTGCCAACATATACACCTGGCATCGCGTGAGCTACCATTTCCATCTCTCGCATCCGAAACACCTGCCATCAACCCTTACTCTTACTGCCAAGTGTTTCGGATGCGAGAGTCGAAACTGGTAGCTCACACGTTGGCAACACTGAACTGATGAAAGTGGGAATGGAGGAGACTGTACATACAGTTGGCTCCACTCCCGCGTTGGCCACTGCGCGTTGCCAATGTTGAGCCACCCAGATATTCGAATCCCGAACGAAGCGAAGCACTCATGACCTCCATCTCCCCAATTCAGTCGCGAGCTGATGGGATGGAGACACGAGCACACTCATCATGGGGTCGCTTCTACCTGACGAGTTGTGGGGAAATTAGAGAGAAAGAAGGGGGGGGGGGGGTATGGAGGGTCTGGTGGAGGAAGAAAGAACAAGAGAGACAGTGGCTGTAGAGACGTTTTCTTGAAGATTTATGGATGACTTTGGGCGAAAGGACTAATGGAGATGGAGTTCACATTAACAAACTTATATAATTACGTATTGAATTTTATCATTGTCATCATAATATTATTATTTTCTACTCTCATCTGTAGGCTAAGTATTGTTCGATATCAGCAGAACTGTAATGACATCAGATGGGATGGATGTCTATAAAACTTGGACATATGTAATGAAATGGCTATACTCAATGATAAATGTGTTTCAACAATAATGAATATATTAAACACAATTATGAGAATCACAATTATCCATATATTATATGTGAAAAGAATATTCTGTGGAACGGAATAAGACAATCGAATCTCTCCTGCATAATATAGGCTTATTTCTGGTTAAGTGAAGGTTCGAGTCATGTGAACCACAGTTCCCTTTACACACACACACACACACATACCAATACCACATCTTGTAGCTTTCGTAGGCTTACCAACTTAACACATGGGGAAAAAATAACTTGTTCTAATAAAGTTAAATAAAGTTAAAGTTGCAGGGTTTTAGTTCTGGTATCTACCTCTGATGAGGTACTCTCCTGAACGTCAGCCAGGCAAGCCCAACTCCCTACCATGGTGCCCAGCCATGGCTGTAACCCCCCAGTAAACAGTTTGTAACTCTCGGGCCTGGGCGAGGCTCGATCTGCCGACCTCATGGATGCGAGGCAGGCGCGTTACTACTGTACTAGCCAGGGGCTACATATAGTGTATTATTGGATTACAAGTAAATTTCTGCCCATAACAAGGAAATCATTAACACGTAGACATAGTAGGATAAACCTAGTTACTATTTGTGAAACATATGATAATCAGTATTGACAATCTTTGAGATGTCAGCCTTCATATCCCTACAAATTTATAATGACGAGTATTTATGTGCACACAATAATACAAAGGATTAATTCAATAGAAGACTACCATCAGCATTTTGCTATTACTTTTAATACTTACTTTATGATGATATTAATGCACCTTGTATTCCACAATGTTTATATAATAAAACTCTTAATAGAGACAACATTAAAGTAAAATACAACATACAGAAATACAAATTTCAGTTCCATTTCTATAAAGCATTACATATTTGTCTTCCATTCTTCTTATTGTTTATAATTATGAATTTAGATGCGGCCTATATACCTATATATTACGTCTAATTATCACCCACAAGACTTAATTATTAATGTTGGCAATCTCGTAAACCAATTTATTTTGAGAGCCAGAACTGTTACATATTATTCTCCCGACAAAGATTGATTGATGGATATTAGGCGCCGCAACATCGAGGTCCTATAGCGCCAGAAAAAATGTGATAGAGAGGTGTGACAGCAAGCAGGAAGGAAATGAAAAGAAAAGAGGGACAGTTGAAGAACTGAAAGATGGGAACTATTTAGTCTGGTCTCTCACTAGCGACCTTCCTAGCATGGGAAACCCTCTCTCCCCGAAATCAGGGCAGAGCAGGGGCCGGAGCCCCCTCTAGTATAGCTCGCCAGGTCCCAGAGACACACAAGCCCCCCACCACGTCAAGGCTTTTCCCGTTGAGGGGTCCCGACAAAGAGAAAATATATGTTTGTCACCTTTGATTCTCCAGGTTTAATAAAAACAGTGGATTATCGGTAAATTTTTACTTAATAATTTGGTTATGTAATTATTGATTAATGTTAATTTGCAATGGATAACAATATTTTTATTACTTGAACATTTTGAGCTAACTATCACACAGTTTACAATGTGGCGAA